>OY720446.1:201952-628087 GCA_963082915.1 Dolichopus griseipennis | reverse complement strand
CGGATGGACAGACAGACGGACAAACGTAATGGCAAATTTATTATACCCTTTGACTATATAGTCATACGGGTATACTGACTATATAGTCATACGGGTATAAACAGTGGAAGAAATATAATTAAAACATATTTTTTTGATTTTACATGTAGTACTGTGTGCTTTACATAATTATAATCTAGCTAACTTTTTAGATAATAAACCAGATTTTCTTTTAAATATATCTATATCTTTTTTTAAATAACCATTATTTGATCAAAGATTGCTTTTCTTAACTTACACTAAATTTCACCTTAACTTAAGCATGGAAATTTTAAGCATGACAATAAATAGACAACTATCGTGCAACGACCAGATATTTTTTGTAGCAAAAGCTGCCTCAAAATTTCTTTTATTCTTAAACTATTTCTATTCTATAGGATATATTTCAAATATATAAAATCTGTATTCGGCCGAAACTAGAGTATAACACATTTTTTTTTTTTTTTTTTTTTTTTACATTTACTATTCTAACACATTTTCAAGGATACCCAACACCGCTCTTCAATATCTGGATAATGTCCAAAAAAGAACTGTTCGTATTATCAAAGATAAAAACGTCACAAAAAACTTATGGTCATTGAATCACCGCTGAAATAAAGGAACTGTTAGTCTACAAATATCAGGCACTCTTTACTACGTCAAACCTGCAATTGTGCAATCACATTTCCCCCACATGCGTTTCACAATACTTCATATGTCTCATTGTTATTTTTCACTCTTCAGCCATTATACAAGTCCTGCATAAACAGGTTGGGTTTTAATCATATAACTGAGGGAGGAAGGAATCTACTCACTAAATTTTAGTGGGGTTTACTATTCTAGATACCTATTAAAGGTTTTTTTCGTTTGTTATTAAAAAAAAACATAATCAAGAATTATATGTTCTTTCCTTTTTTTCATTATTTATTAAATTATTTATATTTTGAATTTTGTTTGTTATTTATATTTTGGGTTTAATTTAATATATATATATATTATTTATATTTTAAGTGACTTGTACCCATTTGAACTTTATAGACTAAAAAACTACAAGAGAAACAAAACCAGGTTAAAAATGAAACAATTTATAATAGTTTGTTTCTATAGTAATAAATTCAATATATTTATAAGCTTTTTATACCCGTATGACTATATAGTCAAAGGGTATAATAAATTTGCCATTACGTTTGTGACGCAGAGAAGGAGGGGGGGTAGATATAGACTCAAGTGTATGGATCGGATCAGAATCGAAAAATAAATCGATTTAGCTATGTATGTCCGTCCGTCTGTCCGTCCGTCTGTCCGTCCGTCCGTCCGCACGATAACTCAAAAACTATGTATGTTTGAAATTTTGCCAAAAGTAATTGACTGGATGATTAAATGTTTATGTTACGGTCATACGGGTATCCCAGAGTTGACACAGTCTACTCTACTACACTCTTCCTCGTTATACTTAAATATATTAAATCATAAGTTCTTTTTTTTTGGGAAGCTTCCATAGTCCCACATTGAAACTGTTCCTTTTGATGTGTGCAGCTTCAGCACATCAAAACCGCAACCATTTTGAACCAAACTCTAGGAAGATACCAAACTCTATAAGGAGGGAAACTCTAGAAAAACAAATCAAAGAATCCAAAAATTTTATGATTTTCCATTTTTAAAATAGAGTAAACCACCACCAATATTGATTCACTTTTTTTCCTTATCGAAAAAATATACTTGTATTAGGCGATATTAGATGGAAAGGATAGTGAAAAATGACAACGGCAAACAACATTTTACTGTTATATACATGGAAACCCAGTTAGAGCATGCGGTGGGTACAGTTATAGCAAAAAAACAATAGAACAATCACAAATAAATTTATTATATTATTTTATCAATACATTTTTACTCAAAAAGAAATTAAAATAAATGTAAAGAAAAAGTAAAATAAGTAAGTTTGGTACTACAAGTATATAGACATACTATAAGTAACATTTTTTATTAAGTAGTCGTCAGAATTTTATATATTTGCTCTTTGGTTTAAACTGACGGACGGACAGATATTGCTATTGATCACGAATAAAAATATATAATTTTTCATATCTAGATGGCTTTCTTTCGGTGATTTCAATCATCGTGTCAAAGAAAATATACTCCTATTCCTTTTATAGGTTTAGGAGTAGGGCATAATAAGAAAGTCCCTTTCGCCAAATTCAACTGGAGAGATGCAGCCTATCATTAATAATGTGGCAGAAAGAGCTCAAATAAAATTTGTACGAATATTTATAAATAATTAGCATAAGCGCCATTAAACCTACAGAATACCAAAAATAAAAAGATATCAGAATTTGAGTTCTTGAGAAACATAATATAGCCCTTGAATAGATCAAAAGTTCCAGAACCTGAACCCATGGCCGAATTCGCTCATGTGCAATCCTCGTCATACTTTCATTATTTGTTAATCCATGTACCAAATTTGAAGCTTCCATCTATATTTTAATTTGCGGGGACACGAAGAAAATTGTAAAGAACAACCTTGTATCAAATTGAAGCGTTTAAATTTATTTCAAGTTACAATCTTTATTAATTCAAAGATGTGCTTTAAAGTCTTTGGAGTTGTGTGGGTGCTACCCGAACCACTAATCTAATTGGTTCCAAATTTCAAATCAACGAAAGAAATATAAAGAGACATTTTTGTGTTTTGAAGGTTTTATTTTCATTGGTTTCGCAATTATTCTTATTTAGCCTCTTTCCGATTAAAAACTTCTAATATCAAGCCCTTGTTCGATCTAGACCATTTTCATTCCCGTGGTATTTTCGTCAATGGTAACCTGTAGTAAAAATTTTGTAGAGATAGCATGATTATTTTTGGAGTTATAATATTTATTTATATTATAGTATATATCCTCGTTTGCTCTTGAATCGATCGGAAGCTTCCAGAATCCGAACGCATTGCTCAATCTCGCCCATTTTTAATGCTTGCTGTACTTTTGTTGCTAGGTAAAAAATATACATTTATACTTTTCCATATCTAGCTCGCTTCCTTTAGGTAGTTAGAAACACCATACCAAAGTTAATATATCCTTTTACCAATTTTATAGATATAGGGTATAACAATAATGTGATTCTTCGATTCTGATGTGCTGATAAAGAAAAATTCTTTTTAATAAAAGATACCATTATTTTAATACCAATCCTAACTAAGAATTACAACACGTATGATTTAATTAAAAATGTACACAGGTCACATACATATATAGATATATAATACTAAATTACGTTGGTGTTCTATAAAGCCATACGTAATAAAGACATAATGGCTCATTTTCGCTTTTCAAAATAAAAGCATATCGTTTTCTAAAATTTTAGGTATGACGAATTATCATACCATTCTTTTGATTTTTGAGGCTTCTATGCCTTTTACAGAATATTTATATTGATTTGTATGCGTTTTTAAACAAAATTTGTTTTTATTAATAAAGGCCCCTGTTAAGCAATAGTTTTGTTATTATTTCATTTAAATTTTGGCATTATTTTGGTTTTTAAAATCGAAATAAAGTCAATTTTTAAAAATTAGCCTTTTGGCTTTATTTCAAATGTTGAATAGAAATAAAGCGCTATTTCAAGGAACCAAATTACATTTTTGATAAGAAAATAAAGCCATATAGCTTTGTTTCGCAATTATATGCGATAATTAGATAAACAATTTTGCGATATGGCTTTATTACTCATTCACAAGCGAAATAAGACCATTATATGCTTTTATCACGTATGGCGTTATTTCACGGTGCCTTAAATTATGTATAATTTATTTTTTATTGAATATTTTAGTATCATATAAAATATGTACATATTCTTTAGTATATATATATGCCTTAAAAACATTTAACACTTAACTTAAATTAAAATTCATATAAAAGGCGGCAAATTCTGTGAATATTTTCCGCTTCTGTATACATTTTTACCATTATGTCGTGCTTTATAACAAATACATCATGTAACTACAAATTACTAAGGATTGTAATAAAAACTATTTTCAAACACACTTGCAATAAAAACAAAACCGTTTTTTCCTTCAGGAATGTGCATAATAATAACAATTGAAGTTTGTTTATAATTTCTTTAAAAATTAAATCACAAAAATTAAAATGACAATGTAATTTTGACGGTGTAAAACTGCATTCATTAAAATATCAATAATAATTTACATACTATGTTTTGTTTATATATATGTATATAAGTGCGTTAAAAAAAGTTGAATGTTTTTGGAATGTTTGTGAGAAAAATTTAGGAATTTGTTTAGAGTAAAAGTTGGTCAATGTGTTGGAAAGTAAATGTAATTATGGAAACTTAAGAAATCTTTATTTTAAATAATATGGTGGGGTGACAAAGTGCTTAGAATGCAGATAATTCTTTGAAGATCCCTGAATTGGAACCCCAACGTTGTAAAAACTTGTACCTGGTTTTCAACTCGACAAACCTAGTATTAATAATTATATTAATTATATTTCTTTAATAAAAAAAGTCCTTAACATAACAGTATAAGCAAATGCAAAATAAAACGAGGAAGAGTGTAGTAGAGTAGGCTGTGTAAACTCTGGGATACTCGTATGACCGTTATATAAACATTATATCATTATTATTATAAACATTAATTACTTTTGCGAAAATATCAAACATACCTGCTTTATTCGGTGTTTTGTAATGCTCATATAAAAGAAGGAGTTGTAAGGCCCCTACTCGAACCCTCTGTAGTAGACCAACCAAAATTTGCAGTAATTTTGCCCATTACACCAAACTATTCGCAAAATTTCAGACACCCAGCTTAATTAGGTGAAGAATAATGCTCATATAAAATAAGAAGTTGTATGGAAGCTACTCGAACCCACTGCAGGAGACCAAACAAATTTTTCAGAAACTTCGGCCATAAAACTAAACTACTTTTAGCAGAATTTCAGACACGCAGCTGTAATAGGTACAGAGTAATACTCATATAAAAAATGAAGTTGTATGGCAGCTACCCGATCCCATTGACCAAAATGACTGGATTTAAATAGCGATGATGGCTATTGCAAAAAAAAACGAATTTGCGAAAATTTTAAGATCCTAGCTCCTTTAGATTTTGAGTTATCATGCGGAAAAACGGACATACATAGCTAAATCGATTGTTTTTTTCGATTCTGATCCGATCCATACACTTGAGTCCATGATTACGTCACAAACGTAATGGCAAATTTTTTATACCCTTTGACCTATAGGCATATGAGTATAAAAATAGAATTGAATCTATTGAAAATATAAAACAAATGTTACAGTGTCTAGTACTATCTCATGTACAAATTTACATGCTTAATCTTTATCCATGGTATAAACACAGGCTTATGAGTCTACAGTAGAACAGATCCATATTTTCCTTACTGGCAGTTCATGTCCATTTGTCTCTCTCTTTTGCCACTACATGTTATCAAATATGTGATATCGCTTTAGCATTCTGAATATTATGGAATTTGTTAACCTTCAGGTGTTTAAGTTTATTGTACTAATTTCAATACAATTAGATCTTAACGTTCGAAATTTGTGGTCTCTATCTATGTTAGCTTTGCTCAGTTTTTAAAAACTACAATAAAATGTTTGGACTTTTTACTAATGCAAACATATTTTAATGCCATATATTTATTTCATATTTTGTGAGGGAATATAGTATAATAGATCATTAGTCTAGAGCTTCAGCACGTAAACCAATTACTTCTATCCAAAATCCAAGTATTTCACTTCTAGAGGCAGTTTTGTTTTTTTTTTCTATCTGGCTAGTTTCTAGGGAGAGGACCTGTAAGAAGTATCTAAAGTAAAATGAAATAAAAAAAACTCAATTTAGGAAAAAAATATAATTTATGAATGTTTTTTTTTTATTCAATGGAAAAAGACAGATGTTTATACTTATATAAAGTAAAAAACCCCTTTTTTAGCACATTTTCAAAAAATTTTGTAAAAATGTGCCTATATAGCTTCACTCTGTCCGTCCGTATGTTTACAAAAACTTTTACACCGTTTGAAATAGAGTAAAGAAATTTGAACCATGGGTAGTTTTTGCAAAAAAAATAATTTCGTAGAAGAATTTTTTTCTGTAGCCCCACCTGTTACCCACCTGAAGCTGTAGCCCCACCTGAAGTTTGGAAAAAGTCCTATATTTAAATTTTTATAACAACAGTTCTGTTAGATATATTTTCAATCTGAAAACACCAAACGATAGCTGGTTTCATAAACTTTATAAATATTTAAAAGGCAAATGTTTAGAGTTGCGATACGGTACTAAAATTTAACATTACACAAAACTCAATTTTTTTGCAAAATTTTTGGTCCCATATATCTCTTAAGCGGTTCAAGCTAGGGTCCTGAAATTTTGGGAGAAATTAGATCCTCAAAAAATTAGTAGCACTCGGTGAAGTTAGATGAAGTTAGATCCTTGAGAAACTTGGCAACCTTCCTCATTGAAGGACTATAACAACTTTAAAATAAAAACTTTACTGTTAGCAGTAAATTTTATAAGTAAGCAGTAACTATTTCCAAGTAAATATTTCCAGAGTTAAACTCAGTATGTAATACAATATAAATTTGAAAATGTGCTTTTTGAAAAACCCTTGGTTTTTTTTTCATCACTTGTTTTATTTTTATGTTTGCAAACTAATAATTTAATATTTTATTAAATAATAATGACTTCCAGCTATGAATAAAAATCTTTGGTTGACATATTTTTAACAATAACCATAAAAAGTGTTTATTTTTGCTCTGCTTTTATTTGTTTTATTTTAAATAGGTAAAATGTAAATATATTTTGTTAGTAAATAATATATTATAATGAAGACAGACGTGTACCTTATACATAAATGCAAATGTTACGAGTTAATTGACCGAATATCCTCATTTTGTAGATTTAATAAAAATGTAAATGTAAAATAATTTTCGAACCTTTATTGATCATATTCTTTATTTTTTGTGTTCAAATAATTATTCATAAAACAAAATGCATTTAATTTACTTATCTAAAGATAAGTAATGAGGTCACATAGGTAAATTTTCGAGTCATATCATTTTAATTTTTTTTCTAATTATTTAATGATTCTCAATGGGGCTTTTCAACACGGGCATATATAAAACGGGTGTGGTACGAAATCTCGTTTTTACATATTTCGTTTTACAAAATCTCGGTAGACAAAATATCTTTCTTTATAATTGTTCAGTATTTTATATTTCAGTGCTCCATCACATGTTTTTAAAATTTTTTTTTTTTATCAATTTCTTAATATCTCCCATAATAACATAATAACATAATAAACATAATTTATGTCCTTTCAGTCAACAATTCCATTTTCGAATATTAGAAATTATATAAAAGTTTCAAGGGGGGGCATAGATTTTTCAGAAAGGTTTATGTGGGGCGTAACACAAAAAAGGTTCAGTAAGAAGCACAAAAAAGCTTAAAAATTTACAGATTGTTCATCAATCATCAATAATCAAAGAAAAGTGTAATAAAAAGAAAAATAAAGACCTGTTTTCGGAAAAACTAAAAGAGTTTCTTGAAAAGGATTAATTTATTTTTTTCATATTTTAATCAAACATTTACAATTTTACAACTTAAGTATCGTACACAATTTCTTAATTATATATTACCTATGGTAATAATTCAATAAAATATAGATATGATATAATAAAAATCAAAAACAAAAAAAAAATTCGTGGTTTATAAAAAAATATTTAATTTTTAGTTTATAAAATATAATACATAATATGTTTAACAGTAAAACTCTTAGCCTTTTAATAATATAAAAGTGTTAAATAAGAACGAAAATAGGAAATAGTATATCAAATTTGATTTTTTTATCTTTATTAATTTCGAATATATTATACTTTAAGGTCTTGGCAGTAGAAGGGGTGGTACGCAAACCGCTATTCCAATACATCCAAAATTTTTACGTACACAAAACAAATAAGAAGAAACACATGTGCCCCAATTATATTGTTCTATCTTCTTTGGTTTCGAAATTATACTAGTTTGACTTCAATTCGATCAAAAGCTTGTAGAATCTGAACCCGACAAGAACCGATTCCATGGTACTGTCCTTATTAGTAACCTAGAATATAAATTTCATCAAAATAGCGTAATTAGTTTCTGAGTTTTGGTGTTTTTAAGATATACGTTTGTTAGCTTTTGAACTTTTCAAAGGATCCAGAACCCGCAACCATGGTACGATTTCGCCCACATGCTGTCTCAATCATACTTTCAATACTAGTTAACCCTTGTACCCAATTGGAACATTCTGTATTAATTTTAAGTTACTATTTTTATTAATTTTGATAATAAGCCTTTCAACCTTTAGAGGTCTAAGAGAGTTATCTGAACCACCACTCCAATTGATCACATTAAGGGAACACGTAGGAAATAGTAAAGAAAATCCTTGTGTCGAATTTAAAGCTTCTACATTTTTTTGAAGTTACTATCTTTTTTATTTTCGAAAATATGCTTTAAGGTCTTCGAAACTAGAGAACCCTTGTACGCAATTGGAACGTTCTATCTTAGTTTTAAACTATTTTTTTTATTAATTTCAATGATATGCTTTAAGGTCTTCAGAACTGTGTGGATGGTCCCCGACCCACTACTCCAATTTGTCGTAAATTTCAAGGACTCTAAGGACATAGGAAGAGGCACACTGATACCAAATTTGAAGTTTTTATCTTCATTGGTTTCGGAATTATGTTTGTTTGGCCTAAATTCGATCAAAAATTTCTAAGATCCGAACCCATGGTCCGAACTCGTTTGTACGCAGTCCCCGCAATAGTCTCATTATTAGTAACCTACATCACAAAATTCATGATTGTAACGCCATTAGTTGTTGAGTTATCCTGATTTTTTTTTTTATTTTCCTTGGCCCTTAGAACAATTTAAAGGTCCAGAATCCGAACCCATGGGCCGATTTCGCCCATATGCAAACCCCGCCGTACTTTAAGTCCTAGTAGCCTAGAATTAAAATTTCATCAAGATAGCTCTATTTTTTGAGTTATCGTGCCTACGGACGGACAGACGGACAGACGGACATGGCTAAATCGACTCAGGAGCTCACGCTGATCACAAATATATATACTTTCCCATATCTAGCTCGCTTCCTTTAGGTGGTTACAAACACCATACCAAAGTTAATATACCCTTTTCCTATTTCATAAGTGTAGGGTATAAAAAGGACCTTTGATTATTAAACCATTTAGTAATCGAAAATGCAATGTAATTCGAATAGAATTAGGTAAGAAGGTTAATCCTGAAAATTTATAAATTAAAAATATTGAAAATCGGAAAAAAGGATTTACTATTGTGGAAGTTAACAAAAATCAGAAAAGAGACAAAATAGCTTCTGCTATTGAAAATAAAAGGATACATATTAGAGGGAAAGGGGAAGTGCTGATCTATTAAATATATTAAACTTTATTTTAAAACTTGATAAAACACGAATGTTACCTAAAATAATAAAAAAATCATAACATAAAGAAACAACTGTTTGGTTTTTTTATGCAGAATAAAAATCAAAAAACTTCATAATGAAGCTAAAATGTTTGGACGCATAAGCTGCAGATATTTGGTCGCAATTAATTAAGGAAAAGTTTTTACGACTTGTTCACGAACTCAACTCTCACTCTATAGATTAATAAACCAGGTACATAACAACTGGGTCCATCCATGCAATATTGCATAACTTTAGGCTTAAAAACTTTTATAATTCTGTTGATGTACAAGGTGCTTAATGATATAATAAATCTTAATTTGATATTGTGTGAATTCAAATACCGCTTCTGTCACATTTTAACATCCCACATCCGCTCAACTTTTTCTAGAGCGCATATAGAAAAAATTTTATCATTCTGCCAAAATTACCCTAGCGATGATGAATTACAATTATGGATTATATTCTAAACGATAAGCATTTTAATATAGCCCACGTTCACAACAGCAAAAATTTAATTAGAAGTATACTTAGAAAAAATAATAAAATAAAAATACAAAACAAGTAAAGAAACAGTCAGTCGGTGCAACAGACTTAGAAATACCCAAAACCTATTTGGTTCAAATTGAATGGGAAGTTCATAAGTCATTTTAAAACCATTAAAGCTTTTATTAGTTTGATCGTAAGACATAGCTAACGAAATGAACTTTATAATACTAAAAACCATTTCTAATCATTTTATCAATTCAAAAAAATTAAAAATTCTATCTATTTAAAAATATTAAACAACAAATAAACTTGAAATAAATGGATTCGTAAAATGCAATTACATATTTAAAACTTTTTATCCACGTCAATAAAATTTTACACACATGCAGCAATTACTTCTTTTTACGATTTTTAGCTGTATTGCATTTACTGTTGAATGATAGTACCCTTGATTAATTATTTCAATTTTAAATAATTTTAAAATTTATTCTCTTAATTTACTTATTTGTTAATTTTTTATATAATTAAACTCAAAATTATTCGAAATAAATATTAATTTGTAATAATATATATATATATAAAAGTTTATATAATTTTTTGGTTTTTAATGTTAATTGTAAAAAGCTAATGAAACTTTTTATCACACAAAATTAATAATCAAAATATGCAATAAATTTATTTCTAAAATGCAATGACAAATTTAGAACTTTCATATAATTAATTTAAATATTAAAATAAATTTTACAACTTAAGTATCGTACATAATTTCTTAATTATATATTGCCTATGGTAATAAAATATAGATATGATATAATAAAAATTAAAAAAAAAAAAATTTCGTCGTTTATTAAAAAAATATTTTGTTTTTAATTTATAAAATGTAATACATACTATGTTTTATCTCGTAACATCCTTAGCCTTTTAAAAATATAAAAGTGTTAAATAAGAACGGAAATAGGAAATAGTGTATCAAACTTGAAGTTTCTATCTTTATTAATTTCGAAGTTAAGCTTTTTAAATTTAGGATTTCTTAGGAGGCACCTGAACCACCAATACATTTAAGTCTAAATTTCGGAGACACACAGCTATTCCAATTCACACAGCTATTCAAATTAAAGGTTCTATCTTCTTTGGTTTCGAAATTATACTCGTTTCGCCTCAATTCGATCAAAACTTCTAGAATCCGAACTCATTGTCCGAACCCGATTAGAACCAATTCCCATGGTACTTTCATTACTAGTAACCTAGAATTTAAATTTCATCAAAATAGCGTCATTAATTTTTAAGTTATGGTGTTTTTAAGGTATATGTTTCTTAGCCCTTAAACTTTTCAAACATTCCAGAATCCGAAACCATGGTACGATTTCACCCATATACACTCCCCGTCATACTTTTAATACTAGTTAACCCTTGTACATAATTGGAACGTTCTATCTTAATTCAAAGTTACTATATTTATTAATTTCGATGATAAGCTTTTAAACCTTGGAAAGTCTAAAAGATTTACCTGAACCACCACTTCGATTGATCATAAATTAAGGGAACACTTAGGAAATAGTAAAGAACACCCTTGTGCCAAATTTGAAGCTTCTCACTCTCCAATTGGTTTAAATTTTCGAGGACACTAAGGGAATAGGAAGGGACACCGTGATACCAAAATTGGATGTTGTAACTTCTTTGGATTCGGAATCATGTTCGTTTGGCCTAAATTCGATGAAAAATTTCCAGGATCCAAACCCATGGTCAGATTTTGCCTATTTGCAGTCCGCGCCGTTATTTCAATACTAGCTAACCCTTGTACACAATTGGAACGTACTATCTTAATTTTAAGCTACAGTTTTTATTAATTTCAATGATATGCTCTAAGGTCTTTAGAACTGTGTGGATGGTCCTCGACCCACTACTTCAATTGGTCCTAAATTTCAAGGACTCTAAGACAATAGGAAGAGGCACACAGATACCAAATTTAAAGTTTCTATCTTCATTTTTTTCGGAATTATGCTAGTTTGGCCTAAATTCGATCAAAAAGTTCTAGAATCCGAACCCATGGTCCGATCTCGACCTCATGTAATCCCCGCCATAGTCTCATTACTGGTAACCTACAGCAAAATTTCATGACGGTTGCGCCATTAGTTGTTGAGTTATCCTGATTTTTTTGATATGTTCGTTTGCCCTTAGAACGATTAAAACGTCCAGAACCCAAAACCCATGGGCATCCCATATGATATCCCCGCCGTACTTTAAGTCCTAGTAACCTAAAATTAAAATTTCGCCAAGATAGCTACATTAGTTTTTGAGTTATCGTGCCTACGAATGGACGGGCATGACTATATCGACTCAGAAGGTCACACTGATCATAAACATATATACTTTTCAATATCTAGCTCACTTCCTTTAGGTCGTTACAAACACCATACCAAAGCTAATATACCCTTTTCCTATTTCATAGGTGTAGGATATACAAGAAAGTGATAGAGCCAAGAAATATAAGTGTTGTTGGGCTGCAGGTTATATGACGTTAGGGAATATTTTATGTACGTATAACAGCGACTTTCCTCGTTATACATAAGTAAACGATATGTTGCTCTGTCACGTTACGTAACACCTATAAGAAATCACTCGTATACCTTGGATAATAGTTGATACAAAGTTCAATGCTAATTTATTTATAAATTTTTTTTCCTGGGTTTTTTACATAGGTTTGCATATTTCTCATTTCATATTTTTAGTAAATTATGTTAAATTAAACAATGAAGGCAGAAATACAAGCAACACTAAATTTTGATTAGAAAATGCACAGAGAAAACAGAATATGAAAGAAATAAGCCAATAAACAGATTTTGCACTACATTCAATAAATATAGTCATCTTTTTTCATCAGACATATCAGGAAACTCTTTTAAACTTAAATTAAAACAGAAATTCCTAAATGACCTAATTACTTAAATTACCTAATTTGTAAAACCTTGTAAACATTTAAAATCAATACTGTGATTTTGTTCTGTTAGCATTTTTTTGTTTTTTAATTTAGTAAATAGTACAAATTGTAAAATTTTATTGTAAAGTTTTTGCTAATAATCAAATTTTTTTTTTTTTTTTTTTTTATTAACTTTAATTTTTTTTTAATATAGCTGTAAGATTTTTTTGTAAAAACCTTGTTTTGATTTATTAAATAAAATAAAATAAAAATTATCAAAACCTATATTGTTTCCCGTTATATTCGTTTGTTTGTTGTTTAGTGATTGTTAAATAAGGTTTGCAGAAATTTAAAAAAAAAAATTATAAATTACGAAACTTTGACAAAGAATGTTAAAATGCCGTAATAAAAAATATACCTTTATAATCAGTGTTGCCATTTTGACAGAATTCCGGTCAAATTTGACCGGAAAAAATATTCTTTGACTGGAAAAAAACTCGAAATATTTTGACTGGATTTTTGACTGATTTATTTTTTTATTTGACCGATTTTGACAGAATTTCGTTTCAACGAATATTTTTAAAAATTTAAAATATTTTTAAAAAATACTCGTTGACGCTGAACGAATTTTTTCGCACAACTACAAATTGTAGTTAACGAACAACAATTGAGAAATACTGGAATGACAAATCATTTAATATACATACATGTACATATAAAATTATCACAGAAATCGAATGCAGCTTAAACTCACTAATGCTGTTTTGATTAAAAGAAAACATTTGCCAAAAGAAAATTGGTACAATATGAATATACCACCAGAAGTGATTAATAAAATCGGTAAAAAAGATATATACGAAAACGATAGTGAAGAAGGTTTGGATTTGGAAGAAGATTTCCTTTATGGATGAAATTTTTTAATAAGTTTATTTTTAGAACATATATTTTTTTGGTGCAATAAGTTTTACATATGTATACCGTCCAGCTACATAGAGTTTCTTTTTTTTAATTTATGAAATAATTTTTGTTTTTGTTTAATGTATGAAATAAGTTTTGTTTTTATTTATGGAATAATGTTTTTGATTAATGTTAGTACAACTTTTTTTGTTTGTGATAATCTTTATTTGATATTTTGAAATAAATATTTTACTACTTTATCTGAAATAATAAATAAATAAATCTTCGACATGGTCACATTATATCATTAGTTATATTAGGTATTGCGAATTTATAAAAAGCAACGCTCCATAAATCAATCTAAACAAAGAAATTATGTACATGTTTCATTATACATACTTAACATACTTTCTTAATTAAATTTTTATTTTGACCGATTTTTTGACAGAATTTTACTCTAAAAACTTTTGACTGGATTTTTTGACAGAATTTTTTAAAAAGTTTTCCAGTCAAACTGTCAAATTTGACCGGATTGAAAATTTTGAAGTGGCAACACTGTTTATAATATAACCAAGGATATTTTCTCTAAATGCGTGTTATTATATTTTAAAGGTCACAAATTAAAAATTATCATCATCATCATCACTCATGCTAAAATATATTTTATAAGAAAATAACATGTACCGTCTTTTGTCTCTTTTTATTTTGTTCATTTGTGTTCAAATTAGTTTATCAATTTTTGAATTTTGGTGTTTTTATATAGTTTTTTTTTTTTTGTTTTGGTTTTTAATTGTTTTTTTCTACAATTTGTTCTCACTTTGCTCATTAACTTTTGTTATTTGTTTCCTTTTACAAAATTTTTTTTGTATTTTTCCCAACCACCTTCTACTTTTCTCACCCTACCGAATTACGAATATGTATTTCCACATATATCTTAACAACTTGACTTTTAACAAAGATTATTTAATATTAAGTTCTCCTTAATTTCTTCTCATATCTTTTTGTTTTTTTTAAAATACAAACAAAAAACTGTTTTTTTGATAACTATGGAGAGAAAACAAAATTGTATTAATTTGGAAGAAAATTCTAGTTTTATTTTATTTAAATTAGTGTTGCCATTTTAGGCATATTCAATAGAAGTATAGGAAAGTGAACAAATCATTTAATCTGATATATACATATAAATTTTAAAAAAAAAGTCTGTCTATGTTGTATGCACGTGTTGGAACAGTGGGGACATAATACATTTTTATTATTAGAGTTGATCTTAATGAATTTTACATAAAATTTAAGCATGAAATAGTACTAGACCTTATAACATGTATTCATGTCAAATTGGTGATAAAAAAATTTTTTTTGAAGCCCATTGAATTCAGCCCCTATGCTAAAAAAAAAAACATGTAAAAACATGTAAAACTAAACTAAATTAACCATTTAGGTAGAACAACAAAAAATTTAAACAAAAGTCATTATAGCATTGTGCCGAATAAAAAAATTTTACACAAGACGGCAACACTTGTACATACTTTCAACTCAATTTGTCAAATGAGCCGTCGCACCCAAATGGGTTAATAGATCTAAACCTCACCAATAATCTTCTGTAATAGAGTTTTATTCATCCTTTTATGAACAGTCCCCCACCACATATAATGTGATAAGTGAGTGATTCAGCCTTTCTTTTTCAGGTGTGGCAGGTATATATTTTATATTATATGGTATAAATTTTTATTATTTATTAAAATATTTTATAAATTCGTTTTATTAGTTATGATAGGACCAGAGTTTAAGCCCGAGAACCTTCGATTTAAATGCCAACGTCCTAACCACTACGTCACCGGTCGCATAATAAAGAGTTATACTTGTGTGAAATTTTTAAACGCACAGCAAAAATCTTAAATGCTTTGTTAAGTCTTTGTGTCGAACCAAATTAATTCCAGACGTCCTCTTAATCTAAAGGTTTATGATTTCAAAAGGCGTTAAATTCATATTCAATAGCTATATAAAATTTCAACTGAATTTATATAGAAGCAAAAAATAAATAATAAGTATAAGATTGATTGAAGGCATTATAATTAATATATTATAGCATTTGTGTTTCCCAATTTTGTACAACATAGCAACAGTCGAATAATTATTAGACTCAAAAAAAAAAAAAAATTTTATTTATACATTTTATAATGGATTTCTTAACTATTATAAATTTATTAATATTATTATTATATTATATTATTTCCTATCGAAAGTCTCGGGTTCAAACCGGTAAGATAATATTTAATAAAAAACGAGGAAGAGTGTAGTAGAGTAGACTGTGTGAACTCTAGGATTGGGATACCCATATGACCATAATATAAACATTATATCATCTGGTTAATTACAAAATTTCAAAAATACAGCTTTATTAGGTGTAGTGACCTACAGTCATGTATAAAAATATCGTAATTGAATATATGTAAATATATAAATGATTCAACTCTTGTCTAGGATAATAGGCGCACAAAATTAACATTAGTGTATTCATAAATCTTATACAAAAGATACAGCCGAATAATCAACGGCTTAGGAAATATAACAATTAAAGAAACTGAACCCTAGTCTAAATAGCCATAAGTGAATGTCCTATATTACTATAACTTAGAGGAGTTGAAAAGTTGAAATAAAAAAAAAAATCGTAAAAAGAAATGATGAAACGACTCACTGAAAAAATATATATATAAAAATTTTTAATTTTAATAAACTTAGTTACAAGACAAATATTTATTAAATTTGATAGAAACCAGAAATAAAATTAAAAAAAAAATAAATATTTTAATAGAAATTAAAATAAAATTTCCCCCTTTTTCTAAAATTTCTATACTATTCTATATTTCTATCTATTAATATTTTTTTCCATTTTTTATAGCAAAACTTCTTATCAAAAATTCCCACACAAATTAAAATTTTTCAATTTTATTTGTGATCTCTTACATACAAATAGAAGAGTATTATTAATGTAACATTGGGTTGGGAGGGAAAGATTCTATTCATAAGAATACAAATAAAAATATTCTCCTTCCCGTAATTACAGAAAAGTTTTTTTTTTTATTTTTCAAATGTTTTTCCTTTTTTTTTTCTTTGTAAAAACCAAATTAAAAAAAAAACCAAGTAAACCATTTTTTACCATTATTGTATTTATGTATATACAAATTTGTTATATTTTTAGGCAAATATGAAAATTATTATAGTAAAAAAATAAAATAGGAATGAAAAAAACCCTTGTATCTATTTTTATAGTTACAGGCCAGGCCACAGTTCTTTAGATGATTGTATAGTAATTTGACAAGATATAGTATACTTCAAAACTTTTAAACTCTGTATAGTATATTACTTTTATGCAGGAAAAATATATTCTTTCCACATGAACTTGGTCCTTTTACACATGAAATTTATCAATTTTCAAATCCATTTGGTTCCTTTTTAAAATGCGCCACCATATCTTGGGAAGCAGAAGCCGAATTGTGTGATTTGGAAAGTCCCCAATTTTGTAATAGAAACTACTAAAAGAGGAAAGAAAATTTAAATAAGTTTAAAAAAAAAATGGCACTTAAATTTTTGGGTGCTAATTTTTAGGGCTTAAAAATCGAGCTCTTTTTTAGTTTTAGGATTCCAAGAGACTGGGTTGATTAAAAACAGAACAATTGAATTTGATAAATTAGGACTGTGTATTTTTATTTGAAAAATACCACATTCATTTGAAAATAGACAAATTTCTTGTGAGAAAGAACCTAGTTCAATGAAAAGAGTATATATGTAAAAAAATAGATTTATTATCTGACCAATGGTGTATATTAGAATACGACATTGAGGCAGTCGAAAGTTCGTTAGTTCAAATTTAATCAGGCCAATATGCAGTGCAATAGCAGTATAGAACTAATTCATATTGTAATATATTTATCACTATATTATATTATATAATATAAACCATTTTGTTAGTGTTATAAATTGTATTATAAAATATATAAGAAATTATGGAACCAAAGAAAACACGTTGTTATTGTTTTTTGAAAAATATTCAGTTAGCTTTTATTAAAAAGATGGTAAAAGTTTTTGTATTAAGAAATGTTGCATGAAATTACAGGACAAAGATTTTATAGTTCAAAATCTTAGATTTAATAATCAAATTAATAGTCAAAGTAAGAAGTTTAGTGAACATAATTCAGATGATATTATATATACTGTGCAAGCAGATTTACACAATATCGAGGTGCCTTTTATAGTTTTTTCCTTCCTTAAGAAAAATAAAAAAATTTTAAATTCATATTATATGGGCGCGTCATATGCCTGTATTTCTTTTGCTCGTGTTTCTTGATCATTTGACTATATTTCATTTGTCAGTATTTCACTTGCCAATATTTCACTTGTCCATATTTCACTTGCCTTTTACAGAATATTTATATTTATGTATAGGTGCGATTCTGAGTTCGGGGAGGTTTCAGAGTTGATTACAAAATTAGGGTTTCAATAATAAGGGCGGCAGCCCCCCTACAAGAACTTCGTTTTTAAAAAAAAATATCTATGTGTGCATATTATTAATCGTTTGCAAAACCTGGGTTATACACTTTTTCCAGAATATTTATATAAAGGTGAGAATTTGAATTAGAAGGAGTATGATTCAAAAGCAGGGTTATACGCCTTTTACAGAATATGTACGTGTATAACCTCGCGGTAATATTACGGCATGTAATTTTTTTTTGTGTTTCATAATTTATAATTTATAAAATATCTCGTATTTTTAAATACTTTGTATATTATATTTAAAAGTAAAAAGGCATGTAACAAGAAATTTAAATATTTTTTTTGGTTTTTAAGATTTTGTACCAAATAAATTTTTTTTTTCAAGATTTTGGTTTTCATTATTTTTCTTTTCAAGATTTTGGCATTTAATATTTTTTTTTTTTTTTTTTTTTTTAAGCGCTAACTGTTCAACTGTTAGGCTAATAAGCCTGTCAATACCATAGGTATATGTTGGAACAGGGGGTCATATTATATTCGTGTTATTAGAATTGGTCTTATTGAGTTCCACATACAATTTAAACATGAGATAGTACTAGGCCTTATAACATGTAGAAACGTCTTAGATTTTCAATATTTACAATTCTACTTTTTGTTTATATTGTAATATTTTGTATTAGAGTTATATGGTATTCTATATCTGCAAGTTATATTATTTAATTAAATTATTTGATTATATTTTGCATTTGTTTATATTTTTATATTAAAGTATTTTTTATTAAAGATTTATAATTATTAACTATTGATCATGCCATTAATTTGAACCCAATGGCGAATGGTAGCTGAGTCGAGTCGAAAACCCGAAAAGTTTTTTCACTTTCACTAGAATTCGAACCAGGGCCCTTCCGCATGAAAGGTCGGCACTCAACCACTGCGCCACCCAGCTGTATTTTAGTTTTTAAGATATCAAGGGATGACCAATAAATTGTACATATAATAAATATTCGATTCCAAAATTATGAAAAATTTTAAACTAACTAAGCAATCTGATATGGGAGTAGTGCATTTAGTTAACAATTAAGTTATTTGGCCTTAGCTAATATTAATGAAAATAAAAATAATTCTACAAAACACAAGTTAAATGCAGCAAATGAATATACAGAGAAATAAAATACAGGCAAATGAAAATACTGGGATATGATATTCAGGCAAATGAAAATCAGCCTAAGGAAATACAGGCTGCCTGTGTATAAACTGTCTAGAAAATAGGTAAATAACGAATACTTTTTTTCTTCATACATAGCTAAATCGATTTATTTTTCGATTCTGATCCGATCCATACACTTGAGTCTATATCTACCCCCCTCCTTCTCTGCGTCACAAACGTAATGGCAAATTTATTATACCCTTGGACTATATAGTCATACGGGTATAAATATAGTAGATATATTGTATACAATCCTTTAATATGTATACATTTATATACTAGCCGGAGACGTGTCAGAAATTCCATGGTCAGAAAACTGCCCTCTCGTGCGACTTCTCGATACACCACCAGGCCGCGTTCGTAGTGGTTTTTTTTCTTCTTTTTTTTTTGCCGGCACCTCTACGTGCTAACTGTTCTCTGTGATAGGCTAAACAGCCTGACTATATATGTGCATGTCGGAACAGGGGAGATATATTCATATATTAGAACTGATCAAATGAATTCCACATACAATTTAAACATAAGATAGTACTACGCCTTATAACATGTAGAATGTCTTAGATTTTCAATAAATGCAGTTCTATTTTTGTTTATATTGTAATATTTTGTATTAGAGTTATATAGTATTCGTGTGAGTTATATTATTTAATTGAATTATTTATTTACATTTTGTATTTGTTTATATTGTTATATTTATGTATTTTTTATTAAAGATATATAATTATTAATTAAACCATTAATTTGAACCAAAAGGCGGATGGTATGCTGAGTCGAGTTGAAAACCACATAAAAGTTTTTTGTTTTTTCACTTTCACTGAGATTCGAACCCGAGGTCTTTCGCATGAAAGGTCGGCACTCTAACCACTGTGCCACCCAGCCGTGCCAAGGTGCCGCAGTAGCAGCTGTCATTCATTCAATAAAAGCACGGATACAGTTGTGAATGAAAATCTTAAGGAGAAAGGTGCATGGGGTTCACCAGAATATAGAAAATTGTTTTACATTCGGATTTTACAGTCGCCTACAAATTTGGAATCTGAATAATACAATAATAACATAATATTTTTAAAGTGAAATAAAGCCTAGGTTTGAATTCTCCTTGTCATGAGAATTTGGAATAATGAATTTGGCCTTATTTCTCAACTCAGTTGTCAAAAAAGACCTATTAGGTATACAACTATAAATCATTTTTAATAAGAAAATAATTATGTTAAAACGAGTAAGAAAATGGTGCGTATATGACTGTGTCAACTCTGAGATATCCGTGTATTTAAAATACATTAAACAATCACTCTACCTTTAATATATTATTTTCCAATCTTTTAATTTTTAAAAAAATTCTTATTGAAAACTTATAATATGAACAAGCTAGTACGTGGTTTGTTCATATTATAAGTTTACCTGAAGTACATTTAACTATAAATCGACAAATACCTTCAAAATTAAATTTCATTACTTCATTTTTATTTCAGTTCATACCTACGAAACAATTTAGAATTTTTTATATTTATATCAAAAAATATTGATAGTTATGTTGAAGTTCGTAGTTGACAAGTTTTGGTCAACTTAAACAAAAGTATACTGAAACCTAAAAAATATCCATGTTTTATTATTTATTGAGTTGTCGATGGAACGGAATGACGGACACACAACTCAGATTTCGAGAGAATTTAATCCTGAGCATTTATTTTATAGGTATACTATTCTATGGGTCGTATGCATAAAACTGAGCTTGAACTCAAATTTCATTTTTTTAAGCAAAAACTAGGTTTCGCATGCAAAAAACTTGAGCTTGAGCTCATACTTATATCATTTTCTCAGAGAGTGAGATCTTGCTTAATAATTAAAATTTCCCTTAGCTTAAGCTTAATTTGGTATGCAAAAAAATTAAGTTTTTATTATTTTCTAAGTTTTTGACTCGAAGGTTATGAGTTAGCTATTTAGTTGCTCGAATTCGAAATGGCAGAGTTTATAATAATTGATTCATCAAAAAAAACTTACAATGAAAGAAAATTTCATGGATATAATTGTAAAAATACTCTCCATGTAAAAAAATATATACTCCAGTTGAACAAGACATGTTTTTTTAAATATAGTATTCATACAAGTACAACAAATATCAAAGTATACTTAAAAATTTAAGTAACCAAAAATTTCCCTTTGAGTTTAAGCAAACGAGCTTTACCTTATTTTTTTGCATACGGAATCGAGTTCAAGCAATTGCTCTTATCTAGAACTCAATCACGAGTTTGAACTCTTTTGCTTAAACTTTGAGCTTAAGCTCATTTTTATGCATACGACCCTATATCTATCATGTCTAATTCCTATAGGTCATTGTATGTAATTGTATTATACCCTATTAAACTAATGTTTTGCACGAGACTGGTATAAAAAAATAATTACATAGAAACAAAGTTTAATTTTGAATATCTTAATACCGTTTCTTAAAGATACAACCTTCCCTGTTTAAAAACCCCTTTTTTTTTCAATCAAACGAAAAAAAAAAAAATAAAAAACTTAAAAGCGGTTTTAAAATATTTAGGATTTCATAACTGACCCAAATTTAACACTGTCAAATTGATTATTATACTGAAAATTATACTGTAAATATTAAAACAAAAACCTGAAATCTACCGTTACTTTTTCCTTTTGTACCTATATTTTAAAACGTCAAAAAAATGTAGAATCAAAATTATAAATTTATTAAATTGAATAACAAATACATAAATAAAAAAAAACGGTAATTTTTCGTCCTTCCTTACCTTATATCCTTTTACATTGGATTTATTATTAGTAAAAAAAAAAAAATGATATGCACAATAGGATTTGTAAATGCTTTTACGATTTTTTTTCCGGATTTGCTTTCCCTTTTGTTTATTTTTTTATTTTGTGTTTATTATTTTTTTCATAATTTTTAATTTCAACTCTTATAAAATACAAAAAAAAGAATTATTTTATATTTTTTTAGCACAAATTTTTTAATATAACCTTTTGTTTATAAATTTATTTATTTACGTAAATATTTATATTCTTTTTTTTTTAATAAATAAAAGAAAAAAAATTATTTTAATAAAATAATAAATTTTTAATATAATCATTTGTTTTTAATTTACTAATATGAGCTCTCAAAAACAGTTAGTGATGAGGAAAAAAAACCAAAAAATAAAATAAGAAAAACAAAAATTAAAACATAAATAAGTTTTATTTAACTTACTAACACTGACTAACATAAGGTTGCCATATGTCACATATTTTGGTTGTGGATAATTAAATTGGGTATGAAATTATTAATTCAATAAGTTTGAAAAAATCATGGCAAAGAATTAATAAGAAATCCTGTCTTGGTCACTTAACAATCTGGCCGCCTTGACTAACAACTATATAGGTATTAAGCCTTTAATCCATGAATTGTTTCCTAATTTCCTTAATTAACCAAATAGTAAGAGTATATGTTTTAAAATAAATCGTTTATTAAAGTAAGCCGACCAGATCATTGACAAGAAAAAAGAGGACATTAATAAAAAATAGGGCATCGAATATGACGCAGGAGCATCTGTTTAATGGGTGTTATGTTGTTTTGTGTTACTGTGTTAAATAATATCATGTTTGCCTTTATATCCAATAGAAAATTGTTGTCCACAAATTTTAAATATTACTATCGAATTGTCTAGATTCGGATTATCATCTACAGCAAAAATGTGTAGAAATTCTTCCTTGTGTCTGTTGTTTAAAGACACTTTTCTTTTTTTTCCGTTGCTTTTATAGTTATAAAATAAAATATTTTTCTAAAATATTTAATATTTATATATAATAGTTTTCGATAATTACTTTATTAATAATTTATAAAAGGAACTTCGACGAATTGCGACACCAAACAACATCAACAGAACTCAGAATTTGACAGTTAAATTTGAAATTTTAAAAAAAATTGTTTTTAACAACCAAAAATATTGATAACTAAATGAATTACCAACCAAAAATATCGTATGAAAATTTGCACATTAGAGAAAATTTAATAAATTGTACTAAAAATTTCACAAATAGTACTAGAAAACTAATATAGGCATTTTATATTAAAAAGAGGACAAAAAGATGACAAGAATTTTAAAGATGACAGGACGTAGAAATAGAGGACTGTCCTCCATAAAAGAGGACGTCTGGTCGGTTTAATTAAAGGTGATTCAATTTTATTACAATAAATAATTTTTTTTGGGGATGGTATGGAATCAGTTTGATTGTAACCGATTACCAACCCCTTAGAAACACTAATATTTAATTTATATTAACAATATAAAGGATTATAAAAACACAATATATATTTATAAAAAAAAAAATTTAATACTAATATCTCTGGGCCCACCAAAACCCAGAATAATTAAGTTGAAAACAAAATTGACAAAATATTATATTTTTTTAAATAAAATAGATTCGTTAAAAGTTTTTGATTCGTTTAATCATATACTTTGTTTTATTGAAATATTTGAATACCTATTTGCTTTATTTACGATTGTTGAACGAAGAACAATCGTTGTGTCAAAACAAATAAAATGAAAAAAAAAACATTATTTTATAATAAATATTTTTTACTACATTTAAATAAATTCAGATCCTTAACCCTAATGAGGTTCCTAAATATAGTATATTTAATACTTAATTATATGGATTAATAACACATTTGATACTTTTTCCTTCGGTCAAAGTATCAACATTTTTTTTTTTGTGTATTATATATATATATATATATATATATATATATATATATATATATATGTTTAATTCAATTATCTTCAATTAACAAAGCATAAATGTATATAATATTTTTTGCTTTACATTTTATCTATTAAAAGTTATCAGTTTAAAAAAAAAAGATATCCTCACTTTTTAAACACTTTCCTCATCCAAAAAAAAATTATAATTAAAAAAAAATTTTCACTTTTCTAAGGAAAATAAAAAAAAAAAGTCGTCATGAGTTAAATAAAAAACAAATTAACTAATTGAACCTTAAAACTTATTTTAACTTTAAATTCAATGTCAATTTATTATGAACCAAAAAAAAAATATCGAATTTTTTAGTTAAATATAAAATTTCTTAATTCTTAAATTAATTCCTTTTCGATTTATATTTTTTACACTTTTTGTATTTTAATTTGTTATCAAAAAAGATTTACTTTTACCGTTGTTTTGCAATTTTACAGTAGTTACCGTTCGTATCAACAGTGAAACATTAAACCAGCTACTGAAATAAATTCAACTACAACTAAACACCAAACATTTCCTTCCATTTAAAAAAAAAAAATGTATATACATATATAACTAGTATTGCTTTTTTTTTTGTTTTTCTGTTATCCTTTTTCACATCCTTAATAAATATGTATCAACACATTTAACTGTATTTAAAACTATGAACACATAAATTTTACTGAGAGCAGTGAGAATATATGCAGACAAAAACTTTAGTAAAAATTCTGCTTACGTTTTACGCATATTACATGCAATGTAATGTTAAACTTATTTACAATAAAAGTACTGTTTTGAAAAAAAAAAACTTAAATTAAAATATATTGGGAAACTGTGTAACATATCTGATACGGAGTTATTTAAAAAAAAAAAAAAAAACGGTTAACCTAATTAAGACTTAAAGATTTTTGGATCAAAAACCTTGTTATTTTGTAATTTAAAAAATGGAATAACCGACTATTAACCAGAAAAATTTTACAAAAAGCTTATAAAACAAATCAGAATTGGCATAAAGTCTGGATAACATCAACACTTTAAAATAAAACAAGTTCCATTAACCATGTTTTTTAATTATCAGTTCCAAGCTCGTTATTCGGTCCGCTTTTTTTTTGATGGACGTAGAAAAGAAAATTAAAAGAAATCTTTATTGATTACCATAATAACAATTACATAGCAATATGTACAAGATTTAAAAGATAATTCCAGATGGTTCATATTTATTTATTTATAATTAATACCAGAACGATAGTAAATATTGCCTAATATTATTATAGTCCTTTTGCCTATTTGGCATTTGAGTTTCTTATTAAATTATTTTAATAAACACTATATTTTTTTATTAGATATGATCCGATTAGGGTTTGAAAACGAAGAATTTTCGATTGAAAAGACGCCACTTTACCACTGAGCTATCGGTCAGATATGTTTGATCTTTTAATGTGTTAGAACACTCTTCTTCCCTATAAAAATATTCATATATTAATTGGCATTTGAACCTGGCAAGTAGTAATTTTGGCATATTTTATTACAAAAGTAGAATACCGATTTTTAGCACATTTTTTTTAAATGAAAGCAAAAAATTTAGCTAGTTCACAACATTTCACACTCCCACAAAAAATTGTCGGGAATATAAAGAGTCACAATTTTTGATTTGATGGGATTATGTGGGTTAAATTATATACTTTCGATTTGTTTATAATTATAATAATCATTATTTTGTTCATATTATATATTTGAATATTTAAATTATATTTGGTCACCATGGGAATTTGTAAATAATAGTCCTATATACAGCATATTAAACTCTTTATTTTGTAAAATTCATTAAAAATTACAATCCTTGAAATCTCTACAAATTATCAAAATATTTTAAATTGATATTTTGTAATTTTGGATTACATACATCTAATAATTTTAAGAAATAATATTATTAAAAGTATAAATGATTCTTGTCTGGTTTAATTTAATGAAAAATATTATTTTGCTATAAATGATTTTTATCCTGTCCTATAAGTGTGTATATATGTATATGCATACATACAGAATTAAATACCTCTCTGTAAATTTTCTCTTTTTTTCATCACTTATTTAAAATAAATTCAAATTGTCCTAAATACACAATTTAAATAATAACAAAAACAAAAAAAAAAAATTCAAAAAAAATTTTGTTTTTTACTTTATTATTAATATTTCTGCATACACCTGGTAACATTTCGAGTTGTCTTGTAATTGAAAAAAATTAATTTGCACCATCATAAGATAATAAGATAAAAGTAAGAGGACAATCTTGATTTCCGTATTTGTTTTTAGCTTCATTTCCATGGGCAATTCTATAATTTTTTGGTACTTTTATTTTAATTATATGTTTTCAATTTATTTCCTGCTAAAAAAAAAGTAAAATTCTTTTGAAATAAAATAAATTGGTTACATAGCGTAATTAAATTGGATTTAAAATATCTTATTTGTTTTTCTGCTTAAAAGTAATTAAAAAAATACGATATGCTTCATATTTTACTAAAAAAAGGAAATTATAGTAAATCATTGTACGAGACGTTGAAACAAGCTAAAAAAAAATTATCTAAATGGTAGATGGACCTCGAGAGATTGTTTATCATAAGAGAAGCAAAAGCTTTCTAAACAAAAATTAGCTATTCAACATTTCTTTTCTGTAGGTTGAATGATATTTAAATACATTATTATATAAACATACATATATAATAATACCACTTTCCATGAATAATATTTAAATACAAAATTATATATACATATATAGGTTTGCCAGATGTACATATTTTCTTTCACTGAATTTGGAGAATTTACATACTGTTGGAAATTTCAAAATACGTAATAAGATGTACATACATACTACCTATTTTCAGTAACATGGGCAAAAAGTATGATTAATTATTGATGTATATTTTATTGCTTACGTTGTAACTTCTCTTTAAAAATATATTTTTTATAACAATTTTCGTTGTGTTGTGATATAGTTATTATTAACAATGAGTTCCTAAATCCTAAGTGAAAGACAATAAATTAAGTATATGTCCTATATTTTGTTATTTTTAAGTTTTTTGTTAAGAAAATGAATTTAGTTCATATTTTTTTTTATTATTTTTATAAATTAATAATAAAATATTTAACACTATGTACTACACATTTATAATGATCTTTTTAAAGCATTATTTTTTTGTGTACGTATTTTTCAAAAAAATATCTGACAAGCCTATTTATATACATATAATATATATATATTTCACTGTTGAAATTTTGCGCAAAAACTCTATTTGAAAGTTAAAATAAATCATTTATAATGGATTTTTTTTTATATTATATTTTAGAAAACCGTATAATAAATTTAAAAATTTAGAAGTTCTGCATATACAAATTAACAAACAAGAAATTCTCAATAATGATTTATTTGTACTTTGTTTTTTTTTTACAACAAAACGAATTATTTTATTATCGAAATAAATTTTAAGATTTTTTCTACATATATTATAAAAAACTTTTCTCGTTTAAGATTAATAATGATTTATGTACTAATGTAAATTAAATTATTAATTATAAATCTACAAATTTACTTTAACCAAACATTTTTATTAAATTTGTAAAAGTGCAAATTAAAAAAAAATCCATTATGTATTTAATAAACAATAAATTTACAACTTATTGATAACAATATTCAGAATCATAAAGTATTTTTATCCAAGATATGATTATTATAAATCATATTATAAATTTTAACATTAACGATCCATTAACGATTCATTTAATAACCCTTTATTATTTTCTAAATTAATAGATTAATAATTTTTACCTTTTAAGCATTTTATTATTCATTCTTCAAAAACATTTAATATAAATTAATTGTTCAGTTCGAAAATAATAGTATTAAGTTATGCATTACATAAATAGACTTTCCAAACGAATGGACTTGGAGATGTTGGAATAAATTAAATAAAAAAAATTACATACCTATAACTTTTACATTACAAAAATTTATGATTTTTAATAAACGATTCTGTCCAGCAGTACTAACTTTATATAATGTACAAAAAAAACTTTGTATAATTTTTTTTGTAGTTACTTAATTATATTATTTAAACCATTATAGTTAATATATTTCTGATGAAAAGTATATAAATTAGGAACTTTAATTTTCAGCTTCATAAAAAGTATTGCACTAAATGACAATAAACATATATTGAATTCTTATTGTCATAAAAAAAAATAAAACAAACTTTGTCTAAAAGTACAGGAAAACGAAATAAACCATAATTTTTTAATTATTAATATTACCTTCAAGATAGGAAAATTTTTGCATCTCCATAGAAAATATTTTTTGCGAGCTTTCGTTACAAATAGAATATACAACATTCAAAATTATCAATGCACAATTATTTTTTTTTGCTACATCAAAACTAATAAATCCCTTTTTCAGTTTTTAAATTATATTTAATGAAGATTAGAAAAGTAAAGCACCTTGGACCTTAAAATTAAAAAAAAAACCAATCAATTTCATTTTTCCATTTCTACTCTTAGGTTTTTCACTTTAATCTTAACTTTTTACATCTTTTTTTTTTGTTTTGCAAACATTATGGTATTTTAACAAACGAAAAAAGTATATGAATTTAAATTTCAACTAGCATACACATATTTCTTCTATTGCCCTATTAATGTTCAGCTTGTTGGACATCTTTAGGTTTATAACCAACTTGATCTTCAGGTAAATGTGGCCAAAAGGTTGGACGATTGATTGGATCTAATGCAGCATCTGGGAATGCTTCACGATAATCTTCCATTGTCATTTGGTCAAATGGCAGTAATGATTTAAGATGGTTAATTTTTTTATTCAAACCATCAATTCTATCATTTGATAATTTTTTGAATTTTTCAATTTCGGATTTTGTTTCACTTCCCTGTGCATCAATTTGTGATGATACATTTTCTGTTGGATATGGGACTTTTAGTCCATCATAACTTTGTTGAAATTTATCAACAAGACCAGAAATTGGAATTAAATTTTTATAATAGGCCCAATCAAGTTTTGGCGCTACTTCTGGATTTGCCATAACACTGCAATAAATAAAAAACTGAAAAATATACCTCCTCTTTACAAATTTACAAACCTTCTCAAATACACATCGGATTTTGATTTGAAAGCTAGAAAATTGGGCTTTTGATTTGATGGAACACGTTCTGCTAATGCAGACCAATTAATTGATGATTGAGTTATGCGACGTGCAGCCATTTTTGATCAATGCTTTTGCTGCATTTAAAATTCAAAAAAAAATATTTATTATAAAACTTTAGTAATTAAATTAAAAATTGATTAAAAAAAATTCAATAATCAAATATCTTACGCAACCAATTCAAATTTTTTCGCCTAGAGCAAATGAAATTCAGTGGAGATGTAAATAGCAAATGTACACCAATAATATAATAAGTGACAGTCAAGTCAGAATTAAATTAATGACTGCTGTCAATATTCAGTAATTCAAAATTGAAATATAAAATAAGGCTGTATACTTTTATACCTTGCACACAATGGAAGTAGCCACGACGCAGCATAGAAGTTGCAAAATGTCAAAAAAAGTGGCTTTTTAATTTTCAAACATATATTAAAGCAACAAATTTAGAGTGTAAAGTGACATTTAATGTAAACAAATTAAAGGTAAATTCGTTTCCCCTAATAATTATACTCAAATTATATTATGCACTTTAAATAACGGCAGTATTTTTTGCGTTCCTTTTTTAAAATTAATGTTGAACTCAAAATTACCTCGTGTTTATTTCTAAAAAATTCTAGAACCAAAAGTAAGATTTTCGAGTCCTAAATTTTAGACAGTGCAAAAGCTTTACTCTAACAATTCAGGCAACATAATAAAATGAAATAAGAAAAAAACCAACAAAATAAGCAAATGTCAATCATTGTTCATTAAAGTAGACAAGCAAAAAGCCATATATGATGAATAATGGAAAAGATTAAAGAAAAATATGGCATCTGAATGATGAATATTGATGAATTTTGGACTAAGAAAAATACATGTATGTTATTTAATTAAATTTAAGGTTAAAGTTAGTTGAAAAAAAAATTATATAAACTCTTTTTACTCGTGTAATAACTTTTTTTATAAAACTATCCTGATTCAAAGTACCTATTCGTAAAAAAGTTAATAATTACACTTTTTCAATTCGACTGGTCGATGTTGTTTTTATTTGAAAATAATTTAAATGACAGTTCACAATGTCAACATGAAAAAAAATAGTTGAATGTTCATTTGTAAAATAAAAAAAACTGAAAAAATGCTGTATTTTTTTAAGGCAGAACTTTTTTCGGAAAACGAATTCTTCATAACTAATAAAACATAATTAGTGTTTCAATCACTGAACTGAAAGCAAAATAAAAATTTTATTATTTATACCTATGATAAATAAATTTAAGTTTTATAATACGATATTCTACAAGTTTTAAATTCCAAACTAAAAAGTAATCAAAAAGTGTAAAAAGTGGCGAACAATATTCTAAAATTATAAAAGTTAAGTAATTTTTGCATCAAAGCTGCGTTGAAACTTTGTTGTTACTTTCATTCTGTGCACTTGTATCGTTTTCCATATTTTTACCAATACGCTTGACTTACACTATGAACAAAAATAAGACATCAAAATTTTGAGAACAAAGCTAGAAAGGGTGAACAATAGACAAAATGTGAAAGATGGAATGAGATAAAAATTTTTGTTTTCATATGTGTTTATGTATTTGTCATGATTAAATTAGTTTCGGTTCTGGACAAATATAAAGGTATTTGTTATATAAAAGTTTATTTGGAGTTTTATGAGTTGTCCAATACTAGGAGTCCCACTGAGGATTGCAATAGTTTTGGAAGGACAAAACGCTCCAATTTGACTTTCTTTTTAAAAGTTCTTTTAATAAAACAAAAAATATAATGCTGTGTTAGGCATGTGCGTATGCATTCGCTGATGCTTGCCAATGCTGAAATAGCTTAGGTAGCAAAATAAATGCCAGCGGTCATGATGCAATTAGTAAAGCCTTCCCCATTTATATCAAACAAGTAGAAACACTTCGGTAAAATACCTGCTATAATGAAGATTAAATTCCGAACCTATACCAAATTAAGTACAACATGTCAACATCATTAAATGTTTCAACTAGGGAACAGCCAATTAGTTACACAACGTGGTTCACAATGTTGAAGATTGTATCTCATCTCACCAGATGCTGCATCATAGTAGTTCCACCGGCTGTCAATGTATTTTCTGCTTCTTCTTTGACTCTTGTGCTTATATTTTTTTAAATATAGTTTGAAAAGTTTTAAAATTTTCACTTTGTTTGTCACCATTTTTTTCTTTTTTTAAATGTCAAAAATATGCCTGTCGTTGTATTGTGCGCCACAACGAGAGATATTCTTATCGTTGTCGTTATCATTGTGCGTGAAAACAAAAAAATTTGCACTTTAAATGTCAAAAAATTGACATGTGCTAGATTTTCCTAATGATCAAAAACTCATGAATACCCCTATTTATTATTACTTATTAGCTTGAAATTAGAGCAATAAAAATTAAAAAATTAAATAATTTTATCATATAAAATAATAAAATTTAAAGTATAATTAAATTTTTACTATAACGTTGAGTTCACTGATCGACAAATTAATTATGTTAATTGCCTTAAGTACAATAAGCGTAGCCAACAGCGTTATACCTGTTAATAAAACTAATACCTTAAAAAGTAAGTACTCAAGAAATAAGACTTTCAGTATTTTGCATTGTGCATGCAGTCAAACTGAAAAAAATTGTTTTTATTTTTTTTCAGTTTTGACCTTTTCAGGTCAACATTTTTATTTCAGAAAAGAAAACGATATTTAGGTGTAAAATTTTTAAGAAACGAACACGAAATTAATTTTCAGTTCACCATAGTTTTTGAAATGAACGCTTTTAATAAAATCTTTCGTTGTTAAAATGTGCAGAATGCGAGCACAAACTCATCATGAAAGACAGAAAGACAACGTCTAATGAAATTTTTAGTGGTTTATTAGTTTTCAGAATAGGAAAAACAGGACAGGACAGAAAAAAATACAAACACTGCAGGACAACCTTAGAACACACAAACTAAACAACGATTTTTTGTACTATTCAGTTCTGCGTTTTCAGTTTTCAAAATTGAAATCTAATTGTTTATCTACTTTATTAATTTTCCAGATTTTTATTTGTATTCTCTTTAAATTTTTCTAAAAATGTTTAAGGTTTTTAAAATTTTTTTTTATACAATTATTCACTTTCTACTTTTCTTAAAATTCTCTATCACCATTTTACACTAAAAAGCAAATTAAAATTTATAAACTATTCTCAAGATTAAAAAAAAATGTTGTCCAAAACGGTTCTGATAATGAGGTAGCACAGAAAAGTGTGACTTAGATTAGGACAGTTTAGAACAACTATCGAACGTAAAACTAGAACACTTACAGACAAAAAAAAACACTGTTGAAAAAAAAAAACCAAAAGGAACGCCAAAACTTAAACTACTCTCTTCTTTTAAGACCAAAACGTTTGTTCTATGAATGTAGTTTACAAATGCAATATTATTTTTTTTTGGATTTTCGACGGCAACTTTACAAAAAATCGAATATAGCTACTAGTTTGTATGTGTGATGAAAAACAAATAAAATTACGCCAAATTGTGGAAACAGATCAATTGTTAAGTATACATATATGCAATTTCCATACTGTATAGTAAATTGTTATAGTAATTCATAGTACCAATGAACCATAGCAGACGCTTCTTTGTTTAGGTCTTTTGAAGGCGTTTTATTTTTTGAAACCTAAGCATAGATCTGCGCACGCTCTGAGCATACTTTTAGCAGAGCATGACTAACTACTTAGAGAGCACTCAAATTTAATAAATTAAAATTTTTAAAAAAGGGTAATTTTATTTTAGTAAAATTTTAAAATGTCACAAAATTAAATTAAATTATTAATATTAAATTGAAAATGGATAACTTAAGTTAAACAAACAATTAACTTTAATTTTACAAGTATAATCTTAAACAACCGTCAAAATGTCTTTGTATATCATTTTGCTCAACCGATCACAAATTATTAAACTGTCCACGTAAACCACGCTCTGAGTAAAACTTTTTTTGACAGTTCATACTCTGTTCTAAATTTTGACGTTTAATAAAAGGTCAAATCAATACAGATTTTTATTACGTCATATTAAAATCGTACCAAAGGTGATTAAATTTAAATAAAATTGTACTTTTGCCTTGCACAAAAAAAATATTGATATAACGTGGGAACTATTCTATTAAGCTAATAATGTTGCCGTGTAAACATGAAAAAATTCGGCAAGATATTTTAACCTAATAAATTTAAAAAATTAAACTGATTATATTTTTTAATATATATTTGGTGGTGACGTCATTTATTTTACCTCCTCAGCACAATGAGCGCATCTAACATCGTTCAAATTCCACTTCAAAGGTTAAACATATGAAAATAAATACAAAATGCTCACAATGAAAGAAACAACAGTTTCAACGCAGCCTTGACGTAAAAGTTAATCAACTTTTAATTTCTGCTCTACTTTGACAGCTAATTGTTTTTGTTTTGTCAGCCATTTATATAGAATAATAAAAATTAAAAAAAAAAAGTTTTAATATATAAATAATACAATAAAAAAATTTAAAATAAAATATTTTAACTTTACTTTTCAGTTCACTGATTACGAAATTAATTATGTTTATTTACTTAATTTGTTTCCAATTTAATTCCATACTCTTTCAGTCAATTTATTGGCTCTTAATATTTTAAAATTTTTTACACCCAATGTTTTCAATATTTTTACCACCATTAAAATTTTTTATAAATTGAAAAACTGTCTTGTTGATAAAATGTCATATTCCATAATTAACAAATTTATTTTCGTCGTATAAAACTGAAAATATTAATATGATTTTAAACGACCAAATAAATTTGGTGAAATTCGTAACAAATTTCTATTAAGTAGAAATGCAATTTTTGTAATATAACATACTTATATTTTCAGCCGGGATTTTCATGGGATTCTCTGCTTAAGCACTTTCTAGTTTCGAATTATTTTTGAAAAAATTTTTTTTTAACGCTTTTTTGCTTTTGAATTTTTAATTCAGAATTAAAAAATTTCAACTAACGTTTTGAAGTATTGAATCGCGCATTATTTTAGGAGTCAATAAATGAATTAATGAGTAAAAAATAACTCTCGAGAAGTCAATTGGGCAACACTGATCTAACATTTACAAATCACATATAACCCGTTACTATAATTATCATATGATCTCATTATGGCAATTATAGTTAATTATTTGAAAAGTCAATCATAGAAATTCATATGGTATGGTATCATCATAAGCATCATTCGTTATCATTAAGAAATCATTCGTCAAGTCATAGGCATACGAAACGAAGCGTACATATCATGTGATATCATACATAACAAGCAAACTAAATTAAGTAAATTAAAAATTACTAAAACTAAAATTAAAAGAATTTAAAAATTTCAAAATTTGACATTTTATGCGTATGATTGGTTATAACTATTATAGTTAGGGTTATGATTTTGTAAAACATATGAAATCATATAGAGTATTTATCGAAGTGATAAATTCATATGACTATTATAGTTAGGAGTAAACATAATGGCCTATCTACAATGACGCTCCAATGTCGTTCTCATTTCGCTCTCATTACGTAGTCAACAAAGGAGAATCCACAATGACAGCGTTTTTTGACATTAATTCAATTTGACACAAATTTAATTTCATTTATAAAAAATATGCAATAGTTTAAAGTTTATTGTATAGCTATTTTGAATAATGGTTTGATATTATTTAAAACAAGATAGATAAAACAATAATAATTTTACTAATTTTTTATCTGATATATTTTTTTTTTATTTTTCAATAAATAATATTTTTCAAAGTTCAATTATTTGACATTTGAAAACGTAGAGAAAGCGAAAAAGTTAAAAGTTAAATAACTTTTTTTAATGACTGCGTAATGTCTGCGACATGGCTGCGGCTATTGTAGACACTTTCATATAATTCAATGCACTTAAATTAATTTGACAGATAGCTACGTGTAGAAAGCGGAATGAGATCGTTCATTGTAGAAAGGCTATAAGGTCTCTTCACGAACACTTATTAAATTTGAAGAAGTTAACTTATTAAATTTTAATAAGCCTTGTCTCGTTAGCGTGTTTTTTGAAGAAAAAATTATTATTTGATAATTTGACGAAAGTTAATAAAATACTAGGCTTGAGGCTTATTAATTTTAATCCGTTCGTTTATATAAGTTTGCTAACTTTTTACATAGGAATGTTGTAGGTTTCATAGTTCTCTGATTGGTTGAGAATGCTCTGATTGGAAAGAATATCTACAGTCTACACTACCACTATACCCTGGTGTACTGTACATTGTACACTACTTACTCTACACAGTATATTCTTCTTATGCCTTGACGAAAATGATCGTATCCATGCCACATAATCGAAATCTCAAAATCAAATTTTGCAAGCACAATACAAGATGTTGAATCATTTAATAAAAACAAAATAAGTAGATTAAAATAATTTTTCAATCAGTGAACTAAAAATTAAAGTTAAATATTTTAATTTATTTTAAATTTTTTAATTTCATTATTGATATACAAATTAATAAATTTAATTTCAACGTTGTTGGCTGCGCGCATTGTGTTCAGCAAAAAGTTTAGTTCACAGCTCTACAACACTACAAGAGTATTAAATAATGTTAAAGCAATAATGAATATTGTAAGTTGTAATGTGTTGTATCCTACACAGCTACACTACATTTGGTTATTTATTTTTTTTTTTGAAAAATCTGTATGCTTGTGTTTGTAGAATGTATTATGTAATATTATATAAAGATGTTGATTTTTAATTAGTATTTCAACTTTTTTCTTATTGTCTTCAGTTTTGTCGGCTGACGGGACGGCCATAGATAATCTATTGACGGCTTGTCTTGTCTGTGAATGTCGTGTCGTACGCATGTGTCGTACGTCGTATAAGTATGTATAACGACATAAAGTAGTATTGTATTGTTCTTCATTCTTGAATCTAAATTGAAATAAAAATTCATTTAAAATAAAAAAAAAAAAAAAAAAAATAAACAAACAGAATTTGTTTTTTGTTGTTCAGCCAGTACTCAGCAGTCAGTAGACTGCAGAATTTATTTAGTTACAAGCGATAAGCGAAATATATCTGATGTTGTTTTAATTTGTTTTTTTCGTTGATACGGGTGATTCGCGCGTTATTTTTCTCTACAAATTATAAATAACAAAAAAAATTATATATTTATTAATATATTTATACATAATAATATCCGAAGGACAATAAAAAAATAGTTATTATCTTTTAAATTAATGTAATATTCTAATTTCAATAAGTAAAAAAAATAAATTAAAATATGTATATAATAATTTTTATATATTTTTGTTATACATAATATAGTTTATATATAATTTATATAAATGAATTTAAAGTTAGGATTATAAAAATAAAAAAAAAGTATACATATTTATTAAGCATATAAATATTGTATATTTTTAATTGAAAAAAAAAAATTTTACATTCATATATATATGTATATACAAAAAATTATAAATAAACCATCCTTATTTTTTATTTAGTTTCACTGAGCCGTTTAAAATCCAAATTAATTAACTCCAGTATTTGCGATTTGAGAATTTTTTATGTATTTAATTTTAAATTAAAAAAAATTTTTTGTAGAAATATCTCAATTTTTTTTTTATTATGTATGCATCAGTTTCAGGAAAATTTTCCCACATGATTTGAATTGTATAAAAATTTTTTTTAAGGAAATCATATAAGAAAGTAATTGGGAAATGGGAAAAATAAGAATAAAAAAAAAAAAATCTAATTTTCAAAAAATTATATTTTATAAAATAATGAGGAAATAAAACAAGTTAATAATGTTCAAATAATTTTTATATTAAGTAAAGGTTAGGTACCCTACCCTATATTAATTTTTTTTTTTTTGTTTTTGGTTTTCTCACCTTATTTTATTTTTGAGTAAAAATGGAGTTAACCGGTTTGGCAAATAAATAATATGAGCTCAGAATTGTTTTTCTTGTTATTTATTTTTAATTAAATTTTTTTTCAATTTTTATGGTATTGTGAATAAACTAATTAATAATATATTTTAATATACATTTATTACAAAAAAACAGTGTGTTTCAATTTTAAATAAAGTTAAATTAAAAATATATAAATAAAAGTTTTCAAGAAATTTATTATTATTAAAAAAATAATATAAAAATATTAATTTCTAAATTTGTATATATATACCTACAATATAAAGTAATTTTGAACTATTACTCTATTTTGTTTTATTAAGTATTAATTTATTTTTTATTTAATTTTTTTCTATAAAACAAAAACAAACCTAAATAATTTTTAAACCTTTGAAAAAAATTATATATGTATATACTTACATATTATTATATTTTATATGCTAACGCTACCTGCAAAAGTAAGTTTAATATTTTGTTTTGAAATTTTTTAATAAATAAAGTATCTATTTATATACATACATAGATATAATATACATATTTATTATAAATAGTATAATAAAATGTAAATAAGTAATATTCTATATTTTTTAAATGAATTATTTATCATAAAAAAACACATTATGTATATATACCTATGTATATTCAAGAAATTTATTATAAATTTTCAGAAAAAAAAATAAAAACAAAAAGTTTGTTTCAAAATATAAAAAAATACATTATTGCCTTACACAATCAAAACCAAATTGTACTTGGTAGTCCGTATTTACTATCTACATACTGAATAGTAGGTATATATTTTGAAAAAATTTTACCTTATAAAGACAATATTCAAAGTAAAGTGGTAACTAAAAAAGTTTTTATTTTAGTTTTCTGAACAGCCAGGAACTATTGCAGTGTATATAAGTGTAATTTTAATATTTTTTAAAAATATCCCATCTAAATTCTTACAGAGGATGAAAATTCTACAAGGATAAGTCTATCTTGCAAATAGAAAACTTAAACTTGAATTTGTTTAGAAAACACACAATAATTGTAATAGAAAAAATTTATGGTGGCATGTATGGTAAAAATTTTTTTCTTTTTCTTGGTTTAAAATTTAAAAGATTATCTGTACCACATAAAGTATTAAGTATGTAGCAAACTGAGTTTCAAAATGTTTTTCTCCACTGCCACAACATTTAAAAAAAGTCTTCATATTTATCCTATTTGTGGGTAATCCAATTTCTTGAAAAAAAATTTACTTTACAAAAATATAATTTTTATAAAATAAGTTAACTATTTCTAATTGGACTGACACCTTTTTCTTCGGTAAAATTTAAGGCGCTCAAATATTAACATAAAATGTTTTTTTTTTTGTGTATTTATGAATCAATGTATCATGTAGGTATTATAGTTAATTATGAATATAAAGTTTTTTGTGTAAATTCTAAAATAATTAAAAAATTTTAGAAAAAAAAAGTAATAATAAGAATTACTAGTTTTATTATAAAAACTAACCTAAAGTACCATCAGATAGCAGTTGTGATGTAGGAAAAAGCATAAGCAAAAACGGTTTGAATTAAAACCAGTGCAATCGGTAAATTCTACACAACACCAAAATAATGATTAGACAGTTAACATTGTTAAGAGTTAAAAGTTAGTTTTATTTTTCTTGCTAAGCACAACGAAATGTTATTTATTTATAAGAAAAATACGTCTTAATTAATCCTTTAAGTGTTAGCGCATCAGCATTATAATTTACATAGTAGATTACATTTTTCTGACTAATGAACAATTTTAGTTGCACTGTTTTTTAATATTTAAAAATAATTAAGACTCCTGATGTTCTGATGGAACATATTAAACATACTAGGGGCATGACAGCTGGTATAAGGCTTTACCAGTGTTTTTATGTTTTGTTTAATTGGATCTTAACCTTATTGTTTTTACATATTATAATTAGACTCCTATCCTAGTATATGTAATGTCTAATAAATAACTAATTTATTATACCCCAATTAAATAATATTTAAATTTTTATCGAAAAACTTAAAAGTAATTTTTCAGTTTTGGATTTAGATAATCTTACATTTTATAGTACATCTTCCTCAACACCAGAACTTTTGTTTTTCAATTTTTAATAAAATATATGTTGGTAGAAACAATACTTTTAAATAAATCAACATACCTAGGTAGAAAATTAAAAATTTAACTTATATGTAACGATGTTAAAAAAGATTTGAATTTCAATTTACCTTGTAAACAAAAAATAAAATATAAAATTAAATCTAAAACTTGGTAAAGATTTTAATTCTGTAAACCAGCATTACTATATATGTTACTATTACTATGATAAAAATTACACCAGGATAAAACAGTGTATTTAACTCGAATTTATGTAGGTATATTAAATAACTGTCAGTATCAAGTATAAAAACCTAGTTTCATTCTGTATAGTGAAATTTTAAGAATGGTTGGAGACATCCTTTGGAATTTTTTTTTGTTGTTGAATGCGGTTGAGAAGTAAAAAAATTGAAATTTATTTATAATAAAAAGAATAATGCTATTTACAGAACAGAGCTGAAGAAGTGTGAAAAAGTGAAAGATATTTTAATTTCCTTGATTTTTAACAGATTAAAAAACACAACTGGAAGATCAAAATGCAGTCATATGTTCAGAAAAACACAGAAGACCGTTTACAGATAAAGTTTTTCGGGAATGTATGATAAAAAATGACAATAACTATAAAAAAAAGCATTATTGCATTAGGTTCAGAAATTCGGCCTCAATTGTTCCATCAAAGATAAAAGTTTGACAAAATTTTAAAAAAAAGTAACTGGATTCTGTTAATTCATACATTTATGTATGCGAAAATTGCCAAAAAAAAGTCCCTGTTGTATTAAAATATTTAAAATAATTATTTCCAATTCAAACAATTGGCCCAAATCTAAACAGTGTGTTTTCCGCTCACCACGAAGTTTTGTTATTGCACCTGTTTCGATACTTTCAATAACTTCCATTTAAAAAAATTTTGTTAGAAAATGTGGAAAAAGCGCAAATTTGTAGTTAAAATAACATGAGGCAGTCCCAGGCGGTTTAAATTTTTGTGCCTTGTCATCCATATAGCTCTCATACGGTTGAGGAAATAGCACTTTACTTCAAACTCTAAAATAAGTATATTTAATTCACCTTTCCATCGTTCTAGACAATTTCGAAAAATTCGAAATATATAAATGCAAAAAATATTCTCATTATTAATATTTCTATAAGTTTAGCGTTTTCATTATAGATTATATATTGCATTACACCTTAAGTATGTATTTGAGTTGTCTTTCAATAATCTAGAAATTAATTGTACCTAAAACAATGTTTACTACAATACTAAGTTTAACACTGTTTTTTGTCATCTGTAACTATGCTTTAAATATTGGATAATAAGTATAAAATAACTATGTAAAGATATACGATATTGTAAATTTTACGGTATAAATTGTATCTAATTTATGTATGAAGGTATGTGTATTGTGTATTTAAGGTTCTATGATGGTGGTATATTTAAAAAAGCTTCAATTAGCGCTAAATTGCACCACTTTCACGGGCCAGTTGATTTATTTTGACTTTTGATACAGTTTGGATTGACATTTTTTGTATCCAAAACGCAAAAACTGTGATTGCTATAAAAGAATATTTGAACTACGTGATACAATTTTGACGACAATAATGTAGACAGGGGTCTATTTCTTCAAATTTTGCAATCCAACAATTTGCAAAACAATTTCACAAAATTGAATTTTTTTTTTTAAATTTACATGAATTTTACAAAAACAATTTTATAAAAAATGTAGGAGTAATAGAATTGTAAATTTGGTGACCTAGAATTGTAAATAGACCCTTGAATTTGTGCTGTTAAGTTGTATATTACAAGTTTGTTTACATACAGAAATATTAACTTAGCCTGTGATCTGTGAAATAATTGTCTTGAATTTTAATTCTTATGATCTTTCTTGAAGATGACCCAAATCGATTTTGAATATGCGAGGAGTAAATGGTTAAATTACGTCACTTTTTAATTTAATGTAAGTTTGTATATTAAACTTGTTAAAAATATATCTTATTATATTATTGTGAAATTAATATAATTTTATTTATCATATGCCTTTTTGTTTGTGTTCTATTGAGAATCATCGATTCATTATACTCATTCTTAAATAATACTACATGTATTACAAACACAGTACAAACTGTGATCAAATTTATTTAAAAATAAAATTATGAAATGTCAAAATTATTTATTTATTGTGTTCTTTTGAAGTTTTACTTGTATGTGTATATACTTACTTTTCCTAAATCTGCTTTGCTTATGACATCATTACTTAATAAATTTGTTTTCGTAATTGTTTTATTATTGTTATTTATTATTTTAAATAAGTAATATGTTTTTAAAATTTTTTTGGCAATGTAATCAAATTTCATGTTAATTATAAGTTTTAGTTTTAAGAATTTTTTTGTAAAAACCTTGTTTTGGTTCAAATAAATAAATAAAAAATAAATAAATAAATAATATCTAATGTTATTTAAAAAAAAAGTAGCTATCTATTTTATATTAAAATTTTTTTTTGCTAAAACAGATCAAACACAAAAATAGTAAAAACTTGTTGAATTGATGAATTCATATTACATTAATATAGAACAAGACTTTTTATAGTATAGTTAACTGCTGGTAATATGGTATGGTAGTTATATAGCGTTTTTAAAACTTTATTGAATATAATTCTTGAAAAAATTAATGCAAAGTGGGCTTTATAAAACCTAAATAGTGTTGAAAGCCCCAAATAAAACTTTTTCAAATAAAATTAATGCAAAGTCTAATTTTTTAGTAAAATAAATAAATTCAATTTGCTTAAGAGAGTGTTTGCAGTTACAAGTCGGTGGCTATTATTTTAAATGCTTTGGTATTATCATATGTTTAAAAGTAAACTAGAATGGGTTTCAAAATCAAGTTTAAAATAATTTGCCGGTAACTATTTTTTTAAAAAATTAATAACGGAGGCTTGGGGGCGTAAACAAAGAAAAAAAACGAAATTCGGCGGAGACTATGGATTATAAACATTTTTTTAAATGGTGATAGGGTGAAGCCCTAAATTTTATGGGACTAAAATAGAACATAACCAAATTTTCAGAAGTTAATCTAGAATTAAATTCATGAAGTTTTGTGGAAATTGCAACTAGCCCGTACGGCATGAAAAGGTAAAAATTTAAATAGATAAAAAGAACATAATTAGTACCTAAGTAGTTATTTTTATGTCAAATGATAGTTCTGATAAAGGCCTTCAAAATAGTATATATACTAATTGTATTGCTACATATTGTCTCTTTTGTGTATAGGGCAGATTAAAGGAACAAAATATTTTCGAACATCACGCTATATCAACTACAGTTTAATTAATTATTAATTCGCCTATCTCTCATATGAGATACAACATCAAAAACTAGTCTTCCTGTTCTGATACACTAATCAACAAATGTCATCAACTGTTGTTGACCAAAGCAATTAAAATTTTATATAATTATAGCAGAGATTCTAGTGCTACTCAATTATACAATGTTACTGCTCGCGAAGAAATCAAAGAGATAATAACTATTAAAAAATCAACATTTGCATACAAAATAATTAACAATATTACAAAACACAATTTTACTCTAAAGATCAGAAGTTAGATTTCAGAAATTACAATAGATTAGAGGAGCCTCACAGTAAAACACACAAGCACCTGAATAGTCTTATTTCAACAGCTGTTCGTATATTTAACCGACTTTCCAAATCATATATGATATGCTCCTTATAAGGAGCAGTACGAATTTGAACATTTTCAAAAACAAGGCAAATAAATTTTTTAAAACTAGTTTTGTTACTTTTTAATAATTTCTAAATTTGGACGAAATCAAGTCAATAATTTGGAATAATTTAAAATTGACATTTCACTACCAGTTTAATCTACAACTGCAAAAAATGTCTATTGTTTTCTTAAAAATAATAATTGTATATTGTGATAATTGTACAATTAGTTTTCACAAATTGAAATAGAAAAAAAAAAAAATAATATCTCTATTACAGAATATGGTAAAGCCTTTTATTAAAACTGAAATAATTATAACTTGTATTTGTAAAAAGTCTCTGAAAATTTTTAAGTATTATGCAAATACCCTTATTATTTGACTTTTTACGACAAAAATTTTTGAATCAACAGGACAAAGCAAAAATACGAACTAGAGAAATATTACATTTTTTTTAATTGTTAAATGTTAACTGTTCAACTGTTAGGCTAATAAATAAATTTGTCTATACCATATGTACATATTGGAACAGGGAGGACATATTATATTAAAAAAAACGTCTTAATTTCTCAATAGATACAATTCACAGCTGGGTGGCACAGTGGTTGAGTGCTGACCTTTCATGCGGAAGGGCCCGGGTTCAAATTCTAGTGAAAGTGAAAAAAATTTTCTGGTTTTCGACACGGCTCAGCTACCATTCGCCATTGGGTTCAAATTAATGGCATAATCAATACTTAATTAATAATTATAAATCTTTAATAAAAAATACATTAATATAAAAATATAAACAAATGCAAAATATAAACAAATAATTTAATTAAATAATATAACTCGCAGATATAGAATACCATATAAGTAAAATATAAAATATTACAATATAAACAAAAAATAGAATTGTAAATATTGAAAATCTAAGACATTTCTACATGTTATAAGGCCTAGTACTATCTTATGTTTAAATTGTATGTGGAATTCAATAAGATCAATTATAATAACACGAATATAATACGACCCCCTGTTCCAACATGTACCTATGGTACAGACAGGCTTATTAGCCTAACAGTTGAACAGTTAGAGCTTAAAAAAAAAAAAATTATATTGTATTTATATATTTTTGAATCTGCAAGTTTTTAATCAATCAAATTACTTATTTACGTTTATATTGTTATACAATTAATAATTATGGATTATACGATTAATTTAAATCTAATGACGAATGGTAGGTCGACTCGACTAGTCAAAATTCAAATAACAATTGTTTTTACTTTTACTGCGAATCGAACGATTTTATATTAATATAACTTGTAATGAATAAAATATTAACTTGTAAAAGATTTTTTATTATGACCTAATTACGTGAATCACTTAATATGATGTTTTTAATTTCTTTTTTGTAATTGTAATTCTTATATTTAGTGTTAGTTTTGTTTTATTTTGCTTAAAGTTAACAGTTAATAATTAAATCAAATAAATATTATAACTAACTTATAAGAATATAATGAATTACATATTTTAAACTATTATTCTTTCCAACGTATATGTAAAAGAGTTCCTATAGTGCAAATTAGGCAATAGAATGTATATATGTTAATATAAATTAAATTTACGAATTACATATGGTATTGTACCCATATATAGTATTGCCAATTTTATTTAGTTAATTTTTGAACTTTATCGCAATTTAAAGTACATACTTATGTACTAGTTATATATAAATATGTATGATTCAGTATTTTTTTTTTTTCTAACTATGTAATATATTTATAACTGATATATAAAACTATAGTTGCGATGGTAATATGATAATTAAATTTTAATCTATTGTGTACCTATTTCCTACCCTACTAAATTATATGACTGTTCAGAATAAAATTGACTTTAAAAGATAAAAATTTGCTGATCTAAACAAAACATTTTGAATTGATTTAATTAAAAAATTATAGCAAAAATTAAATTAAAAAAAAATGTAGTTATTTAATACCGTGCATATAAATTAAAATATCTAATTTTTTTTAACGCAAATTAGTATAACCTTCAGATTCTTTACAAAAAAAAAAATTTACTATGCATACGAAAATAAATTAAGAATAATATACAACCAAGTTTATGATGATGCTATATGGTGGAATATGATTAAAGTATTAATTTTAATTAACAAAAAAAAACAAATAAACAAAACGAAAAACTAAAACTAAACACTTTTTAGAATTAACTGAATTATTCAAATGGAACATAAAAAAACCATATTTTACATATATGAAAAATAACATTTAGATCACATGTGTAGATATAAAGTAAAAAATCAAAAAAATAAAAAAATTAAATGAAAATATGTAGGAGAATTTTAGCAATTTTTAGAAATAGCAGTTGTTGCTATACTAAAATGGATAGCCCAAGATCTTAAACAGTAATGCTTTAATGATTATTAAAAAAATTTTTTTATACTATCAAAATTATAGAAAGGAATTCGTTTATGTAAATTTATTTAGGCTGAAGTAAGAATTTTAGGGGAAAACGAGGAAGAGTGTAGTAGAGTAGACTGTGTCAACTCTGGGATACCCGTATGACCGTAACATATACATTATATCATCCGGTTAATTACTTTTGGCAAAATTTCAAACATTCAGCTTTATTAGGTGTAGAGTAATGCTCACATAAAAGAAGGAGTTGTATGGCAGGTACTCGAACCCTTTGCAGTAGACCAACTAAATTTTGCAGTAACTTTGGACATTACACTAAACTATTTTTTTGCAAAATTTCAGACACCCAGCTTCATCAGGTGTAGTGTAAAGCTCATATAAAATTAGAAGTTGTATGGCAGGTACTCGAACCCGTGGACCAAAATGGCTGAATTTAAAACTCGATTCCGTTTTTTGCATAAAAACGAATTTGTGAAAATTTCATCAATGGAAGCATGGTCTACATTTTACCGGTTCTCATAATAAATAAGTTGCCATAACATTATAGTTAAGAAATGAGCACTCTTTAGTGTTCTGTTGAAATAATTAATTAAAACAAGAAATTAAATCTTGGAACTTTGGTTTCTGTAACTTGTATTTGTATTCATATTTAATTTTTTAATTCAAATCTTTTTTTTTTTATATTCAGTTAAACTTTTCGTTTGGTTTTTTATAAATTTCTTCATTCCACTGCGTTGATCATATATGATTATGGTTTCTGAAATTAAATTGATAAAGTGTCAATTGAAAAATTTGCTATATGTATTTTCAAATGTAAGAATTATCTTTATGATAGAATAAAGAAATTATACTGATTGGGTGATCATTTACCCTGAATGATAACCCTGAACTGAAGTACTACTGAATGAAAGTACTTTTTTTCCACTGAATTAAATATGAGTGGTGGGAAAAAAATCATCAGTTTTGCACTAATAAATTGAAAGTTCCACTACCTTCTTTCAGCACTTTTTCAGTGAAATGAAAGGAAGTATTTTTTCAGCACTTTTTCAGTGGTGAATGGTAGTATTACTTTTAACACTTTGTCAATACTTTTTCATTAATGAATATAGTATAGATTTTTCAGTATCTTTTCAAATATTCATTTTACTATTTGTTAAAATCTATTAGAAAAATTAAAACATTTTGGTATATTTTTAGTATTTTTTTTTATTCAAAATTTTTTAACTATAAAATTTACTAACAACTTACGCATTTAAGTTTTAACTCCAATTAAATTTAATAAGGCAGTAATGGTGGAATAATTAACATTCTATTCTATATAGAGTTATTATATTAATTTTAAGGAACTTCAGTACTTATTTACTATTTCTTCAGTACTTATAATTACTTATCAATATACTTAAAAAATCATTTGTATATGAATGTTACTGCTGAACTGAGGTTATCAGGGATACTAATATTTTATTATTCTAATAATATTAAAATTTTTGACATGATCGCACTTTTGTTGTCTATAAAGATGTGACATAAAAAATGTGAAATGAAATGTTGGAGATTTACATAAAAAATGTGAACAGTCAATTTTGAAAAAATTTAAGTAAAAATCAGTATTTTTTAGCCTCCCCATTACTTTAATCTAAAAATCAAAATCATACCATAAAACTAGTCTTTAACCCTATTTTTGAATTTATTTTTTAAGAAATGTTAAAGCATCTAATTTTACATAGAATATTCTCTGTTTAGAAATTCGCTTTAAAGAATTTATGGAAAAAATTTTATAATATTTTTATTATGAGGGCATTTATTCCTTCATAAGATCTTTTAAAATTGAATCTTCAAGAATATATAAGATGTAATGTAAAAATAATTCAACGAGACGTTTACAGGACAAAAGAATTTGTAACAGTAGTGACTTATAACATTCTAGTGGGCGTTAAGACAAAATACACACGTTAAAAAATTGAATTAAAATGTTAGAAATATTAGTTATTGAACTTCCGGGTAAAATTATTTATAAGGTCATTTCTTCTGGATTTTCTTCTTCTTCTATGGCGCTACAGTCCGTTGTCGAACCTTGGCCTCCTGAAAAAGTCGGTGCCGTGTTTCCATTTGTATCCGAGGCTTTGATTTAGGTTTCGTAACAATATTTTTTACTGGATAGGGCTGTTAACCGTATGTTGGGTTTGAAGAGTTGCTTCAGAATTTGCCATATAATGCGTTGAAGTTCTCATAACTATGTTACGAGTTCAACTGCATTATATAGCGTTTTCCTACTTCCTGAGACGCCGATGTATGTGGCCATTCAGGTTGCAACTATTCTTCCCTCCTCCTTTCTCAACCGGGCTTGGGACCGGCTACGGCGGAGTTCTTCTGGATTTTAATAAACATATAACCTTATTATACCTTTAATGACTAATTTTTTTAGTGACACTTTTTTGTGAAAATGGTATTTTTAAAATCCTTTCAATTATGTAATTATTGCTGCAATTGTTGCTTTTCACTATTTTTACAAATATTAGTCATTTACTTTAATTGTTTTTAAAAAATATTTAAAATTAAAATTTGTTTATACTTTTCAACTTGGTACTTCAAAATATTTTCCGTATTTTAAAAACTACCAAATAACTTTAATATTTATTTCAATACCTGGGTCCATACGGATACTAAAATTATAACAACAAAACAAAAACAATGTTTTAATAATAATTATTTTTTTTTTTTGATTTCAATAGAATTCATCATCATACTTAAATCTTATAATGAAAAAATTTACATTCATAATAAATTTAAATGAAATAGGACATATCAATCATTATTAGTTTTCATTTCGTATCTTTTCATAGTTAATTTCAAACAAAATATTCTATTCTTGCTAGAAAAGGTGTACGTTCAAAATGAATTTGAACGAAATACCTACTTGTATAAAAACTATTAGGATGTTTTAATGTTTTAATTTAAATAATTAGGTATAAAGTTTGTAAAATATGAAGCACAAAAAAGGTTTTATTGCATTTATTATTCACTACCTTTATAACCTCAGTTCAGCAGTTAACCATATACAAATGAATTTTTACACTTTTATAGAATAAAAAAAATTGGTAATTTTAAATACTGATTGTTCAATACTGAAGAAGTAGTGAATCACTACTGAAGCTCCGTAAAATTAATGAAACAACAATATTTTTTCCATCATTAATAATTGAATTTATTGTTTTTTAAAAAAAAAAAATACCTTTTTTGTTTAATTTTTCAAATAATTTTTAGCAAATAATAAAATTTATATTAATTTATTACTGAAACAGAACTGAAAGAACTTCTAATATTAACTACTGAAAAACTAAATAACTACTATTATTCACCACTCAAAAAGTACTGAATAAGTGCTGAAAGGAAGTTGAAAAACTTTCAATGGATTAGTGTAAAATGAATTAATAAAATTTTTCCCACCATTTATATTAAATTCAATGGAAAGGATGTGCTTCCATTCAGTACTTCTCTACTACTTGCGGGTTTTCAGGGTATTAGATAGTTTTAAAATTCTAGAGACAGTTTCTTTAATTTTTAATCTTAATATATATAATTAAGAAAACACAATAAAACATTTGAAAGAATAATGATTGAATTCAAACTTTTGCGTCCACATTTATCTGAAAAAAAAAATAATTATTTATATTTTAACAATGTGTGATGGCTAACAAATAACCATCAATAATAATGTTATTATATACCTGCAAATGCAACTATCTAATGGACAATCTGTGCTCCCTTTATAAAGTTTAAAAAACTATAAAATTTTCGAATTAAAATGAGAAAAAATTAAAATTAAAGTCTTAGATAACCGTTCGAACTAATCGTATAGAATTTAAAATACAATATAAAATAGCTTTAATGGAAATATTATTTTATGATTCTTTAATTATTCTTTTATTTCTGTTCCAAATTGTATTGGCGAATTTTTTATAATATGTACATAAAATATATAATTTTTAATATAAATTAAATTCCTAGTATAATGTACCTATTAGAAAGGCTTATAAGAAAAAAACATGAAAAAAATGTATTTCTTAGATACAATTACAAATTTAGAACTTTTTATATAATTCATTTAGTGAACACAATTTAAGTATCGTGCACAATTATGTAATTATACATAATATTATAATTGATAACAACAGCGCTCAACATCTTTTATCATAAATATAAGAGATGAAACTTCACATGTTATCTGTAGCACTAATATACGTTGGAATTCAAAGTAATTTTAAAGAAATATTAACTTGTAATAAAATATATTTGTTTCATATTTAAAATAAACTAAAAACATTTATGCTTTTAATAGCTTTTTATCACATAATTTATTATGTACATCAGTTTTTAGTCATTCAAAATAATTTAAGTTTTTAGTATATTAAGTATGTACTAATTTAACAGATTCAAAAATGGTAAACATGCAATAAAGATACTTACTTTGATAAATATAAAAATTTTTATATATTTTATTTACATATAAAAATAGATTTTACATACATGCAGCAAATGTTTGTAGGCATTGAAAAGAATTTAAGTATATCATACGCAATTACTTAATCATATATTACCTATATATATTAAAAAAAGATAGAATTTAGTCGTTAATTAAAAAAATATGTCTAATATTAAATTTAATTACATTCTTAGCCTTTTAAAATATTAAAGTAAATAATAGTGTGGGATCAAAAAGTAAATAATGCTTCTGTCCTATTTGCTTTCTTAATGAAGTTAAAAACATTAAATTTATTTACTTTTTGATCCTATTTGCTTTCAATAAGAAAGCAAATAGGACAGAAGACTTGTACTTAATTTCAGGTTCCTATGGTTTTTATTTGGAAGATATGCTTGTTAGATCTTTGGAATGGTGTGGGAATTACTTGAACCACCACTTTAATTAATCCCCAATGTTAGGAATGTATTGGAAACAAAGCAGAACACTCTTGTATCAAATGTAAAGTTTTTATCTTTATTAACTTTGAAGATATGTTGGTTAGATTTAGGAATAGTGTGGGATCAAAATTTTTAAGAATTAGAATTACTAAATATTATGAGAAAAGCTAATCAAAGCATTAATGTTTTTAGTTCCTTTTAGTTTACATTAAAAAACCATCAAATTATGAATGTATTATCACAATTTAATATTTCTTCCGAATAACTTTGAGTTTTAATGTTTTTAACTTCATTAACTATGTCTTACGATCAAACTAATAAAAACTTTAATTTTTTTAAAATGATTTATTGTGTAGGGTATTGACCTCAATTCGATCAAAAGCTTCTAAAATCCGAACCCATGGTCCGATCCCGACCATATGCAATCCTCGTCGTACTTTCATTACTTTTAACATACAGTGCCATTTCATCAAGATAGTGTCATTAGTTTTTGAGTTATCGTGCTTTTTTATATACGCTCCTTTGCTCTTAAAAAGTTCCAGGATTAGAACCAATGGCTCGCCTATCGTCCTTTTATTACTAGTAATCTACAGTATAAATTTCACCGAGATAGCGTCCTTAAGTTTTGAGTAATTGTGCCTACGGACGGACGGGACAGCGTGAAATCGACCTAGAAGGACACGCTGATTCCAAATATATATTCTTTTCCAAACTAGTTTGCCTCCTTTGGATGGTAATAGACTTAATATGTATACCAAACTTAATATGTATAGGTACCCTTTTATCTATTGAAAAGCTGTAGGGTATAAAAAAAAAAGGAGCTATTAAGCATATTTTTGTGTCGGCCTGAATACAGGTCAAAGTTTTTTTTGAATAAAATTAAATTCTAAGAAGATCTATAAGAAATTGCTAGAAATTTATTTTTCAACTTAATCTTTATACCAAAAACTTTTTTTTAAACATTGTATAATATTTTAAAAATGTGCATTTGTTTTAAAAACTATTGGTTTTTTTTTTTTCTTTAAACTAAAATGTCCTTACTGTAAAAATCATACATAACCTATTTTCTATTTAGTTATTATGTCTTTTCACATCAAAACAGGATTCCCTTGTTCTATCGTATACTATTTCTCAATGACAAGTTTTTTTAAATTTTTTTTATTTCAATTGTTAAAGTAAAATTACAATTTTTTGAATTTATGTCAAAACTTTTACATTTTATTTACTTTTGGAATTTTATATAAAATATTTAACATGCTATATATTATGTATTTAAAAGCAAGTGTTTTTTTTGTATAAGAACATAAGCAGATTATCTTTTTATATAAGAACATGCATAATTTTTTCATGCTTTATAATCGTCAAAGAATTTTTAGTATAATTGTCTTGAAACATCTTTGGAGCAGAAGGATATAAAAACTTTTTTTTTTTTTTTTAAAGATAATTTTCCGTAAAGGCGTCCATAGCTAAGATGACGTCATCACATAACGGCACTTTATATCTCCTACTTTCCTAATATATATGTCGTTAGTGACTATGCCTCCATCTATTGGTCGAAAAGTGTTTTACAAAATGTTCTTATCGTTTTGCAGTATTTTACTGAAATCAGGTCCCGATGGAATCACAACGATGGTTTTTAAAAAAACCTACTCTACCATTTCAAAACCTCTACGCAACCTTTTCTATTTATCCTTTACTTCGGGTATTCATCCTGCCCAATTGCACACGTTTTTCCAATTCCAAAAAAAAAGGTAATAAAAGCGATCCCTCAAACTACCACCCTATAGCTATAATTTCGGTTCTTTCCATGATCGTCAATACGGGTTTAGAGCCCGTCGTTCAACTGGTGATCTCATGACTTACCTTTGTGAAAAGCTCAATATTAGTTTTCACCATTCTGGTGAATCTGATGTGGTAGCACTGGATATTTCTAAAGCTATATGGCATGCTGCTTTGTTAGCAAAATGCAGAGCTATAGGGTTAGGAAGAGTCTTTTTCAAATGGATTAGAGATTTCCTTTCGAATCGCACGATTCGAGTACTGGTCGATGGTTTATCATATGACACATTTAAACAAAACGCTGGTGTCCCTCAGGGTTCTGTTCTTTCTTCCACCCTCTTCTTAACATTCATCTAAATTCATCTAATATTCATCCTTAAATTGTTGTCAGTATATTTGAACTAATTTCAACAATTTTGTAGAGCATAATATTAACATTAGTATTCATCTTATTTAATATTAATCGGTGTTACCGTTTCTGAGATATTAAAAGTTAAAATATTGGTAAAAAAAAAATTTCAAAATTAAAAAAAAAACCTTTGTATACTACTCATTTACTCCTTTACTCACCCCTTTTCAACCGTTTGTAATAAGTGTAGAATTAGTTGACAAAATAGACCCTCCAGAGGAGGCAAATGTGAAATTTAAACAATAATTTTCATAAAAAAATACATTTTTTATATATGTATGTATTTTTCCTGTTAAAATATCTATGTTAAATGAAATTAAGAATGCACTCTAGAGTTGGATAAAATATAAACTTATATTTGGATGATTTTTTAATTAAAGGGAATTTGTAGATGGCAGTCCCAAAATTTTAAAAATTTTAAAATTGAATATGATTCAAAATTAACAGTATTCCTTTTTTCAGAATATTAATATATTTTTATGCGAAATTTTGAATTTGGAAGGGTTAATGAATTTCATAAAAAATATTGTACATAATCCTTATTGCAACGATTTATAAAATGATGAAATCAAGGATAAATTCAATATTTTAACATAAAAATTTAATTTCGTAAAGGTGACATACTACTTTTTCTAATTTCCTCCCGACATAAATAACTTTTTAGAGACCTCCATGAACTCTCTATATCTGTATAATGTGCACCAGGTATTTTGTGTATTGTGTATTTTGAGCTATTTCTGTGTATGTGCATTTTGAGTTAGAGGGTATTTTAAAGTAGAAGTGGAAATCAGGGTATTCTGAACATACTCTCAGGAACTGCGGTAGGAGTTTCGGAAACAAATTTATAATGGAAGGGTCTTGCTGGTTCAATTGGAAAAATAATAATAGTGTGATACGTTGTGGAGCAAACTCAATAAACCAATTTTACTAAAAACTAAAATTTCCGTACAATCAACTGAATCTAAATAAGTGTCTTATATTCTATAAAAATCAAAAATGAAAAGATCTAAAAAAATTTCATACAAATTTTGGGGACTTTTTTCATACTACCTTTAAATAAATTTTATTTGGATGGTTGTATTCGAATAAAAGTTATTGAATCTAACAAAACGTGGTTGTGTCCGAATAAAAACTTATCTGGCACAATCTTTATACCCGTATGACTATATAGTCCAAGGGTATAATAAATTTGCCATTACGTTTGTGACGCAGAGAAGGAGGGGGGGTAGATATATCCTCAAGTGTATGGATCGGATCAGAATCGAAAAATAAATCGATTTAGCTATGTATGTCCGTCCGTCCGTCCGTCATCACGATAACTCAAAAAGTAAAGGAGCTAGGATTATGAAATTTTCACAAATTCGTTTTTATGCAAAAAACGGAATCGAGTTTTAAATTCAGCCATTTTGGTCCACGGGTTCGAGTACCTGCCATACAACTTCTAATTTTATATGAGCATTATTCTATACCTATGGAAGCTGCGTGTCTGAAATTTTGCCAAAAGTAGTTTAGTATAATGGCCAAAGTTACTGCAAAATTTGGTTGGTCTACTGCAAAGGGTTCGAGTAGCTGCCATACAACTCCTTCTTTTATATGAGCTTTACACTACACCTGATGAAGCTGCGTGTCTGAAATTTTGCTAAAAATAGTTTAGTGTAATGGCCAAAGTTACTGCAAAATTTTGTTGGTCTACTGCTGAGGGTTCGAGTAGCTGCCATACAACTCCTTCTTTTATATGAGGATTATACTACACCAAATGAAGCTGGATGTCTGAAATTTTGCCAAAAATAGTTTAGTGTAATGGCCAAAGTTACTGCATAATTTGGTTGGTCTACTGCTGAGGGTTCGAGTAGCTGCCATACAACTCCTTCTTTTATATGAGCATTACTCTACACCTAATAAAGCTGAATGTTTGAAATTTTGCCAAAAGTAATTAACCGGATGATATAATGTATATGTTACGGTCATACGGGTATCCCAGAGTTGACACAGTCTACTCTACTACACTCTTCCTCGTTTTTAATAAAAGTGTTGACGTTTCTCTTTCAAAATATTTTTTTTTTGTTTATTGTTTCAAAAACATAATAATATATTAATTGTTGTTTGTGTTTTTGTCAACGAAATATTATATTTTGGATTATTATATATTTGGAAAAAGTAATGTATATTTTATAATATTTATTTTTTGCGTGAAAAAATTCGAAATTACCAAAATATTCCTAAAATTAAAAGTTGTTCTAAACTTTTCTAAATTTATACAGAATATTTTTCTGTTCTAGTTTTTTTTAGAACAGTTATGGACAGCTTTATATGCTGTTGTTGTTTTTTTTTTTATTTTGACAAATGCTTATAATTTATAAATATTTATTTGTTTTTTAGTCTCTGTCGCAATTTTAGACGTTTATTTGTTTGCTGCCCTGTTTTGTTCTATTCGGTTTTGAAAATTCATTTTAATTAAAAATTCAAATTTTTAACCTTAAATCATTATATTTATTGTGCGAGTTCATAACCATATTTGCTTTTATTTTATAAAAACTTAAGGAAAAAGTTTTTTAGGCAAAATTTCTGTTACTAGTTAATATTTTCTCAAAAAAATAAATTAGATTTTCAGTAGAAAGTAATATAATAAAAATTTATAAGTTTATTTTATATATACATATATACAGGGTGTCCGGGACTCAAGTACGCGCACTACACTCAGTGATTGGGGGCATTAAAACAAATAAAAAATTGTATTGGAGGGGGGGGTCTATTGTGAACCCTTTTCGAGATATGAGGGATTAAAGATTTTTAGGAGACTTTTCATAAAAAAATCAATAACTTTTGAACAGCATCCTGTAGAGAGATAAAAAAAATCCATTTTGTAGAGTAAATTGTCAGCTTTAATTTTTGTGTACTAATAATCCCCATATACCCAACATTTACAAAGTTATGTAGGTTCAAAATGATCAACAAAAATATAAGTTACCAAGTGGTTGGATGGTTGGTTATAGGGTTACGAATAACATTAGTTTTTAGCTTTTAGGGTTTAATACAAAACCAGATCAGGTTTTCTTAGTTATTTTTTTTTTGTAAATGTGTTTAAATTACTTTTAATTTAATACGTAAGTAAACAAAAAATTTAATTGAATAAAATAACTCACAGATACAAGAGGAATACCTGTTAACTCAAATACAAAACATAATTAATGAAACTGCTTAGTGCGGTTACTGTGTAATAATTTTACTAAGAAAATATTTCTATTAAACCGTAATGGCTATTACAAATAATAGAACTTAATAGATACGGAAAATGAAATACTCATACAATATTTTCCGATAGAGAAGTTTTATAAATAATATCTGTACTTGTAGAATTTAGTTATTCTAAAGATTAGTAGAATTTTTTTAAATTAGTATAAAATATAGACTATACCTTCAAAGATTTTATTTTTTTTTTTTTATAATTCCCCAATTATTTTTAACCTCAAATTAATTGAAGTGCATATAAGTGTGTTTATAAAAATCAATAATAAAAAAATTCAATTTATCATATTTATACGTACATGGATATGGACAATATATAAGTATAAAAGTATTTAGAATAAAGTGCAATAACACTCTAAACAAAATAGTTTTATCGAAATTTGTATCTTATTAATTTGACTTTGTGATTTTTTTTTCTTATTGAAATTAATTTGGAAACTTATTTATATATATATATATAAATAATTGAGCACGTAGTCAGGGTTACCTTTCATTGTTTGGAAAATAATTTAATTTTGTTTTTCATTTAGAATCCGAAAAAGGTAAACTTCCTATTGAATTAATTAAAAAAAAAAAAATTCGAATGTTGTCACTATTATTAAAAACGAAAGATAATTCATTGTTATTCGTAACTTTGACCAAACGAGTGCAAAAAACAAAATAACTGAATAATTGTATAATCTTTAAGTATCTTTTGTTGATTCGGAACTTGTGAAACTTTTTATTTTAACATGAACATTTTAAATTATTAATATTAAGTATAATTTAAATTTTAAGTTTTAAAATATTAACTGCATTCAATTGCTAAAGTTGTATCAAGATATAATTTACGACTAAGTGACTGTAAGACTAATAAAACTAAAGTTTATTTATACCATAGATAAATGTTGGTAGAAGGGGAAAATATTATATACTTATTATTAGAATTGATCTTTAGAATTCCACATATAATTTGAACATTCAATAGTACTAGCTCTTATAACATTTAAAAACTTCTTTCATTTTCAATAGATATAATTCGTTGAAGTTAAAATTAATATTAATATTTGAATTTTAATAGTAGAATACTGGAACCACGTTTTAATTATAATAAACAAGTTAGATCCCCGTGCAATTGTGTACAGGTTTTTTTTAGTTACAATACCTAAAGTGTTCTATCTCCTTTAGCATTAATACTTTCATTTTGGTAAACGGCTATATTATCGTTCTATAATTTTTGATCATAACACAAAATGAATTAATTTAAAATGTATTCAAAGAAAACTTTATAATGTTATACTATTCTATGAAAGTTTATGCTATATAAAATATATTAAAAAATTATAAATTTAAAAAATTTGGGTTGCTTGTACATAATTTCGTCCATTTGAAAATTTCGTTTTCCTATTATCGTCCTATTGCTGTACCTAATTTCGTCCTATCTTTAGATAGACATCAAACAGTGTCTTTTCATAATATTATTTAACTATTTATTTAATTTTTCATAGCTGTTTAATATAAAAATTGAAAATACAAAATAATTAATTAAATAATTTAATAAATTAAACGATAAATTAAAAAAAAAAAATAAATAATTATTAAAAATCAGAATTCATTAAAAAAATTTAATGTTTCCGTCAATTTTTTATTACCTACAAAGTGGGGATTTCTGTAATTACATCGTTTTGGGCAGCTTTTTGTAAAGTTTAAAGACAATTTTTTATCCTTTGAGATTTCATATAAATTATCAAAAATAAATATAAATTACAATATTCCTAATGTCGTCATACTCAACCTAATATCGTCCTATTCAATTTACATTAAAATATTCCTAATATCTTTCTATTTATCCTATTCAATTAAACAAAATGATTTAAAATAATAAAATATTAATTAATAAAAAGCTCTTCGCAAACCTAATTTCGTCCTATAGGACGATATAATGTACATTTTTTAAAAATAATATCCATAATTCCGGCCTAATTTATTTTAACTATAATAACCACAATTAGTAACGAAATTTAAAATTACTGAAACAAAATAATAGTTCAAACTTACATTTATTGAATGCAGTTCAAAATTTTATTTCTCTCACAAACACGAATTTAATTTTTCCCTTAAATTTAGAACTTTTTAATAGAAATTAATCAAAACAGAGCTGCATTAGGCACCTGCCATTTCAAAACGAATTTTAAAACAACTAAATTGTGAATTTAAGCGCGAAGTTTTATAAATGACTAAAGAAATATTAGATAATATTTAGCATGGTCTAATTTGATTTTATTTCAGTTTTTTTAGTATAACTAAAATAATTATAAGTTTAGTAATAATAACGAATATTAGTATTAGGACGATAATACCGCCATAGGACGAAATTATAGCCATTTAATTAGTCAGTGATGATGATCGCAATTGTAAATTTAGCTTTACTTACATTCAATAGTCAATTTGTTTGAATAGTTCCCGAATTACTTTAGACAATTTTTTAGTACTTTGACTAATATTTAAATTATGTTTTTTATTATATAAATTTTATTTTTAAAAGTATTAAAGATTTTTAAAATTTTATTTTGAAGACATATTATTACCTTTTAATAAATGTGAAATGTCAGCATTATAATAATTTCTAATACTTAAGCAATATTTTACATCCCTGTTACATAAAAACTATCCATCCATGTTACAAAAATGCTTTTTATCGGTATTTAGTTATTTTTTTTTTTTTTGTTTTTTTTTTTAAAGCGCCAACTGTTCAACTGTTAGGCTAATAAGCCTGTCTATACCATAGGTACATGTTGGAACAGGGGGTCATTTTATATTCGTGTTATTAGAATTGTTCTTAATGAATTCCACATACAGTTTAAACATGAGATAGTACTAGGCAACATATAGAAACGTCTTAGATTTTCAATTGATACAATTCTATTGAAAGGTTGGCACTCAACCACTGTACCACTCAGCTTGTTATTTAGTTATATTATTTATAAGTTTGTTTTCAGCTCGTTTCTGACATGCAGACTTCTTCAGTGCTAGTACTCGATTAAGGAAGCCTATCAGGAAAATAGTCTGAATTTGGTGAATGCCCCATACTTAAGCCATTATCTTTTTAATAAATGAAAGTATTAATGCGTAATGTAATGACATACTTTAGGTATTGTGTCTAAAAAAAAACCTGTGCAATTGTACGGGGGTTTTACTTGTTACTTTTAATTAAAACATGGTTAATAAATTAAATAACTTTTGAACGGTTAGCTTTGCAAACTTTGGGTTTTCTATTATTGTATAATATTATGTATTCAAGTTATACTTTCTAGAGATATTCTGTTTTAATGATGAAATTTTTTTAAAAACAAAGTCAATACATTTTGGTCAATACAGGTTCAAAAGTTCATTGGTTCGAATGACAAATCGCACTTCACGAGTTGTGGACACCCTGCATAATAACTTACTTAGAAAATATTTTCAAATATTAAAATTATTAACTAAAATCTAAATTGTTTTAATGCAAACCAAAAACTATTCCTTATAAAAACAAATTTAATGACGAATAGGTCTTTTTAGGGGTTAGGGGGTTTTCTTTATCAATATATTGACCTAATTAAATTTTGAATGAATTCGAAATAAAAATAAACCAAAACTATATATTTAAATTGAAAATTACTGGAAGATAAAAGAAATGCAAAACACACCTCAATTTCTTAATTTCTTTATTGTCCTTTTCGTTTATTATATGTTTTTCCTTCCCATGTCTTTTTAAATTTTTTTTTTAATTATGTAAAGTAAAAAACTTGAATATTAATATAGCTTAAAAAAAATAGGTGACCATTTTCAATAACACTAATTTAAATCACGCAAGTTTTTTTTATACAGAGTGGGCCAAAAATCACGCCTGTGTGTTAAAATTGAATAACTTTTTCGGTTATTATTATTTTTTGTTTTTTTTTTATATATATAATATGAACTTTGCATGATTTTTTTTTTGAAGTGCTAACTGTTCAAATTTAAACTTAAATTATGAAAAATAATGTCATGCAGATGGGCATCATTTTCATCAATGCACAATTGGGCTCTTAAACGGGCGTTTTGCATAACACATAAAAGATCAGGCTCTATAGCTCTGATCACAGTTTTAATGATGTGCTTTAGCTGCTCTATAGTTTGAGGCTTTTTCGCATAAACTCGTTCCTTGAGATAACCCCATAGGAAATAATCAGGGGCAGTTAAATCTCGTAGGGCGCACAAAACTTTTAATCATAGTGCGATAACTATCTCCATTTACAGTCACAGCAGTATCAACTTCAATCTCAAAGAAGTAGGACTCTATAACCCTTTATGATGCCACTCCACATCATGCTGTACACTTAAGATGATGCAATTGTCGCAGGTGAACAATTGTGAGGCTTACAGTAGGTAACCCAAAATTGCATATTTTGCTCATTCATATATCTATATTAAGATGGAACTGTGCATCTTCATCCATAATTAAATTGTTAAAAAGTTCATTATTTTGCGTCAGTAAAATTGAATAGCCATTGGTAAAGTAAACATCTACAACTTTGTTCCGTTGCTCGTTCGTATAATTTTGCATGTTGGTGTAACAAGATTCGATGAATAAAATCTAAAAATAATAAAAAATAATACTTAATAAACAAAAAATTTTAATATGCAGGCGGAATTTTTGGCCCGTCCTGTATTTTATATTAAAATTATGTCAAACATAAAAAACAAACAAAACAAACAAAGTAATTACCCAGTTTTATAAGAACTCATAATCCTGACCTGACCTTAAAATCATTCAAAACAAAAAATTTGAAATATCTGAATATATTTTACAAGCAAATATATGTATCCAACAAATAGATAAACCCATAAAACTTCTTTTAAAATTTCTTTTAATAATCAATATTCAAAGTTTTTAAATTCATATGTAAGGAAGAATAGTATCCATATCAAAATGATTTAAATCGTTAATAAAATATCAACTCACCCACTATTCAACTTCCGGCGGTGCAAATTCCAGTTTTTTTCTGAAAAATAATCTTTTAAATATTCATGTATGAAACAAAATCAATGTTAATAACAATGTACGCAAATACAATAAAAATTCTCAAAAAAACAACCATTTCACATTTTTTTACCCGTATGAACGTAGGTCAAATGATTTATTAAATTTGTCATACCGTTTGTGACGCTATAGAGGACAGGGTGAAGATATAGATTATAGACTAATAAAATCGATTTAGCTTTTTTTATCTTTGTTTGTCTGCACGATAACTCAAGAACTAGAATTCTGCAATTTTCACAAATTCTTTTTTATACTAGAGCAATTTATGCTATTGAAATTCAGCCCTATTGACATTGCTCAACTGTAAGATTTTTTCGACTAGAATCTCAGGAAAACTAGAGTTTCTTTCCTAGAAATTCCATTTAAAAATCTAGCTAATTAAAATTTAACTAGTGATCTAGTTAATAATTTTATTTTTATTCCAGTTATTATATTTGAATTTCCATATCATAAATCCTAAAATACATTGTTAGACTTTTACTACTATTCTAGTAAATTTTACCAGATTTCCCCAGGTAAATTCTAGACATTATGATTATTACTTTACTGTTTTCCAAATTACTTTACTCTAGTTCGTTTTACAAGATTTCCATCTATAAATGTTAGACATCACGATTATTATTTCATGCTATTCTATAGTTAATTTTGCTAGCTTTCCCCTTGTAAATACTAGAGATCGTGCATATTGTTTTACTTCAATTGTAGTTAATTTGACTACATTTCCCTCTGTAAATATTAGACATTTGGGTTATTAGTTTACTGCTATTCTTGTTAATTGAACTGGATTAGTGAAAAAAGAATACCAGACTATTTTTAGGTTAGGCTAATTAATTTACTAGAATTAGATTTTTTATTAACATAAAATTTTAATGAGAATAAAATTATTTTAAATCTTATAATGAAAATTTAAATTTAAAATGTAAATATGTAAAAAAGTTCGTTAGAATGCCCGTTAAAAAAAATATGTAATAAATTAATGAATCTTGCATCATTCCATTAGATAAGTAGTTTTAATTCCTCCTCCAAAACAGGATTTTCCACTTCATTTCCTTGTGTTTATTACAGCATTGTTTTTTTTATCCTTTATTGGGCAATAACTTCAGCAAAGTGAACACTTTTTTAAGGCTTGCTTGTAATGAAAATTTAATTATTAAAACACGTATTGTAAGTTGTATAAAGTTTCTAGTAAAGGTATCTATATTTAAAGAAATTAGAATTTAAATAGTACATCTACTTCTGTGCTTGAACTGGATTCATTTTCATTCTAAAAAGGAAAATTTAAAGGCAAACTAAAAATTTTAGTTGGTACACCAATTGCTCCTTTGTATATAGTTATATACATCACAACATTTATTTAGACTGATAAGTGATAATGTGTATATATTATCATTTATATGAATAGAATATCTATATAAAATGTATATCTATGTGGTGTCTATTTTTTAATTTAGAAAAAATAAGTATTTAAGTTTGCAATGAAATAAAAATATTTTTAAAAGTTAAACTTTAATCATATTCTTTCATGAAAATGCTATTAATTATAATATTATATTATATTAAGGTGAGCTATATCTGACCAATGGCGTAGTGGTAAAGACGCCGCCTTTCATGTGGAAGGTCTCGGGTTCAAACCCCGGTCAGATCATATCCAATAAAAAAAAAATATCGTAAAATTGTTTAATTATATCGTAATATAAAATAAGATTTAATAAAAATATATAAATAATTCTTGTGTAAGATTATAGATGCCGCACAAAGTTAACATTTGTGCATTCATATTTTGTAACCTTATACAACAGCTACAGCTGAGTAATCAACGGCTTTGTGAATTTTTATGATTAAAGAAACTGAAGCCTAGTATTAAAAAATAAAAACTTGGTGAATGCCCCATACTTCTTAAAGGAGTGGAAAAGGAATAAAAAAAAAAAAGGTGAGCTATGCCTCCCATAAAGAAAAATAGCCACACATCACATGTGGTTACTTTCATGGCATTTGAATTTATTTTCTAATATAAATAAAAAGTTCATTTCCGATGATTAACTAGTTTTCTATTAAACTGCAATGCTTTACAAGTTTTCTTATTTAAATTATTAGAATAATAGTGGTATGTATTTACAGGAGTTCTTAAACTTTTCTTTTTTGTACTAGCACATTTAGTTAAAAATAATAGATTTCTAGCTTGCTAAGCTTTAATTAACTAGAAAATCATTAAATTTTTTACCTAGAAGTTATCTAGTTTGAAATAGCTGTATGAAAAATTTTGCTGTTATTAATATGAAGATTGAAATTTTCTAAAAAAAGGTTACGTTTAATGGCTAACGTCTGCACAAAATATAGTTTGTTTAATACAATAGTTTAAAAAAACTGACATGCAACTTATATTTTCTTTTATATATTATTAATAGTCTAAAATGTTGTGTTTTTGAAATTTTATCCAAAAGTAATTAATCGGAAGATATAATGTTTATATTACAATCATACCGTAATCCTTGAGTTAATACAGTCTACTCTGCAGTACAGTCTACTATTAAACGAGAAAATAAGTTTTTATAATTAAAAAACGAAAAGCAATACTTCAGTTTAAAACCTAACAAAAGTAAAAGTTTAAATTCTAAATCAATTTATTTTTCGATGCTGATTCGATCCATACACTTGAGTTTATAAATCTATCTTGTCTAGATAGATGTGCTACAAATGGAGCAACAGTTTTAGTATACCCGTAATCAATTGTTTGTATTCAGATAATATTTCTTAAATGAAATAAAAAAAAAATATCTTATGGTCGTAAATGTAAATATGCATATTTTGAATTTACGACCAAAAATTATGTAAAAAATCATTGCTAACTGAACCTGGTCGTAAATGTGAAATATGTGTAAAGTAAACGTCAACTATGAAAACTAAATTTTTTATTTACAATCAGTTTACCAAGTAGTAAGGTACAGTTTTTTGAGCGTTCAGCGTTGTTTTATTTTTATGATTAATAATGTAAGTAAGAAAATATTATGTCTTTTTTTGTAAATTAATTTTAATTTAAATTAACAGGAGTGAAACTGAAAGTGAATCACAAAGTTTGTTGTGGGACACATCCACCTTAAAACTACTAATTTGTACAAGGTTAGCGATGGAAACCAATTTCAAAAGTGGAAAACATAAACAATCTGTTGATTTTATATCCATTGCAAAACTAAAAAATTTACTTTTACGACCACAAAAATTTATTTGTAAATTGAATGTCTACTGATTGCAAATTGTTTGGTCTTAAAATCATAATAAATGTCAAATGGCATATTTTACGTCAAAAAGTTTACATTTACGACCACACCTATACCTTTACATATTTTTTGAGTTCTTATAGTTTTTTTTTGAAGTCATCTACTACAATAACAAATACGTTTAATATCATATATACAATACTGTATGTCTATCTGTTTAAAAAGAACCCAAAACATTTACTACGATAGTAGATAACAATTTAATTGACGTACAAAAGTGTAAGTTCCTTAATATGTCATTTATTGTTTTTTATATTTTAAATTAATAATCAGTGCTGTCGTTTTACAATTTTTGAGAGTAGTATAATTTCTTATTTTTGGGTAGTATTTTGAAGTAAATAGTAGTATGGTAGTGAATGGTACCATACTGGTACGAGGAGTTCTCATGCCTCACAAACAGTGTATAGTTATTTGCCAGAAAAGTTTGGCAGTATTTACAGTATGGTGCTGCAACATTTTTCGGTCCAGTTTTTTCAATCATCCAGTTAAACTTTTGTAAACATATTTGTCTAAATTTTTGTTTTTTTTCCAACATCGTTATCATCTGCTGTTAGATCTGCGCTTGGTATTTGAATTTCATTTTGAATATTGCAGGATGATTTTTTTGGTTAATTCTGCAGCTTTTTGATTTGCTGTTTGCACATTCAAACCCTTTTCACTAGTTTTTAGAAGAAATCTTAAATAAGTAAAAAATTAAATTGTTTGCTAAAGAAAAGAAATAAAAAACATCTTACTTATCCATTTTATTTTTTTAATAACTTCTTCATATAGTAGTAAAATAAAAACAAACGTAAAGGCTTTATGCTATTGCTAATAGAAACAAACAAAAATTTCAAAAACAAACTCAATTTTAGTTTAAATCTGTTGACATTTGACAAATAGTATACCACCGTAGAACTAGTGGTCATAGTTGCAAATTATCTTAAACTGTTTATAAAGTAAAACTAGTGGTCACAAAAAAAAAACTATTTTGAAAAAAAGAATAAATTAATATATTTGCCGAGAGATGGGGATTGGAAAGCAAAATATTAAAAAAATATAATTTGACTTTAAATTTTTTTTTTAGATTTTAAATGAAATCTGGTAAATAGTAGTACAATTGTAGTTAGATTATAGTATAGTAGTACGCTTGGAAAATTAGTAGTAAAAAACTACTATTGTAGTACTTTCGACAGCGCTGATCAGAACTATCGAGATTAAAAAAAACAGAAACACTTATTTCTACAACAATAATAAAACTAAACTAATTGTATGGTCCATAATGATAAATTGTCAAAAGTTTATGTTTGATTAATGACTAATCAGTGTAACTATGCGGCACAAAAGTTGCATTTTGCGTTGTATGATTTATAAACCTAATTGATTTGATTTAATCAAATTTTTGTTGTACATTCACTAACAAATGCATTCACGATAAATATTTTTTTATATTAAATAAAATTTGATAATTTGTGATGTATACTTTTGAGTACAAGTGTAGAAATGAATTTATAAAAATATTTAATTTTTAATAATGAGAAGTACATGTCGGAACGAAATATAAATTTTTTTTTTCGTTATTTTAATAAATTTATATATATATATATATATATATATGATGCTACTGTACATACTGCATATAAATAAATATTTTAATTGAATATAATTGAAAAAAAAAAATATTTTTCCAAATAGTTCTTTTCAAAAGTTAAAAGTGAAGTAACTTCTATATATAATATACATACAAATATAGAGAATGCTACTTTTCTTTGTATATATATGATATTTAATAAATGAATTTTACATTGATTCTTTCAAGTTTGACAGAGAAAGGTATTGATTAACTTAATATAGCTTTTTTTTTTTTTTAAATAATTGAATTCGAAAATGAATCTTAATTATAGACTTATACTAAACGGTACTTCCTCCTGTAATCACTTTTTAGATACAAAAATTATAAAAAACTTACAATATGGACTCAAGTGTGTTGTTCGAAATAATAATCGAAAAGTAAATCAATTTAGGTATGTATGTTCAAACGTCTGTTTGCATGATAACTCGCAAACCAAAAGAGCAAGGATTTCTACACATTAAATACCTTCTACTAATTAGTTGATTTATTGATATTTTTCAATTATATTTGTTCACCAAGGGGATTCTAATGAGAAAAATTATTTTTCAGTAAATTTTACAATTAAATAATTTATGATTTGAAAGAGAATCGAATTCGCATTCCCTCGGTTAATAAGACAAATGCTTACACACTGATATACCGGGCTAATCCTGGAAGTTTACTCAGAGGTTTTGAGTAGTTGCCATTCAACTTCCTTTATATAAGCATAATTTTATATTTAGTAAATATGCTTAGTCAGTGCAAAAGGTTCGAATAGCTATCCTACAGATTCTTTTTTCTCTTATACCTAATCTAATATGTTGTGCATTTAAAACTTTGCCAGAAGTAATTCACCAGATGATATAATGTTTATATTAAGTTCAAGCGGATATCCTAAAGTTGACATAGTCTACTCTACACCCTTGTTTTTTTATAATTTTGACATTAAAACGAAGAACTTGAAAAAGTTAAAAAAAAAAAAAAATTATGGAAATATGTTAAAACAATTCAAAGTTACGTAAAAATTATATTTTATATTTAAAATAAATAAAAAATTAATAAAATTAAGTGTGTAGGAATTATGTAACTAAAGTAACTATATATGTGTATAACTCTTGCAGGAAGTTCTTTTGAAATTGTTGATCTAATAAGATAAAGGCCTGAAACTTTATTTGCCATAAGAAATTTAATTTCTTCCATAATTTCTATTTGTCTAAATGGCTCTTTTCGGATAGACGAACTTCGCATGGACGGACAGACGGACAGACATATGGTCATCTGTCAAAAAGTTTTCTGCACTAGCATTGTTTAACTCAAAAATATTTTTTATATGTTTAGCAAATAGGTTGGCTTTGTCTTTATTATTCTTAGTCCAGTTGTCATTTCGTTTTCTAAGTGGCAGGGCTTGGGCTTTTGGTTTTTTCGCGTTCTTTATTACTTTTTTCGGCGAGTAGTTGGTTTCCTTTGCTTCAGATCAATTTTTTATAATTTTTTCTCGAGAGACTGATTTTAGTTGTTGTATGGTTCTTTTGAGTGACTGGGATCATCCTTTTATCATCCGGCTGACGAGTCAGTTGCCATATACGCCTAGATCGTCGCTTTAATTTTACTAAATCAGCTATGCTTTTTCGATAATTTGGTGCTACTGTTTTGTTCCATGCAGTTTTCTGAATTAGGTTTATAAAACTTTCTAGATCCAGATCTATTTGTTCTTTAGTGTTTAAACTAATATCAATATAAATGTTGTTTTGCATAATATGTTTAAAGCTTTTCTAATCAGTGGAGTTGTTTGATCAAGTTGATTCGCATATTATTTTGGTGATCTTCTCTCTTCATTATGTTCATTATGACCACAGAGTGATCTGAGTTTAAGTCATATTTATTTTCCATGTATAAAAATTTATATAAGAAATCAATTAAATTTAACGTCTTGTTGATTTCGTTTGGCCAGTAAGTTGGTTTACCACTTGAGTGATGGTAATATCCAAGTTCTTGAATTACTTCTTTCCACGTAATGAAGTCATCCTTGATCCCCAAACTGTATTTTTTGTTATGTAATAAAATCCTGAATCTGTGCCCATTGAGATCTAAAAATTTATTAATTTTAGTGCTACAATTTGGTGGACAAAAGGCTACCTCCGCCTTCCTGTTTAGTAGATTTAATTTTAATTGTAATTAGTTGAACTTTCTCTGACTGAATTCTGTGTTCTTCGATATCTTTAATACTGTTTGTTTTGATTCTTCTTCATCATTTAAACTTTGCTTTTTATTTAGTTTCGACATCTGAAGTCTTTTTTTTTCGTAGTTGCGTAGCTACCAAACAGCAATGATAGTTAGCAGGGTGTGCTTCATTGCAGTTCGCGCATCTAGGCTGTGCTATATATTTTTTGATGCATTCTGTTGTCATATGGTTTACAGCTCACTTTACACATTTTGCTCCTCTTTAGCAGAATTTTTGTATATGTCCAAATTGCTGACATCTTTTGCACTACGAGATGGATTTTTTTTTTCGTAGAGCTTCAAATTTTGACTCTCATTTGCTGTAGATATTTAATATCGTATATTTTTTTTACATATTATTTTTTCATCTGAAGGATCAAACGACAGCATGAATAGCATAAGTCTAGTAAAAGTGCTTCTTTCGCTTTCTTTTTTATCTTTATTCTATTCCTTACATCAAACCATTTGAATCGCTTGTCATTGAGCTCAATCGTAATATCGCTTGACTTGGAATGGAGATTTCTGACCATGGCTTTGATCGGTCGCGTTAATTTATTTTCGTACGTGTTCTCATTCTAATTTTGCTTTGTTGATGGCCCTGGTTACTACTTTGTATTTTTCCTCGTTTTCTGTGCAAATTTATAATTTATCATTATTCATCATATATTCAAATTTCCCTATTTAATTATCCTGGTAATCTGTGAGTAGTTTATAATGTTGCTCAATATTACTGGAGGAGGCTTGCTTATTGTTTTCGCACTTTTTGTTGTTGGCAAAGCTATTGTGCTTTCTTTCTTTTGATTTTTTATATCCCAGGAACGATCCTCTGGGGATAAACTTAAATTTTTTATTCTGTGTAAGTCTTAGTAAAAAGTTGTATATTGATAGGTAGTCCTCCATAATAATGTAATATAAAAAGCGAATTCTTTTCAATATGAAATAATATTAAAATGATGTACCGGAAGTGGTAAATTTAAATATTGAAAAAAACTATATAAAACAAAGTTCAATTTTGGTTAAGTAATATTTAACTATATTACAAATTAAATAAAAAATATCATATATTTTTAGATAGTAATTTTAAATTTTCTCTTTCGTTATATGTGAAATATTGTTTTTATTTTTACATAGAACCATAATTAAACAACTAACAACCCATATTAATATGCGTTAGGCATTTATTATTATTTAGAACTTCATAAAATTTATACTTAGGGTTCCATTTTTAGAAATTTCATAAATATAATCTAAGTTTTCTTCATCTAAGATGTGGATGTAGAATGAATTGATCAATCCTTTTTTTTTGTGGTTTCTAATACGGTTGCCACAACAGCTTTTTGGTTATATGGTTCCCCTCATAAACTATTCGAGCTATTGATTTCGAGCTTTGTACACATGTGGTTTTATGCAAAGGTATTTTGGTGGGAAAAAAGTTTTGGTGAATCCAATTGAGGAGTTGAACCAATTGCTTTACATTTTGTATATATAATGTGTCCAATTAAAATATTTAACTTTAAATTTGTGTTCTTTTTTTGATTTGTTTAAAAATATTCAATATTCGAGACTTTACTTTTTTGATTATTTTATTTATAATTTTTTCGTTGATTTACAATTAAACAAATTTATTAAAAGCACTTTATTTTGGCAAAATATTACTTATTAAAACTAATTTTTGTTCTTATTTTTTATATTACATAAAACTTATAATATTACATTTTACTTTCATCTTTTTACAGGTTTAAAAAATTGTTACTTTGTATTTTAAATATACCTGCCTCTGATTTCCCTTCAAAAAAAAAAAAAAAAATAAACGATTACTAAATAAAACAAAGTAAACACATATCATAATGGCACTTGGTGAAACGCAAAATGGTACAGTTACAAATGCCGCTAACAAACACAATGAGAAAAGTGAAAAAACAACTGAAACTCAAAATGATAATCTACACCATAATAAAGGAGGACACGAAAAGAAAACAACAAAACAGGTATATATATGTACATAAATATATAAATTAATTTTAAAATAATAAAATTTATAAAGTACCTACCAAAGTTTATGCAATATTTTGATTTTGTTGTAGTTTTTTATTGTTTTCATAAAAGAGCTTCAGGCATCTTGGCGTGGGTTCGATTCCCGCACAAGTTATAACATATTTATTTGATAAGGAAAAAATCGAATAATAATTTTGCTTTACAAATTCTCTTGGTGTCCATAAATTGTTAAAAAAATATAAAACATATATCATATTACTTATAATTTATTAATAGTATCGTCGATACTGTATCAAACGATTATAGTATAATAAATGTTAATCATATAAATAATAATAAATAAGGTTTCGTTAAGTCTATAAAATCTAACGGCTGGATGGCTTAGTTAGAACGGCGTCTTTTCATTTCATGAGAGGTCTATGGTACGAATCCCAGTGAAAAAAAAACATTGAGTGGTTTTCCACTCATACCTATGGTATGAGCAGGCTTATTATTAACCTGACCATTGCAATGCAAGTCGTGTACTCGTATACTGAAATTTTTTCCCAGAAATAAATTTTTTTAATAATTAAAAATAATATTAATATTTATCATTCATCAAATATTTATCAACTCAATAAGTTTCAAAAATATGCCTACGTGTTCCAAATTCCAGTATCTTCTAATATATAAAGATAGAAATTTGTTTGTTTGTTTATTTGTCCAGTGAAATCCACTGGTCCGATTGCCATCATATTTTACAGGCATAATTTTGGAAGTCCGGGGGTGACATAGGTTATATCAAGTTTAGATGCTCCAGAGTGGTTTTAAGCTTTTTCGTTTTTTTGATGACGAGCCGAAACGGTTTGATGGATTGGAATATATTAACCCATTTCGGCTTACAAAAAAATTTGTGTTTCAGATTTGTGTCCAATTGTACAATTTGTACTTTGAAGTATAAAAGGAAGTTAAAAAAAATTTTTGTTGAGTTCGACTAACGCGTTTGGGCCCGATGACGCCATGAAGTTTTCAATCAATTTGTTTTGCTTAAACGATTAAATAAATTTTATTAAAAAAGTTTTCACAAGCTTTGATCAAAATAACAGAAACTCCAAGCGTTAATTTGGTTTCGACATGCTTATTCGTTTTGACGCAAAGATTCAATGAACTTTTTGAATTTTTGGTATTAACGAAAGTTAATCTTTATTCCAAGAGTATTGCGAATTATGTTTAAATACATAGTAAACTAAATAATACTTATATGTAAACTAAACTAATCTACCCGGTTGCGGGTTTCTGCGCGTCTCAAAGGGTTTTTATTTGAGTCGATGTTATTGAAAAAAAAAATTAACCTTTGAAAATAATGCCGCAAAAGTTTTTTTAAAACTATCTCTTTGGTGAGGAACTTAGCAGAGTTAAATTTTTTTAGATTTTTTTTTTTCCAATATAGGTTAACAAATTCCAAGTCTATTAATAGATTGAACTCCATTGTAAAACAGCAACACGTATACCAAATTTCAGTCAAACGTTCACACCTTTTTTTTTTACAACCCAAACGTTTAAACACAACTCCACCTTTAAATATAAAATTTTCATGATAATTGGCAATTTTGGAGTCTACGCTACAAACCAAAAAACAAAAGTTCGCTTTTATATATATAGATTTAAGTATAAATTCAAGTTTTTACGAATTGCACGCTCTCGGGAAACGCTGGTTAAATCTGCAAGTTTCAATATGTTGATACACTGTGTATGAAAATAAAATTATAGATCTGTGATCTGTGATCTATAAAATGAAAGGGTATATGACTATTAATTTAAAAAACTTTGCAAAGAATCCCTTCGACGCAACAGAAAATCTCCAAAAAACTTTTGTCGATTTCCCACTCAATTTACAAACTTATTACCACTCAATTTACAAAGTGTAATTTTTGTGTTAATTTTTTTACAATAACATCAACTTCAATTAAAGACCCTTCGGGAGGCGGGAGCAATGCTATATACAATGCTATATAACAATATACAGTTTACATATAAGTATTATTTTTTTATGATTTTATGAAAAAAATTTGGGCCTTTTTTTTTGGTAAAATGTTTTAAGCATAATTCGCAAGAACATTCATCTCAATTCTTGAAGGCTCATCACTTCATACGATTCGCTTCTCAGCGCATCTTCTCTAAAAAAATGATCAGGTCTAGCTATTCTTAAAGACTTTTTTTTTTGAGGTGATGTCAGTTTTGTAAAGTTGGTAGACATTGTATGGGTTGGTTAAATATTGGTGTAATACCTTTGAAATGTACTCACGCGCATTATCGGTGCGTAGAATTTTAATTTTTTACCAGTTTAACGTTTAGAATATTTTTGAAAAAAAGCTATTAATTTTTTTAAAAATTTTTAATATAACGGTTTGATTTTTTAAAAAAGTCACTTCAACCTAACCAAATTTTTTATCTCGTTATGACTGAAGATGATGAATTTTGAAAAAAATCGTTCTCTAACAACCGAGCTTACGTCACTTCAACATAACCAGATTTTTCATCTCAAGAATGAAGATGATGAATTTTGAGAAAAAGCGAGATTACGTTAAAAGGAACGCATATGACGGAATAAATTACCTATATAGGATCTGTGAAGAGGAAGTTGGAAATTTTTGCCTTTGCAGAGATTATACAATTTATCTTGTTTGACTTTTTAGATTTTCATTAATACCATTAACTAAATTTTCGTTTTGAAGTTTAATTATATCATTAAAATTTAGATAACCCATTCGTTGATGCCATTTAATAAAATAATTTTTAAAAAACTTATTAGCGAACATTGATAAATAATTTTCAGGTTTGATAACATACAACTCATCAACTTTATTAGCAACCATAACATTATTTTTATCTTTAAAAACGGAAGTTTTTTAATTAAATTAATTACAACCTGTTACTGATTACTTTAAAAACTGATATAAAATTATGACGCAATTTAATTACATTATATAAAAATTTTTTTTTACCATTTAATTTTATTTCGACTGTACCTTTATACCTTATGCGTTCATTATATTGCTATCTGCTAAATGTATTATGCGATGTTCATTAGAATTTCGGTTACGAAACAAATGCTTATTATAGCACAAGTATTCACTTGCACCGCTATCAATATACCAGCTGTCTTTATCCCCTTAATATGTAAATTTGCAATCATTGTTCTGCTTTTATCTTAATTCTGATAATCGTTTTTCTTTTTCTATATTCTCTACTTCTGTGACCATACTTTTTACAATAAAAACAATTACCGTCAAACTTATTTTCATTGATACTGTTATAATTTTTTCCAGTTATAGAAACCACATTTCTCTCTTGAATTTGAATTACTTTATTTTTTTCATCAGAACCATCTTTTTTTTTATCTGCTTCAATCAGCATTATTTTTAATACAAATAAATCCGCTAATGTATCTTGGCATTCTATAGCGCCACAGAAAATTTCGTATTCTTCCGAAACTGTATTCAGTAACATAATATTTACCAATCCTTTAAAGTACGAGGGTTGTTTGAAAAGTCAGTGATAAATGAAACAAAGGATTAAGTTATTGACCAGAAAACATTTTATTTTTTAACATAGTCTCCTTTTAGCTCGATACACTTCGTCCAACGATATTCCAATTTCTTCAAGCTATCTGCGTAGTACGATTTGTCGAAGTCTGCAAAATAGGCCTCTGTTTTAACTATAACTTCAGATTTCGATGTGATTTTTTTTCCAGCGAGACGTTTCTTCATATTTGGAAATAGGAAAAATTCACTGGAAAATCTGGGTGAGGAAGCAATTCATAACGTAAATGGTGGGTGAGGAAGCAATTCATAACGTAATTCCACTAATTTTGCTCTCACAATTGCCGTTGAATGTGCAGGTGCATTGTGATGATCAAAAAGGTGCATTGTGATGAAAAACTTTTTTCTTTGCCAAATGAGGTCGTTTTTCTTTAATTTCATTGTTCAGCTGGTCCAATAATGCTACATAATAATGCTCTCCTATTATCGATTTTCCTTTTTCAAGATAGTCGATTAAGATTATTCCATTGTGCATCCCAGAAAACAGTAGCCATAACCTTTCCTGCCGAAGGAACCGTCTTTGCCGTCTTTGGTGCACTTCCACCATCTTCTACCCATTGTTTTGACTGAATTTTTGTCTCTGGTGTGTAATGGTGAATCCATGTTTCATCAACAGATATAAAAACAATATAAAAATTCCTCTGGATTGCGTTGAAACTTGGCCAAAGACTCCATTGAAGTCATCACACGAACTCGTTTTTGGTCAGCTGTTAGCAAACGCGGAACCCATCTCGTCGAAGGCTTTCTCATATCAAAAACTTCATGTAAGATGTTGCCTACACCGTCTTTTGAGATTTTTACCATGTCAGCTATCTCATGCATCTTCACTCGACGATCGTTTAGAACGATATCATGAATTTTATTGATCATTTCTTCAGTTGTGACCTCTTTTGCACGACCACTGCGTGGCGCATCACTTGTGTTTGTACGACCACAACGAAATTCAGTAAGCCACTTCTGAATCATTACATACGACGACGAAAAGTCCCCATAATATTTTTCAAGCTTTGTTTTGGTTTCTGATATTGTTTTCTTTCTCAAAAAATAATGTTTTATTAACACACGAAATTCACTTTTTTCCATGTTGAAGAAAAATACAATCTTCGACTACTTCAAACAGCTGTCAAAACTAAACTAGTGAACAAATGTTTGTAAAAATTTTTATAGCGTCTTTTGAAGGTTGTAATATGTAAAAACGAGTATCGTTTTGCCAATATCAACGCCATCTCTTGAATTTATCACTGACTTTTCAGACAACCCTCGTAGTTTCACGCAACTTTCTACCATCTGATCTTCTATTACAACTTTGAAAATATATTAAATGTTCTGTTTGATCACATTTTTTTTTTCTAAATGTAAACTTGCAAATTTCTAGTTTTATTAGGCATCATCTGTTTAATTGGACCTTTTGATTGATGTACTTTTCTAAAGCATTCCATGCTTCTTTTGATGTTTTAGATTTTTTTTAAATATTGTAACTGATTTTGCTTAAACACCGTTAAGGAAGAGCTTTTTCATCGTTTTTTTTCAAAACTTGCATTTTGATAAGCTTTACTTTCTTAATTCATTTCCACTGGTATACTCCTAAACCTCATTGTAGATTAGAAAACTCCGTATTTTTCACTTGTCAAGTTTTGATCTTCCAACTTGTTGATAAAAATTTCAGAATTAATCATAACGTTTTTTTAATTAATAATAATATTAATTAAAAGCGAAAATCTCTGATTAATGATTATTTATAAATTTTAAAATTTGAACCGAATATTGAAGTTTTTACGAAAACTATTTCAATAATTTTCAATTTAAATAATTATATTAAACCACGCACGAGAGCTCTGGGCCCATAACCTGTTAAATATATTAGTATTATTTATTCAAGTATTTCTAATAAACTAAAATATATAATACAAAAACACATGTTTTATATAACGTATGCATATTATAAATTCAATAGTTCATTATATATGAAAGAGATAATATTAATTATTTCAAAATAAATAAAGTGCATTGCTATTATTATCCCAAGTAGCAAATAAGAAATTATTTGCAAAAAAATTTTTTCCGGAAATATATATGTATGTAGATACGTTATGCAGACAATGTGTACATAATCCTGAAAAGGCATGCGTTTTTGATTTAAAATGTAATAGAAAATAAATAGAAAGAAAAATGCAAAAATTATGTCACGTTAGTCGTAATAATAAATTAAAGTTTTGTTTGCATTCTAACTTATTTCTAAACTTTGTAAATTACCGAAATTTAAAAAAATAGTTTTGAAGATCAGTGAATTGGGAAAAATTCAAGAATGGCGAACTTGATAAACAAAAATTAGGAAGATTTGTTTAATAGTAATGCGATAAAAATGCGAAAAAAATATGATAATTTGAAATTTATTTCATTTAAAATTTGTTCTGATTACTGTAAGTTCCTTGGGGTTTTATGGCTATGTAAATAAATACCTATACAATTAGCAAAATTGTGAATAAGATGAAGTAGCTACATTTCGGGAAATGTTAGCAGTTATTATTCTTAAAAATAATTTTACTAAAAGAAACATGTAATTAGGACATATTAGCGTTTCTAATTCTTGAAGTAAATTTTATTAAGTGATTATGATCATAAAATTTATGTTTAATATTTAGTAAATTGCAATAATATAATAGAAATGATGATTTTTGTATATAAAAAACAAGTTAAGAAACAGTCAGTCGGTGCAACCGACTTAGAAATACCCTACACATATCCATAAGTCATTTTAACACCATAAAAGCTGTTATTAATTTGATCGTAAAACATAGCTAACCAAATTAACTTTATAATACTAAAAACATTTTCTAATTACACTATCTATTAAAAAATATTACAAATTCTTACTAGTTTATCTATTTAAAAATATTAAAAAACAAACAAACTTGAAATAAATGAAAATATATTTATTCCAATTCAATTACAAAATGAAAAAAATTCTAATTATTAAATTTTGTGATAAAAAGATAATCAAAGCATAATATATTTAATAATCCAAATTTTTAAAAATTGCAATTATTTTAAATGGTTAGTTTATATACCTAATAGAAAAGCTTAAATATTCAAATAAATTTTACATAAATGCAGCAAGTACCTTTGAATATAGCTGAACCACTACAATTAAGTCTAGATTTCGGAAACACATAGGACATAGGAAATATATTCTTTGGCTTTGAAATTAAACTCAACCAGAACCAATTCCCATGGTACTTTCATTACTAGTAACCTAGATTTTAAATTTCATCAAAATACCGGCATTATTTTTTGAGTTATGGTGTTTTAAGTTATATGTTTGTTAGTCCTTGAACTTGTAAAGGGTTCCAGAACCCCAAACCATGGTACGATTTCGCCCATATGCAGTCCCGTCATACTTTCAATACTAGTTAACCCTTGAATACAATTGGAACGTTCTATCTTAATTTTAAGTTACTAGTTTTATTAATTTCGATAATAAGCTTTTACACAGTTGGGGGTCTAAGAGAGGTCCTGAACCACCACTCCAAATGATCCCAAATTAGGGGGGCACGGAAGAAATAGTAAAGAACACCCTGGACCAAATTTGAAGCTTCTACATTTGTTTCAAGTTACTATTTTTATTAATTTCGAAAATATGCTTGAAGGTCCTCGGAACTGAGTGCCTGGTCCCCGACCCACTAGTCCAATGGGGCCCAAATTTCAAAGACACTTACGCAATAGGAAGGGACACCCTGATACCAAATTTGGAGGTTATATCTTCATTGGTTTCGGAATTACGAAATTAAAAAAGTTCTCAGTTCCGAACCCATTGTCCAAATCTCACCGTACGTAGTCACCGCCGTAGTTTCATTACCAATAACCTACAGCACAAATTTCATGAAGATAGCCTCATTAGTTGTTGAGTTATCGTGATTTTTAATATATGTTCGTTATCCCTGACACCGACTAAAAGCTCCAGAATTCGAACCCATGGGCTGATTTCGCCCTTATACAGCCCGCGCTTTACTTATAGTACTAGTTAACCCTTGTACACAATTTAAACGGTCTATCTTAATTTTAAGTAACTATTTTTAGTAATTTCGATTATAAGCTTTTAAAACTTGGGTGGTCTGGGAGGGGTACTGAACCACCACTCCAATTGATCCCAAATTAAGGGAACACGCAAGAGATAGTAAAGAAAACCCTTGTGGCAAATTGGAAACTTCTACATTTTTTCAAGTTGTTATCTTTATTAATTTTAAAGATATTCTTTAAGGTCTTCGGAAATGTGTGGCTGGTCCCCGACCCAGTACTCCAATGGGACCCAAATTCCCAAGACACTTAGGAAATAGGAAGGGCCACCCTGATACCAAATTTGGAGGTTCTATCTTCATTGGTTTCGGAATTATGCTCGTTTGGCCTAAATTCAATCAAAAAGTTCTAGGTTCCGAACGCATGGTCCAATCCCGACCTTTCGGAATCCCCGAAGTAGTTTCATTACTAGTAACCTACAGCACAAATTTTATGAAGAAAGCGTCATTAGTTGTTGAGTTATCGTGATTTTTTATATATGTTCGTTAGCCCTTCGATCGATTAAAAGGTCCAGAATCCGAACCCATGGGCCGATTTCGCCCATATGCAATCCCCGCCGTACTTTCAGTCCTAGTAACCTACAGTCAAAATTTCATCAAGATAGCTCCATTATTTTTTGAGTTATCGTGCCTACGGACGGACGGACGGACGGACATGGCTATATCGACTCAGGCGGTCACGCTGATCACAAATATATATACTTTTCCATATCTAGCTCGCTTCCTTTAGGTGGTTACAAACACCATACCAAAGTTAATATACCCCTTTACCTATTCTATAGGTGTAGGGTATAAAAAAATGTCTTTCATATCTCTAAATTTATTGCTCATGTATCTTGTTCGGTCTAAAATAATCTACGATTTTTTAATGAATAAATGTTGAGTGGCACTCTTGATCTATTAAGAAATTTTTTAAACTATATTACTTGGTTATATGTATAATAAAGTGACAGGCAACCTTTTTCAAAAGTGAGTAAATTTCAATATTTTCGATTTTCTACTGGGTGACTGGATAAAAAATGAACCTATATTCTTAATTACTTATTAATTCATATTGCTTGCGTTCCTTTAGGAGGAGTAAATCACTATTTTCTAGTCTCAACTACTCCAGCTACACCAGCTCTTGTAAAAGATTAGATGAGAGGAGTAGATAATTAAGTAATTTGCGGAAGATGGCTCATCTTAAATTTTTCATAATAGATGGATTTTCATTTGAATAGATTCTGTTAAATCTTATTAATTATTTATCAGATAACCAATAAGTACTTACTTCTTCCTTTTAAAAAAAAAATATTATTCATATATATCAACAATAAACCTTAATATTTGCACTTTATTTTCAATATCTAAATATATTAAAAATAACAAACTTCTCTATCTGTCATTCAGATAATGTCACATTTCTAATGTCACATATATGTATGACAACTAATCTAACCATAATCTACTTCTGAAACAAAAATTAGAGTTTCATTTACAAACTATTCCTTTTTACTTTCCATCTACTCTTTTTGCTAAAAGGAACGCATGCATTTATTATTGATTAATGACATATTAAAATAAAAATTTAAAATATTTTCAATTAAAGATTTCCTTGCACACTTTTTCTAAATTTGATTGGTATGCTGTTGATTTCAATTTGCAAATGTAACTTCAATCAAATGCCAATAACAAATCAAATCGTAATAGAAATTAAGGTTATTTCCTTGAATTTTTTCAAGTGTTCGTTTTAATTCTTTGAATTATTCTTGTCAGATACTTGGATCTTTTAAAATCCATTAATTCAAGTGAAAAATAATCTATTTCATTTCAAGAAATTTAAAATAATTCACATCTAAATCTTTTCTATTCGGAATCATTCTTTCATTAACTCTATTCGGACATATAATAAACGAAAACATTGAACGGTATGTTTTTCAACAACAAACAAAAATTATAAAGTGAGATTTGGAAGGATTAGTTAATTAAAAATGTGACCTTGGGTAATTGTGTTTGCATTACAATCAAATGCCAATTATTATATATCTTTAAAAAAAAAATACATTAATATAACTATATACAGAAATACAAAATATAAACAAATAATTTAATTGAATAATATAACTCACAGATATTGAATACCATATAACTCAAATACAATATTATTACAATACATATAAACAAAACAATATTGTATATCTATTAAAAATCTAAGACATTTCTAAACGTTATAAGGCGCGCAGTACTATCTCATGTTTATATTGTATGTGGAATTCATTTGATCAGTTCTAATAATATGAATATGTATATTTCCTTCTATTCCGACATGGACATATATAGACAGGCGTGTTGTACCTTATAACAGTAAACAGTTAGCACGTAAAAAAATTCAATCCAATTTCTTTAAGACATTATAAACAAAATTTTAGAAATCAGAATATCCATAAAAATAACTTTTATAGCTTACCTTGTTTTATTGTTTTTTAATGGTATATTAAAGCTGTACAGAAAAAAAAAAATCCAAAATTAGAAAAAAAAGTGTGTGAAAAGCAAAAACAAAAGACAAAAACACAATCAAACTATTACTTTTTAAAAGAAAACTATATTTAAAACAAAACGAGGAAGAGTGTAGTAGAGTAGACTGTGTCAACTCTGGGATACCCGTATGACCGTAACATATACATTATATCATCCGGGTAAATTACTTTTGGCAAAATTTCAAACACCCAGCTTTATTAGGTGGAGAGTAATGCTTATATAAAGTAGGAAGTTGTATGGCAGCTACACGAACCCACTGCAGGAGACCAACCAAATTTTGCAGAAACTTTGGCCATAAAACTAAACTACTTTTGGCAAAATTTCAGACACGCAGCTGTAATAGGTACAGAGAAATACTCATATAAAAAAAGAAGTTGCATGGCAGCTACCCGAACCCATGGACCAAAATGGCGATGACGGCAATTACAAAAAAATGAATTTGCGAAAATTTCAAGATTCTAGCTCCTTTAGTTTTTGAGTTATCGTGCGGACGGACGGACAGACGGACGGACATACATAGCTAAATCGATTTTTTTTTCGATTCTGATCCGATCCATACACTTGAGTCTATATCTACCCCCCCTCATTCTCTGCGTCACAAACGTAATGGCAAATTTATTATACCCTTTGACTATATAGTCATACGGGTATAAACAGCAACAAACCAGTATCTTACCGGTATATTATGGTAAACAAAAAAAAAAAAAAAAAAAATAGAAACATGGTTCATGAACACTTTTACTGTGAAGTAAGCAAAATTACATAATATTTGTATATAAATCATAAATACATAAGAATGTTAATTTTATTAGATAATTTTTTTTACACTTCAATGTAATATTAAAAAAAAAAAAATAACTTTGATTTATAAATATTAGTATAAATATATATACATAGGTGTGTATAATAATGTTTTATATATCCATCTCATTCAATTATGTATAAGAAAAAAGTGGATGGAATGAAACTTTTTACTTCATATAATAAACAGTTTTTAGTTGCAATCTATGAATAATACAAATTATTAAGTAGAAAAATTATTATTTTTTATATAAAGTTTTGCAAACAGTTTTTAAAGGGTTTCAGTTATAGTTTATTGTTGATATCAGCTGATGATAGTACTTCAATTATCTGAGGTTAAAATATAGGTTAAACTTGAATATGAAAATAAAATATTTCAGAAAATTTTTCATGCTGAAATATGTTTTCAAATAATTTTTAATCGGGGCCTCGGTGGTATAGTGATTAAGCATTTGACTTTCTAACCGAGGGGAAGCGAGTTCGAGGAAAAAAAAAAGTTTTCAAAATTATTTTTAATTACAAATTTTGGACCGGAGTGACCAAATATATATAGTAAAATATAAAATATATGATATAAACACAATAATTAATATTATTTACAAAATAAATATAGACTTAAATGCTAGTGCTAGTTGTAAGCAATATACTAACTAATAAAATTAATAAATAAATTAAATATAAAAAAATAAATCTAAAAAATATCACCACCTATTTGTAATTAATATGTCAATGCATTTTTTTTTTCTTTATAAATATAGTCTCTCCAAATATTTCTATTGTACGCCATTCTCTTTATTTCCGACCGTGCCATTGCAAATAAATTACAATCACTTTATATATCCTCCAGGAGGCTTTTGGCTTTAACCTTGCTGGTTCAAATTTAGGGCTTGACGTGCCACTGATGTCGCTGGTCCCAATAAAATGTACCCAATCTAGTTTCACATCTTCCAAATCTCTTTATTCAGAATTCGCCTTGGCCAGAATTTGCGACGTATATTATGAGCAAAAAATCAAATATTTAAATTGTCATTAATTATGTTTATTAAAAGATATTATTAATTTGAATATTTTAGCTATTTTTATAAATATATAAGCTTTATAAATATATGTAACACATATGTATGGCGTTAACATACGACCATTATATGAAACTAAATTTTTGCAGAATTCTTGACAACTTATATGTTCCTAACAGCGCTGTCGCAGTAGTTAAATAATCAGTGCCAGTATTTTTCAAGTAAGGTGCCTTTGGGTGCCTCAGGGAAATAATAGACATTGAAATAGAATTTGTTTGTTGGAAAGAATGGGCAATATTTTAAAGAAATAAAACATTTAACATTTATTTATTCATTTTAACAAAAACATACGAACTTAATAAAAAATAAAAGTCAATTCATTTTCAACAGAATAATCTAATAAACAAAAACAAAATTTTTAAAACATAAATAAAATTAAATTAAAATAATATTATATAAAAAACAAATAAATATTAAATAAATAACTTCAAAAATTGCGTTTAAATATTAAAAAAAGTGAAGAAAAAGGAAGGGATAGAAATAGTTTTTATTTTTAAATAACTTTGAATGCTTTTTAAAAACTAATGGGCTAATTTATAATTTTTAATTAAATTTTTCGGCGGATCCCATTCGCATAAACTTAGGTCTTCGGTAATATTTTTTGCTATCATTAAAACGTTTATAGTAGCAGTTTTCAAGCAGTTACGATTTTTAGTTTTAAAATTATTGAGTTCCGAGAAACATCGCTCTGCCGCGGCACTACTATGCGATAAACTTAATAAACCGGTAATAAATAATTTCAAATTTGGAAACAAAATCTCGTTCATTTCATTTTTAAGATTAAATATTTTAGCCCAAAAATCTTCTAAATTTGAAGATGCCGGTACAAATCTTTGAAAAATCACATTTCGATACTCTTCTTCTATTTCTTCTATTTTATTTTCAAGTTGGGGAAATAAATTTATTAATGGTATTAAACTATCACCTAGATTTTCAGGATCAATTATTTGAATATTAATTAGTGTTTCATCTTTAAAATTAAACCTCTTAATAATTTGTTCACAAAGTGTGATATAATAATTTTTACATTTTTCTTTAATAGTTAGAATATTACTTAATGCTAGATCACTATTTATTATTTCTAGTTTTGCTTTTGGTCCTATATAAACCTTATTTAAATCAATAAATTTGATGACGTTAGATTTTAAATCCAAATTATTTAAATTACTTTCGTCAATCTCACCTTTTTTAATAAAATTATTTAAAACAACTAAAAGAAAGCTTTTTATAGAAGGAAGCAATCTGAATATTTTCGGCTTTTCACTTTGGAATTCCTTATTTAACTTGTTTGTTAAATTAAGTATATATGATAAAAATAAGAAAAATATTTTATTTGTTAAGTTAAACTGTTCAGAAATAGATACTGCTAAATCATGATTTATATTGTGTGCTTCAAATTTATATATATGAGAAAATCTGGACGTAAGCAAAGTGCCTTAGAGTGCCTCTGAGTTATTCAGTGCCCGACTTTTCTTCAAAGTGCCTCAAAGGCAACGAAGGCCTGTTTTGACAGTGCTAGTTCCTAACCGTTCTGATTGAAAATGATTTCAGTTAATTGTATTACATAATATTTTTTCAAATTTTTTGCAAAGATTTCATTTATTTATTGAACAAATTGCTAATAGATAAACTTCATAAAATCAAAGTTAAGATATAAAATTGATATAAATAAAATAAAGTTAAGCTAAATTTATATTTAAAAAAAATTTTAGAGACTTAATTTATTTAAAAAATTTAAAGTGCGAGACAATATTTTATACTCCATCCAAATTTTTGCCATTGAATGGCAATTGTTCTGGCTATTAATATATTTTTTTTTTTTTTTTTTTTTTTTTGTTGCCATTACGTTGTTCTTTTTTTGACGAATTTTTAAACCGACGGAAGCTATTCAGCTTTGATGATTATATATTTAATTACATGTATATTCTGTTTTCGTTTATGTACCTACTGTTTATATATGTATATATTTTTCAATATTTCCCTTCTCTTTTATTTCGTTTTCTCTCTATAACTTATTTTTTATTTTTAACAGAAAATATGATGTCACTTTAATAGCAACAGTGGTGTTTGAAAGAAAAAAAAAATGACGTCATTCTTATTTAAAAAACAAATTAAGTTTAAATAAATTTTGCATTTTTTGTTAATTTTTTCTTTTTTTTTTTTTAATACATAATTAAATTCATAATATACAAAAATATATATATACATAGTCACCTACCACATACTAATAATAATACACAATATGTCTATATTAAATAAAAATTGAAAATGCTTTTAGCTTTAAAAATAAATAAGCGATGAGTGGACACAGAAAATTTCATAATAGAAACATATATGTATACAATTTGACAAGTGAAATAAATTGTACATATATAGTAAATTACACTTAATTTTCGTTTTTGTGTTAGTTAGACGAAAGATATTGTATGTGCGTTTTGAAATTGAAAAATTAAGAGCAATGAAAAACTTGTCATTGCTCTTAATTTTTTTTTTTTGTGTGATCTTTTATTTTATGGAAAATTAAAAATGCTGAAAAAAAACTTCACAATATCGTTGTTTTGGAAATTTTTTATAGGATTTATTATCGGATGTTATACATATGTATATGAAAATAAACTTTAAGGTCTTAATTTGTAAACTAAAGAAATATCTAAAATTAGTGTAGATAAAATTAGTTAATTATATTTTACAAAATTAAGTTTTATCAAAACATTTAATCATCTGACCAATGAGGAGTTGATTAAGAACCCAACCTTACATGTGGAAGGTTTCGGGTTCAAGCCTAGGTCAGATCGGAATAAAAAATATAGTGTTAAATTGTATATTTAATATAAAATTAGAATTTAATAGATTGCGCACAAAATTTAGTATTTGTGTCTTCATATACTGTTACACAATAACTTTAACCAGGAAATTATGGCTTAGTGAAAATAATGATTAAGAAAACTGAAGCTTTACACCTTTTCCAATTGTAATTCAGAAAATATCAGTTGTAATTCAGAAAGTATAAATTGTAATTCAGATTAGTCAATTGTAATTCAGAAAGTATCAGTTGTAATTCAGATTAGTCAATTGTAATTCCGAAAGTATCAGTTGTAATTCAGATTAGTCAATTGTAATTCAGAAAGTATCAGTTGTAATTCAGAAAGTATCAATTGTAGTTCAGAACATTTCGACATTCGTCGAATTGTAGTAATTTTACAACAGGAATTTTATGTATTGAACGAATATTTTAATTTACTTCATAGTTAGCGAATTTTAGGTTTTTAGAGATTGCGGAAGATAACACAACTTACCATTGAAATATGTATGTATGCAGTTATTCAAACTTTGGACATATTCTGCTCTTTTCCTTTTATTTATGTCAGAGTTCATAGTGCAAGGTTCATTATGAACTTTCTTCGTAGTGAAGAGCCTGCCTTCTATGTAGGTAATTGCCTATTGTTGATACAGATATCGATATGTTGAATTTGGTCAATATTTTTTGTTTTAATTTCTGCAATGTACAGCTGCAATTCTGTTCTACCCATGAAACAAGCGAATCAATTTGTGCCTCATTCAAAATTTGATGTTTTGTACCTCCTCTTGCTAACATTTTGTGTTGCCCTGATCGAATCCAATGAAACGCGGTCTTGTACTTGATGTCCAACGTCGCAACTACGGACACCCAATCATCACCTTCAATCATCACCTTTATTGGCACAATTCACGATTCTTTCACGATCTGCATTACATACAATTGATACTTTCTGAACTACAGCTGATACTTTCTGAACTACAATTTACTAATCTGAATTACAATTGATACTTTCTGAATTACAATTAACTAATCTGAATTACAACTGATACTTTCTGAATTACAATTGACTAATCTGAATTACAACTGATACTTTCTGAATTACAATTGACTAATCTGAATTACAACTGATACTTTCTGAATTACAATTGTAAAAGGTGTAGTTTAAATGACTTTGTGAATGTCATACACACTTTTCAGAAGTGAAAAGGGGAAAATATACATTTAATATTTTTTACGATTCTATTGAATTGAAGGTAACCTTAACATTTGCAACAAATTTCCCAAAAAAGAAATCTCTTTTAAATATGAAATTTTAATTAATCTTTATGAGATTTACAATTGGTAAGTAGCTAGATATAAGTCCAATCAAATAAATATAATATTCTATTTCTCTTTAATAGCCAATTAAGTGCTTAAAAGAAATATTTCAACGCAACCGAATTTTAAAATATTTACTCAACCTCAACCAAAAATATTTACTTACCATTATTTCCTTAATTTTATAGAATAACAAAACTAAATAAGTTTTACCTATATGTTTTCTCGTAATATATAAATGTACGTTGAATGATAAGATGGTAAGTCATTTTATTTGGTCTATGTTTTCTTTATAAAGATCTGAAAGACAATTCAGTTCCTGTTTTAAGAAAATGTATATGGAAATGATGGATTTTTTAACCAAACTTTATGATGGGCCCCTTAATACAAATGTAAAGTTTGGTTTTAGGGTTAAAGGTTTTTGGGAAATCGGATGCAAAATATTAGGATAAATGACGAACACATTTTGAAAATTGTTCATCAATACTATTTATGTTTATAGTTCTAAAATGATGAATAGATTGCAAAAGTTACAAAATTAGGGAAAAGGATAATATTAGTATTTAATAGATTCAGCCCAGTTTAGTATTTAATAGATTCAGTAGTTTTATGTTAAGTACGCTGAAATGGATGAAAGAATTAAAATTAATGTATGTAGTATTAGTAGTATTCAAAATAAACCGATTGCGCTTACAGTCGAAGAAAAGAAAATTCACATACGTTATAAAGACAAAACTTTTTTCAAAAATATAAAAAATTAAGATCTGGCATCCAAAAACAAATTTGGAAAATCCAAATGCTTCATATGGAAAAAAAGTTAGGAGCAAATTTAGATTTGGATTCATAATCATAGTTTTACGCTTTTTCACAATATTTGTATTTGTATAATGCGTTTGCGCTATTCTGACTTTGAACTGAAGTTTTAGTTGAATTCCAAATAAGCATTATATATACCTTTTACAGAACAATGTTATTAAAATGTTACACTTTAATGCATTTGGATTTTAAAAATAAACAAGTAATGAAAAAAAAAACCACGGTTTTTAAACAATGTTCCATAATAAGTTAATTGACCTATTATTTAAAATTTTCCGATTTCGGAAACTTTCAAAATCAGAACCTATGGTCAAATTTCGCTCATTTGTAATCTCCCTATCTGTTTTTTTTTTATTAGTAAACTAAATTACAAATTTTATCAAGTTGCCGTCATTATTTTTTGAGTTATTTGGCCAATGGGCCGACATCACTAAATCGATTCAAGAATTGACGCTGATCAAGAATTCATCAAGATATTCATTTCCATGTCTAGCTTGCTTCCGTTTAGTGATTATGAACAGCGTACCAAAGTAAATAATAGATCTCTTCATACCCATTTTAAGTGAACAAATAGGTAAATGGTAAAGGTAAAGGGAAGCAATATTATTTATTAGAAAAAATCTCAAGAACCATTTAAAATGTTATTTAAATTATATTTATAGAAAAGATATGTTTTTACATTACGATTATGGTACTTATGAATTAATTGAAAATTCCGATTTCGAAAAGGAAACAAGCTTAATGAATTTAGATTTTCTTGATCTGTGTATATAGAAGAAAGTCAATTTGGAGTTTTTTTTGGATTTGGAGTGTCAACACTAGTATTACTTACTGAGGAGTCCAATACTGTTGGATGAGCGAAACACTCCAAACGGTTTTGGCATGCTATAATATCTAAATGCATTCGGCAATGAAATTTATGGAAAATTTAAATTATTCCAAATAAATTATAATGGTGTTTTATTTCTAAAAAAAGCGCAAAACTTTAGTTTGTGCCAGTTTGACGGTAAACCGGATCGTATAGATATCGTATATATAAGTATGCTTATTTATGCAAGCTTAAAATTTAAATGGAGTTCACCCAATAACTCATAATAATTATATTTAATATATTTCATTAATCAAATATATTAAAACTTTATATTGTAATTTTAGAATTTAGCTATTGTAAAATATGAAAAGTTTGAGATGATTTGTTATATTTAAGTCGTATATTAAGTTTTTTTTGTATGAATCTTCTAGTTTTTATATTTGGAATTTAATTATTAAAATCTGCTCAGTAGCAAATAAAATAAAACAATATCTAATTAAAAATAATTTTAGGATTTTATATTTTTGGAAAGTACTTATATTTAACTTGTTTTTTTTATATTTAATTAAATAATTTTTAATTTTATTATTATTTTACCCAAGAAATAATGGTGACCTAAAAACAAAATTTTTTTTTGACTCATTTTGTTAATATTTATTATGAATATAACTTACTATTTCATTTTTTAAAACGACAACGACGGTTTTAATTAGCCGTAAAGTCATTAAATTATATTACAATACTATATACTCATATAAATTAATTAAAATATTTTTTTAGTCAATATTTTGTAGAGATTTATGAATTACAGGTTTTTTAATTAATACGTTAAATATTACGTTTTCTATTATATATTAAATTAAATATATGCATACATATACCTATCTTGATTTTCGTTAAAAAATTCTACCAAAAATAATATTCTTTTAAGAATTTCAAGGTTGTTTTGTAGTATACTTTTTATACTAGCGGTGAGATACAATACCCCTGACAAAATTAAAGCCAAATGGCTTACCTTAAATTGAGGGACAATATATCCTACATATAAGTTAATATTTGATAAGACCAACCACAAAATTTGTGTTTTATTTATTTGTTATGAAGAACATAAAATACAAAATTTGGCGCAGTCGGAAAGGGAATTCAAACAGAAGATTAAATTGAACGAATCAAAAAACTTTTTATCCGAAGAATAGAAAACAAAATAAAACAAAATTACCATTTAATGGTTCACCAGATTACAGTTTGTCATCCTCTATCAGGAGTGTTGAAGTTACAATTTCTTTTTGCGGAAATAATAAACAGCTACACCAGTTTGCGATGCAGTTACTAAGAAACGAAAAAAAAACATACAAAAAGAAACAGGAAAATGTGATCAGCAGCTTGATGAAAATGCCATTTTGAACGAAATCAAGTCATAACAGTTTAACTATTACAATTTACAGGCACATAAAGGTTAGTATTTTAAGAAATTTATTCGAAGAGATAACATATGTTAGTTACGAATTAAATGAAAATTATGATTTAGTTGATGATAAGAAACCAGAAATTTATAAATCAGAAAAATGTAGTGATCTAACAGAATTTTATTAGAAAAAATAGATGGCACTATAAGAGCTCATATTTAAAATATGAATATGTTAGATATTAACAATAAGTTTAATAAGCTAAAATCATTAGAAAACATTAGATCAATTGATTTTAATCAAAAAAAAATTAAATAGTAAAAAAAATATGTTATATAAAAATTTTAGTAGAATATTTGAACCAAATAAAAATAAAAAATTTTAATTTTTTACAAATAGAAATATAAATAATAGTTTAAGAAAATATTAGATTTGTCCATGAAAATAATTATAACAATTATCTTAATAAAGATAACAAAATTGCGCCACAAAATGAAAAACCCGAATTTAAATCTAATAATTCACAACGTTTTAGATAATCAAATATTTCCAATCCGAGCAGTAATATCATTTTTAAACACAATTCTAATCTTTATCCCAATTAAAGCTAACCAGTCTTTCTTGCAACTCATAATTTAGAAATAGAAATTTTAATAGCCGTATTTATGATAATTGTACTTATTTTAATAATAGTCCTGATTCAATGAAAATTGAAATTTTACAAGAAAATACCCAGAATTTTCAAGAAGAACCTCGGAAACAAACTTACGAATAATATATTTAACAGTTAATAATCAAAAAATCAAATGCTTAGTAGATACATAATCTAGTACAAGTATTATTAAACCTAAGGTTTTGAATAACTGTGTTCAAACGTAATTGAAACACTTAAGACTGAAGTAGTTACCCCAATTCCAAAAGAGTTCGAAACTTTTTTTAAATATTTTTTAAAGATTAGTAGTTGTTAATCTACAAATGAACCAATTTATTCTACGATTAATCGGTATCCAAAAATACGAAAATTACCACGAAGAGCCATTCTCCTTAAAGTAGACCTCTTTGTATTGACCGGAAAAGAGATATAATTGCGGCGAAAAAAATGCGGAATTGTAATAGAATACCGAAAATTAAATTAAATTACTACAAATGACAAATTCTCATTTCCTAATATTGAAAGAATATTAAATTAGTTGGGAAGGTCACAATATTTCACATACTTTCGACTTAGCTAAAGGTTTCCACAAAATTTTAGTTGGTTTTGAAGATAAAAACAAAAACAGTACAAAAAGATTATGCAACACATTTATATATGTATGTATATATATATATACATTTAAACTATTGTTCTTCAATTCAAAAATTCAAGTTTTGCAAAATCGAGATATGAAAATAATTTTAAATTACGGTATTAGAACCCATATCAAAGATATGTTAAGTACATTGAAATTGATGAATGTTACAAGCAAGTAAAAGTTTAACATATTGAATCTAAAACCTAATTTGCTACCCAATTACATGCAGAAATACATTGAAAATGTTGGTGGTTGTTATTTACCGTATAGAGGAGATTTTAGAATGCCGATTTACAAAAAATCTAGTACACAAAATTACCTAATGTACAAAGAATGTACAAACTTTTTATTGAACGTCCCAATAGAATTAATATTTATTTAAAAAATTAATAGTGAAGCAAATATGAAGAATATAATTTTAAATTTAAATTGTAAAGTTTCTTAGAGAGTAATAAAATAAATCTAAGGATCCTTAAGATTTAAGCAAAACGGTCAAATTAGATACCGATGCTAGTAATTTCTCAATAGAAACTGTTCATGATGGACATCCTATTAGCTTTGTTCTCCGAATACTAAACGGGCAAAAAAAAAATTTAAAAAGAGCTTTTGGCAATTGTATGGGGAAATAATTATTGCAAATCGTACCTATTCTTTAGAAAATTTGATTTACTTAAAAATAAAAGTAAAAATATAAAACCCAAGACTACAAGGAGTTTTTAATCTAATAAGCAGAATATGATGTCAAAAATTGAATATATTAAGGGCAAAGAAAATAAATTAGCGGATTTTCTCAGTAGAATCGATATTAATACTAACGAAATAAATCTATTTGAAAATTATAATAACTCTACAAATACGAATTTGGTTCACGTTGATAGTATTGAATATTATGGACAACCATTCACGTTCAAGAGGAAAATTTGGTACAACATATACCAATTTTAAAAACAGTTAATCGTTTTAAAACTCAAATTATCTTAGTTGAACAAAAAGAAGAAGATCTGGAAATAATTTTTAATATGGAAAGATGTTACATAGAAAGAAACGATATTCCTAATAAGGTAATCTGTTCGGTGGCACAGTGGTTAGAGCGCCGATCTTTCATGCGAAAGGCCGGTGTTCGAATCCCAGTGAAAGTGAAAAAAACTTTTCTGTTTTCGACTTGACTCAGCGACTATTCGCCATTGGTTAAAATTAATGGCTTAATCAATAATTAATAATTATATTTCTTTAATAAAACTACATTATAACATATAACAATATAAACAAATATGAACAAATAATTTAATTAAATAATATGACACAGATATATACCATATATAACTTAAATACAAATTATTTCATTATAAACAAAAATAGAATTGTATCTATTGAAAGTCTAAGACGCTTTTTCAATGTTATAAGGCCTAGTACTATATCATTTTTAAATTGTATGTTGAATTCATTAGGATCAATTCTAATAAGACGAATATAATATGACTCTCTGTTCCAATATGTACCAATGGTATAGACAGGCTTATTAGCCTAACAGTTGAACAATTAGCACTTGAAAAAAAAAAATATAATTTCTATCTGAAAATATAATAATGTTGAAAAAACTAGAATATATTCAGCACTGGAACACCATATTTAGAATGAATTTCAATTAAAAATTATCGGCAATATAATAAAATTGTCAAATGACTTTGACAATATAATAAAATTGTCAAATGCAGTTATCTTGCCAAAGATATGGAGAACGAAGAATAAATTTTAAAGCAAATATCTTTATTCCATAAAAGAGAATCGGTTCATGCTTCCATAATAGTCAATTACGAAAATATCAAACATAAAATATTTTACCAAAATGTAAAAACCTCAATACATAAGGTGGTGAATAATTGTGAAACTTGTATTGCAGGAAAATACAATAGAAACACGTTTAAATAAAAATAGTAACTTAAAATTAAGATAGAACGTTCCAATTGTGTTCAAAGGTTAACTAATATTGAAAGTATGACGGGGACTGCATAATGGCGAAATCGTACAATGGTTTCGGGTTCTGGGATGTTTGAAAAGTTGAAGGGCTAAGAAACATATACCTTAAAAACACCACCAACTCAAAAACTAATGACGCTATTTTGATGAAATTTAAATTCTAGGTTACTACTAATGAAAGTAACGTGGGAATTGGTTCTGGTCAAGTTCGGATTCTAGAACCTTTTGATCGAATTGAGGCGAGTATAATTTAAAACCAAAGAAGAACGTTATATTTGGGGCAGAGGTGTTTCTTCTTATTTGTTTTGTGTACGTGAAATCCCACTACTCCCAAGACCTTAAAGCATATGTTCGAAATTAATAAAGATAGAAAATTTTGTAAAAGATAATGAAGTTTTATGGCAACACTTTCTGTTAAATTTGGTTGATGTGATGCAAAGCGTTCGAGTACCTACCATACATTCGAAACGTTCGAATATTTTCGAAATATAAAAGAATATTGCTCTTTAAGTCTTTTATGTGAATTTATATAAATATAAAATATTTAGCAATTATTAGTTCGAATATAGCGATTTTTCGGATAAACGTATATGATAGTATTTTCTGCAGTATAAGTTTTGGAATAATTTGGGTAATGCTTCTGCATTAAAAAATTTTGGGAAATTAATATAACGTTTGTGCACGTTTCTTTCAGAGATTTAAAAAAAAATGCGTTTTCCTAAATTGATAAAACATTCACAGTTTAAATATTACTGTGTGTATATATTTATTTAAATATAGACTTCATAATTAATTTTAAGTTACTGTTGGCTGGCAAATAATAAGGAAAACTAAGCTTAGAATATTCCAAGCATGGTATAATGTCAACACTTCTCTATGGCAGAAACTTGGCTCACTATAAACGGCATCAGGAAAAAGTTCCAAGTATTCGCGAATAAGTGTCAAAGAAGTTTGTAGAATATTCTGACCCAACACTACCAGTAATAGGGAATTATGGAAGATAACAAGCGAAGAACCTGTAATGAGCCACAAGAATGGCCCTAGAATGGAACCCCCGGAAGCTGGGTGTCTGAAATTGAGTTTAAATTCCACAAGTAGTTCAGTTTTATGGCCAAAGTTTATGCAAAATTTGGTTGATCTACTGCAGTGGGTTCGAGTAGCTGTCATACAAGTATTTTTTTTATATGAGCATTACTTTATTTGTTTATTTATTTATTTATTTATTATACTGCTTAACACAAACAGTTTACAGAAAAGCATACAAATAACAATTAAAATTATACAATTAAAATCAATATAAAAAATTACATATTTGACTAATTATAAAAAGGTAAAATTAAAAGTTAAAAATTATAAACTTTACATTACGACAAGAAAAACAAAACAAAAATAATCCTAATAATAGCGATTGTATAATTTTTGTTTTTGGGAGTGTTTTGAAAGTGTAAAGTCAATATTATGTTTACGTTTGTTACCTATAATAAGCATTCTATTAATAGGTTCGAATTTGCCATAGTTAGTCCTATGATTATTAGTTTCAAATAAATTGCAAGAGCGAAGGCGTTGAAGATTTTTAATAATAATTTTACTAGAAATTAAATTAGATTTAACGTTACCCTTGACAATTTCTGTAATAAAAATGACATCAGAAACTTCACGTCGAAAATTTAAAGTACACAAATCAATTAATTTTAGCCTTTGTTCATATGGTGGTAAAAAAATGGGATTCGACCATGGCAAGTGGCGTAAGGCAAATCTAAGAAAATTTGTTTGTATTGGCTCAATCCTATCAATGTGTACCATATAAAACGGAGACCAAACTTGACTAGCATATTCCAAGTTTATTCTTACAAGACAAGTGTACAACTTTTTAAGAACATAAGAATCTGAAAATTCCTTTGCAGAAAGTTTAACAAATCCCAATAGTGAATTAGCTTTATTTATAATATTATAATGGGTTTTAAAGCTAAGTTGGGAATCGAAGTACACCCCTAAGTCCTTTATTGAGGTAACTTTAGGTAAACTAATACCATCTAAGTTATAATTGAAACAAATAGGACTAGATCGGCGTGTATAAGATATCAATGCCCATTTATTTACATTAAGTAGTAAACAGTTATTAACGCACCAATTGTTAAAATTTTGAAGATCATTCTGCATAAGGATGGCGTCATTATAAGATGTAATATTTTTAAAAAGTTTCATATCATCAAAGAAACATCATTTGCAGATTAGATAAAAAGTAGAGGGCCAAGGTAGAGGACTACCTTGTGGAACTCCCGAATTTGCCACGAAAGGTTCTGAAATTACATTTTTAAATATAGCACTATAGGAGCGATCACATAAATAAGAATGTATCCATTTAAGGAAAAATAGTGGAAAACCATATTTTTCAAGCTTTAGTAAAATAATATTATGTGGCAATAGATCAAATGCTTTACTAAAATCAGTATAGACAACATCTGTTTGAAATCCTTCTTCCATGTTATTAAGAAGAAGAGATGTGGTTTCAAATAGATTGCACCGTAGATTTTTGTTTTACAAAGCCATGTTGGTTATCTATTAAAAGATTCCTACAATGATTATAAATTGAATCCGTTATAATTAATTCAAATAATTTAGGAATTGAAGATAATTTATTGGGCGTTAGTTAGTGATTTCATTTTTAGCATTCTTTTTGTGAATTGGCCTGATATAAGAAATTTTCCAAATAGGAGGAAAATATCCGGAATTTAATGAATTTTTAAAGAGTAATGTTAAAGGCGTAGTGAGAATGTTAGAACACTTGCTCAAAATTATTTCCGGCATACCATCTGGTCCAGGAAAAGTATTATCATTCAGTTTACTTAGATAGTTGGAAACTATTTGTTCATTAATATTAATGTCAGTAAGAGAAGTTTTTTGATATGTGTTCATATAGAAGAAATAATTTTCATTTGGCGTAAAAGAAGAATCACAATATGAAGTGCTAAAAAACTCACGAAAATATTTCGAAATAGTTGAAGGGTCATCAGTAGAAAGAGAATTGAAATTCATAAATCATCACATTTACGTTTAGAGTTTAAGAATTTCCAAAATTTTTTCGGATCAGACTTTAATTTAGTTGCCATTAAGTTAATGTAACTATTATAAAGTATTTCAGAAGAAGTTTTAAAATTCTCAAACAATATGACAAAATTATTAAATTCATTAATATCTTTTGTTTTGAGATATTTACGCCAGGCTTTGTTTTTCTTATTTCTGAGAGATCTAAGCTCCTTTGTGAACCATGGTGGGCCAGAGTTAGAACATCTGTTTTTTGAAATAGGAACAAATTGTGTAAAACCTTCGAACATTATTTCATAAAACCTAATTGTCATTTGATTAAGGTCTATATTATTAAATATAGACGTGAAGTCATAGGTACTTAAGAAATTTACTAGTCCGGAAAAGTTGGTTTTATTGAAATTAATACTATTAATACTAACAGATTCTTCGTCATGATTGATCCAAGTTATATTAGGGAGATTAAAATCTCCACATAAAATTAACTCACCATTAGGACCAGAATTACAGCAAATCGAACCTATTACATTTAAAAGAGTAATATAAATATTTAAATTCGAAGAATGTGGAATGTATGTGTTAACAATATTAACACTTTTATTAGAAAATTTTATGTTCACACCAATTATTTCAAGACAGTCCGCGTCAGAAATAGGAATTTCATTTGCATTAAAAGAGTTTTAAACGGTTATCAATACTCCTCCCTCTTTAGGAATGTAACTATTAGGTACATTAAGTTCAGAGTATCTGTCTTTTCTAAAAACCGAGTATGAGCTATCAAAAAGCTCAAGATTGTTAATAGAAGAATTTAGCCATATTTTAGTCAAAGCAAATACGTCAAAATTTAAATTTATTGAATTAAGTAGGACTTGTCTAGTTTTTGTTCTAAGACCTCTGACATTTTGATAATATAATGATAAATTTATCAAATTTGAAGAATCAATCAAAGATGTAGAGGTCTTATTTAAATATTATTTAACATGAAAATATTTATTATGTTTGTCATTTGAAACCTGCAAGTGATTGTAATAATTACTACTACAATGGTTACGGTATGCCTTTAAGTCGTCAGAAACATCTTTGGAAGGTATACCTTTAATTTCGTGAAATTTAATATATAATTTATAGAGTTCTTTATAATCGGTCGGTAAACCTTCGTTATCAATTAAGACCTTTACACTTATTCTAGTCTTACCTTCCAATACCTTATTATAATTATCGTCAAACAAATACGACAAATACAATCTGACCATGTTATAAACTTTATCATCTCTTAGCCTAGAAAGAGCTGTTGTATAGTCCTTGTTGGCAAGAGATTGTTGTGTCATTCTAGTTATTGGTGGTAAAAGTGGGTTAATAATTGAAGGCTGAAGAGTTTCACCTTGCAAAAATTTTACGAATTTAGAAGTAGAAGGAATGTTTGGAGAAGTCAAAGAAGAAGGAGGAGGTTCAATAACTGTAGTAGAATTAGCATTGACAATTTCAGGCTCTTTAGTTACTGATGAAGTATTTAAAGTGTTTGTATTGTTATTATTGTTCTGAATAGTATTGTGGTTATGACAAATGTTGTTCTGATTTATGATTGAAGTACTGTTATTAGTATTTAATTTAGTGTTTATGGAATTATTTGAATCTGTTGAGTTAGAATTACATTGTTAGCAGTTGCGCTATTATTAGGATGAACATAGTTATATTATTAACATTAATGCTAGTATTAGTATTTCTATTGTCAGAGTTAATATTACTATTTCCAGAACTATTATTATTATTATTATTATTATTGTTATTATATTTATTTTTATTAGTCTTATTACTTTTATTACTAGATATATTTTTATTTTTACGATTATTATTATTATTTTTATGTTTATTACTTTTATTTTTATTACCTCTAACATCCCGAAAATTTGTAATTTTTGTTCCCTGCTTCCAAAATTTAAGATTTCTCAACCATCATATCAGGAACGGACACTTTAAATGGTAGGTATTTTGGATTCCGGATCCTTTTGGGAGTAACTTTTTTACAAATTGCAATATCACACTTAAATTTTTGTTTAATAAAGCTCTCAAGGCTTTTTTCAGTCATTTTACAATTTAGCCTTGAAATGCAAAGAGTAAACGAAGGCTTTGTTGTAACAATTGGGGTTAGTAAAGCCTTAACTCCGGGTTTTGTCTTATTTATTTTACTCTTTGCCGTTGTGTTAGGTGTGATATTGTCAGTTTGGATAAATACATCTTTATAAACTATTGGTGGTTTATTTAATTTATCCAACTGTTTAATGAACTCCACATCGCACTGAATTTCCTTCTGTCTATGATTGGGTATTTGTTGATCAGAATCCAAAGCATGAAGGGATACCTTTAATGAAGCTGGGTGTATCGATTATATTATATTATTATTTAACACAAGGTATAATAATATATTTTTTTCTAAATTAAGCCGTTGCAACTCAAAATTCTTAAGAACGCGATTTTTTTTTTCAAGATATCATAGGATTGTTCCACATAAATGCATGATGAGTTAAAAATAGTATTAAATTTAATTTGCTCATTGGAAAGATGACCATTACATTTGTAGGGTACCATCAGATGGACTTTTAAGGAGTAATCTCCATCACCTATAAAATGATAGTTGTAATAAAATTTTATGGTCCCATCTGTAATTGCTTTCTTTACTGTCCTTCCATACTGCAGCATCATGGCATAACCGTGGATATCGAACAAATGCAACAGTAAATATAAATTTACTTTTTCACGTTTTCTAATTATTTATAACAAACAATTATTTCACAAAATAACTAATTCAAGTTCAAGCTTTTCTTATAATTTTCCGTATATGAATTATAAGAAAAGCTTGAACACTAAATTTTTCAAATTTGTGATCCAAAATGAAAATTTAATTTACATTTAGATGCCTTCTAACGTAATGCCATTGAGTACGTTTAGACGGTGTTAACAGTTGTCGTTAGCACATCTTGTTGTTAAACTGCTCAAAAGCTCTCCACGTTTACACTATATCGTCAGTTGTAATTGCAACTTTATATGTGTGCGTTAATATTATCATTTAAATTTTTTTTCTTGAAGGGTAAGCATTGGATTATTTATTTTCTTTAAGCGCGGACTTCAAAGATAAAAATAAAAAAATTATTTTTGTTTATTTTATTATTTTTTTTTAATTATTATTTTAAGAACAAGGAATTAAAAGAATTTGTTAAGTTTAAATTACAAATACCAACTAGGGTTATAAATATTTTCGAAAATTGTGTTTAAGGTTTTTAGATATTTATTTACATATAATGTTTTTTTACTTGAAAAACGATAATTAAAAAAAAAATATACATACTTTGAAATTTTAAATTTTATACGCTTGAAATTTTCCCAGTATTATATCACTCTTTAATTTTAAAAAAAAGAATGATGTGTAGTAAGTATATCATAAAAAAAATTTTTATTCCTGTTATTGATGTACTGGTGACATGGAACTCGTAAAACAGCTAAATTTTGGTGAACAAAAATGTTAACAATGTTTTCAGGTGTTAACCGCGTTTTCGTCGTTTTTAATCGTCTTTAAGCTTTTTTTTTTAGGAGAAATGAGGAAGTGAGAGAGAAAGAGAAGAAATAACAACTGACGAGACGACATTAACAACGTGTGAACGCATAGATTAAGCTTAAATTTAGCTTCTGTATTTTTACCACATTTAAACTTTTTTTTTGCAATTTGGATATCACCCATTACAATAGAGTAATAAATAATAAATTGAAGCCAAATTTCGTATAATAAAAAAATTAAAAATATTATAAAACAATTCTTTAATTTTTTATTGATTTTTTGAATAACAAAAAAAAACAATATGAAAGTCGAAAATTTAAAAATTTACTTTACAAATAGAAAATTTAAATATTGAACAGCTTTTTTAAAAGAGCTTTTGCTTTAAAAAAAAGCTGTTCTAAATTATTTTTTAATAATTTAGATGTGACGTCAGTCAATCAAGAGCTAAAATTTTTTATTTGAATTGTTAATGTAAATAACCATAATTTTAAAGACTCAGGAGAGTCAGGGGTCAGGGGAACAGTTAGTCAGGGGTTGAAGCTTATTCACCTTTTATAAAAGAAAAACATTTTAATTAATAATTACAGGAAATGGAATTTAGCATTCCTGTTCGTTAATTGGGTAAATAAATTTTAAATATTATTTGAAATACATTTTGATAAAATAAAAAATTTCATTACAAAGCATTTTAATTAATAAGTAATGCTTATTTTATTATTATAATTATATAATTAAGAAAATCTCAAATTTAATTTAATTTAATTATGTAATTTAATATTTGAAAAATAAATAAACAGTATAAGTTTTAAAACCAACCAAAAAATTTGTGTTTTATTTATTTGTTCTGAAGAGCATATAAAATACATAATTTTAAAAACTCTTTTCCAAAATTTAACAACTTCTTTTGTACAAGTTTCAGATTCACAACTTAATTATATCCTAAGTTATGTCTAAAAAAGAAAAAAGTTGAATGGAAGTAAAATATAATATAATAGTAATTCAAGTAAAATATCAAACATCCTACTTTATTAATTATGAAGTTATGCTAATGTAGAAAAATTAGTTGTACGGCAGTTTCTGGAATCCACTGAGAGAACTGGTTCAATTTAACGGTAGAGCTTCAATATTTAATTTGGAAAGTAAAGATAAATACAGAGGCCTTAACTGTTGCTTTGAATTTAGGGACATGCTAAAATTTTTTATGAGCAAAATTTATTGATTTTCAAACATCTATCCTCTTCCAAAATGTACGGATTGTATACTTGTCTAAAATTGTAACTTGTACTATAATTTGAAATTTTTCAGAGATTTTTTTTGTATTAATTAACCAAACAATCCTTTTTAAATTTCAAAATATTATTTACTTTAGTTAATCTTTTCTAATCGCTATGTTCAATATGACTTTAAACTCAATTATGAATATTCTGATCTAAAAACAATAAAAATTGTAAAAATTCAAATCTAAGACGATTGTGTATGTTAAAAGGCCTACATAGTATTTATTATTAACTATATTAATGAATTTAAGATTGATCATAAAAATATAATAATTCAAATATATTCTCTTAATATAACTGATATTTTCTTTTTTCTTATCAACAGGCCGATGCAAATATTTCATTTTTAAGGGCGGCAAGAAGTGGGGATTTTGAAAAAGTTATAGAATTTTTAGAATCAGGAGAAGTTACTGATTTGAATACATGTAACGCTGTAAGTAATATATTTCTTAAAATAGCTTTTTATATATTTCTATATATAAAAAAACATTTTTTGTTTACAATTTATATCGTTTCTTAATTAATAGAATGGTTTAAATGCATTACATTTAGCTGCAAAAGATGGTTATGTTGATATTGTAAATGACTTATTAAAACGTGGCGCTCATGTTGATAATGCAACAAAAAAAGGTAACACAGCATTACATATTGCATCTTTAGCTGGTCAAAAGGATGTCATAAAATTATTAATTCAATATGGGGCTAATGTTAATGTACAATCTTTAAATGGTTTTACACCATTATATATGGCAGCGCAAGAAAATCATGATGCTTGTGTTAGATATTTATTAGCAAAAGGTGCAAATCCATCATTAGCAACTGAAGATGGTTTTACTCCTTTAGCGGTTGCAATGCAACAAGGGCATGATAAGGTAGTTGCCGTATTATTAGAATCCGACTCACGTGGTAAAGTAAGATTACCAGCATTACATATAGCTGCAAAAAAAGACGATGTTAAAGCTGCTGCCTTATTATTAGAAAATGAACACAATCCTGATATTGTATCGAAATCCGGTTTTACACCATTACATATTGCTGCACACTATGGTAATGTTGATATTGCTAATTTATTAATTGATAAGGGTGCTGATGTTAATTATACTGCAAAACATAATATAACACCATTACATGTTGCATGTAAATGGGGAAAAACAAATATTATTAATTTATTGTTATCAAAGGGAGCTAAAATTGATGCAACAACGCGTGATGGTTTAACACCATTGCATTGTGCAGCTAGGTCGGGTCATGAAAAAGTTATTGAAATTTTATTAAAAAATAATGCACCAATTTTATCAAAAACTAAAAATGGTTTAGCACCATTACATATGGCAGCACAAGGGGAACATGACGAAGCAGCCAGAATTTTATTACAGAATATGGCACCAGTTGATGAAGTAACTGTTGATTATTTAACTGCACTACACGTTGCAGCACATTGCGGCCATGTTAAAGTTGCAAAATTGTTATTAGATCATCAGGCAGACCCAAATGCAAGGGCATTAAATGGTTTTACACCATTACATATTGCATGTAAAAAGAATCGTATTAAAGTTGTTGAATTATTATTAAAACATAATGCTAGTATTAGTGCAACAACTGAAAGTGGTTTAACACCATTACATGTTGCTAGTTTTATGGGTTGTATGAATATTGTTATTTATTTATTGCAGCATGATGCTGCTAATCCGGATGCACCAACAGTACGTGGTGAAACTCCTTTACATTTAGCGGCGCGTGCTAAACAAACTGATATTATAAGAATTTTACTACGGAATGGTGCACAAGTTGATGTAAAAGCACGTGAAGGTCAAACACCACTTCATGTTGCATCAAGACTTGGCAATATTGATATTGTTATGTTATTATTGCAACATGGTGCTAATGTTGATTCTAAAACAAAAGATTTGTATACACCTCTTCATATAACTGCTAAAGAAGGGCAAGATGAAGTTGCAAGTGTTTTATTAGAAAACAATGCTAATATTGATGCAACAACAAAAAAAGGATTTTCACCATTGCATTTAGCAGCAAAATATGGTAATACATCTGTTGCACAATTATTATTACAAAAAGGAGCACAAGTGGATACACAAGGTAAAAATGGTGTTACACCATTACATGTTGCAAATCATTATGATCATCAAAATGTTGCATTAATGTTATTAGAAAAAGGTGCATCCCCACATACAATGGCTAAAAATGGTCATACAGCATTACATATTGCTGCAAAGAAAAATCAAATGGATATTGCAAATGCATTATTACAATATGGTGCTAATACAAATGCTGAATCAAAATCTGGTTTTACACCATTACATTTGGCTGCCCAAGAAGGTCATATAGATATGGTTCATTTATTACTAGAGCATGAAGGCAATCCAAATTTCCAAGCTAAAAATGGTTTAACACCAATGCATTTAGCTGCACAAGAGGATAAAACTGATATTGGAAGAATATTATTAGATCACAATGCAAAAATTGATGAAAGAACAAAAGCTGGTTATACACCTTTACATGTTGCCGCACACTTTGGTCAAGTACATATGGTTAAATTTTTATTAGAAAATGATGCTAATATTGAAATGAGTACGAATATTGGTTATACACCATTACATCAAGCAGCACAACAAGGACATACATTAATAATTAATTTGTTATTGAGGCATAAAGCAAATCCAAATGCCTTAACAAACGTAAGTTTAAACATATCACAACAATTTTATTTATTAAAATTTTTTTACTTAAATGCAAGCTTTTTAAATAATAATAATATAAAAATATTCATATAAAAATTATATGAATATAATTTAAATAAAAATTTATTACTTAAAATAGTATAAACAAATATATATCAAATAGAAGAATTAGAACTTTTTGAACAATAAATATACAATAAATGTTTATGTTTTCCAAGAATCGAAAATTAATTAATATTAACACTAGGTAAATTAAAAAAAAATTCTGTATTAAATTTCATACATATATGATGTAATATTTATTTTCACCTAGTGTTGGGACTTTTTTTGATGTGATCATTTTTATACAAAAAAAAAAAAACATTAAAAGAATCCATGCTACAAAAAAATTATTTATGTGAATACAGATATAAAACAAAAAAATATATCTGTATAAAATATAGTATAGACAGATTTCATCATTTCCTCATTGAATTTTTTCCCCTATTATAAGTATTTTTAATTTCTCTCATTTCTCTTTTAATTTACTTTTACTTTTGATTTTTTAAAAATTTTCCTTTGATTCTTAGCCATTTATTTTTAGAATTTAAATTAGTATTATAAATACATAAATGCATATATATTTAAATTATAAAATTTTCTTGTTTCGAATCGACTTTCATCATAAGCTAATTTTCCGACTCCCCATTAATCGCATACTATTTCTTAATATTTCAAACTTCTTTAAGTTTATGGGAGAAAGAAAGCGAATATTCAATTATTTAATCCTCAATTTAAGCCATTTGTTTAGCACTCCCTTACTGCATTGTATGAGATTGGAACACATACAATGCGATAAGGTAGTGATACCTTTTTGTCCTTCTGGTGTATTAGATTAAAGGAAATAGAGCAAACAAAATAATTTAATCAGCATATCATAATCTATCTTATGCACAAAAGCAAATTTCAGGTCTAAAAAGTTTTTAAAATTATATATTTTTTTTTTGTAGCTGCTCCATTTAATTTAATTATAATATGTCCTGCTTCTGTAGATCCCTTCCTTTTTAAATCCGTTTGTTTATACCCGTATGACTATATAGTCCAAGGGTATAATAAATTTGCCATTACGTTTGTGACGCAGAGAAGGAGGGGGGTAGATATATCCTCAAGTGTATGGATCTAATCAGAATCGAAAAATAAATCGATTTAGCTATGTCTGTCCGCACGATAACTCAAAAACTAAAGGAGCTAGGATCTTGAAATTTTCGCAAATTCGTTTTTTTGCAATAGCCGTCATTGCTATTTAAATCCAGCCATTTTGGTCCATGGGTTCGGGTAGCTGCCATACAACTTCTTTTTTTATATGAGCATTACTCTGTACCTATTACAGCTGCGTGTTTGCAATTTTGCCAAAAGTAGTTTAGTTTTATGGCCAAGGTTTCTGCAAAATTTGGTTGGTCTAGTGGAGTGGGTTCGAGTAGCTGCCATACAACTTCTTATTTTATATGAGCATTACTCTCCACCTAATGAAGCTGGGTGTCTGAATTTTTGCCAAAAATTGTTTAGTGTAATGGCCAAAGTTTCTGCGGTCATACGGTAAATGTTACGGTCATACGGGTATCCCAGAGTTGACACAGTCTACTCTACTACACTCTTCCTCGTTTTTTTTTTAATTTTATTTTTGTTAATTAAAACATAAAAAAGAGAAAATAGAAAATTATGGTAATTTTTCTCATTTTCTTTCCGAACTTCTCTTTTGAATAACTGTATATTATTAACAGTAAAACATTTCTATAATGAACATATAATTTTAATTTTTTTTTTTGTAACTAAATGATTAATATAATTTCTGGCAGAGATATACAGGTCAAAATAGGTCTAAGACTTTTTTATTAAATATAAATAATTCAAACATATTAAGTTTTCAACTAAAATGCCCTATACAAATAAGCGATAAACAAGCGAAAGTTATTGTAATTATCTCGTAAAAAATAAACCGCCCGCTTTCTGCATAGACCGCCCCGCCTACTGCAAATTAAGGGTAGTTTATTATAGTTTTATTCACTATAAAATTTCAGAAAAAAAAAATTTATTGACGAAAATTTTTAAAATATTTCTGTTTTGCAAGTACATATCTTAGGCAGGTCAGTTATTTTTTTTAAAACTGCATCGATGTTTTTTTTTTTTTTATGTTTAATTAATTAATTTTGTCTGAAATATTAGAGAGTTATCTTTAAAATGTTAAGATTTTGTAAATAGTTTGTTTCTTTTTAACAAAAAAATAAAGTTTAAAATAATTTAATAATTATTTAACGAAATTCTAGTGCACTAAATATACAAAAATATTTAAACTGAAATAATTTATACAAAAATTCAATGCGGTGTTCTGGCACTGAATATTATATGCGTTTTCTAAGACGTCAACAAAACGATCATCTTTTGATTACTTTTGCATTTGATTTGCAATAAATAATTGTTGATGACATTTGCAGTTGCAATAAATATTAATTGCGGAATTGTGTTGATCTTCATAACATTTTTGACAATCAAATAGTTTTCGTATTTCTGATTGACGGGTTAAAAAAGTTTATAAATTTGTGAGTTAATGTTGGTTTTTTGTTAAGAGAAACATATTTGTCTAATTTGCAGTTAATATACACCCTAATTCTTCAAGACGCATCTCTCAAACGATGAAAAAATTCACCGCTTCGCCTCTAGTTAAATTTATAATTCTCTTAGTCAGACGATAAAATTTTTAAATGTTGGTAGTACTTCGCTGCTGTCAAAAAGAAAAAAAAAGTTTTTTAAACGAAATTTGAATTTTTTTCTTGCTTTGAAAAGTAAACAAAATAAAGAGTCAAGATTTTTAAATTTTAAGTAGTGTTTTGTTTTTTTGTTAATTTAAAAAGTAAAAATAAAAGTAAATAAAATGTCATCGTTTATGTTTTACGATTCTTCGATAAAATAAATGAATAACATAACAAAAACATAAAAATTTAAAATTATTTTAAATATTACTTACTTTTCTGCTAGTTGCATTTTATGTTGAAATTAAAACAAAGAACAAAAAAATTTTATACTTGAAGCGATACTCTTATCGATTACACAAACAGAGGTGATATAAAATGGCTATCGTTTCGTAGCAAAAGTCTTAAAGAATACTACAAGCGACGCATTTGAGAGTTCTTATCGCGTTAAGTACAATGTACCGCTTATGCGTCTTCAAGAATAGAAATTGATCGCTTAAGCGGATTTTTTCGTATGAAGCGACTAAAAGAATATGGGTGATAATCTAAACGTAATTATTACGGTAACTGATAATAACCAAAATATTTTATTTATCGTTTGTTAAGTTCGACGCGCTTGAGTGTCAATAGAAAATAAAGAAGATGGATGAACATGGATATTAATTAGTATTGTTTGCAGCACTGTTAGAGTTCATGATAACATGATTATAAAAATTTGTTTTAACAAAGAATTTACATAGACTAATTGTAATTGGTTTAGTAAAACCAAAAGAAGTTCTATATAGAGATGTTCCATTTTAATTTCTAATGTTGTTTTACTTCAGGGAAAAAATAAATAATTAATAAACAGAAAAAATAAACTCTCCAAATATTTTTCTATTTAGATTTTTCCATTTTAAAATGAATATACACACGTTCAAAGTTAAACCATTTACTAAAAAAAGTTAAATCTAAAAATAATTTTATTTTTTAATTTTGTTTTTTTTTTTTTTTTTTAAATTCCAATGTATAAATAATTTTTTTTTTTTTAAATAAATATTTACAATCGGAACAAATTACATATTCTTTTTAAATACCTAAATTTAATTTAAATTAAAAAAAAAAATAACAAATTAATTAGTAAATAAATAAAAAAAACTATATATATATATATAGTAAGTTCGAAGTGAATTGTGTGAAAATTAAATCATTTTACTATTAATAAATACAATATGATAAACTTGTGCTTAAAAAAATAAAATGAAATAATTAAAGTTTGTATTAAAATGCTATAATTAGTTTAATAGTAGGATCTAATTACTTTTGCTTCATTTATTTTTCTCTAGTTACTAATTGATTAATTTTATTTAATTGTTTAAATTATTAACAGCTGGTTAAAACTAAAAAAAAAAAAACAATATAGTAATATCTAATACATACATATATTCGTATTATATTTATACTGTTAGTAAATTATTGCATATATATAAAATAAAATGGACCCATAAATTTGGATTTGTCGAGTTCAAAACTTGTTTAAGATCAACTGAGTTTTAAAACAGAAAATAAGATTAAGTTAAAATTAAATATCTATTTCTTTTATAATATGTATTCTTTATACGCAGGATAATTAATTAATAAAATAAATCCCGATGATTTCAGATCATTCATATGAAATATGAAAAGAAATAATAAAATAAAATACCAAAGCTCATTTATTTCATTTATTTTAATTTATTAGGTCTTAACAGTTTATCAATTTCCAATCATAGTATGAGAATGAAATTTTAAATCTTAGTGATATTAAAAATATTTCGACATTTTAAGGAATCCTAATAATTAATTAACAGTAAGCTGTTAGATTTTGTTTAAGCTTAGAATTCAATACTAGAGCGGTACATAAAAGAATAATCAAATGCAATTAATAGTAAAAAAATTAATTTACTTTAATCACTGTATTTAAATACTATTACTAGGGTATACACTACATTTACATATATGAATCATGTGCAGACAATATGAAACTGTAATAATAAAAGTAATTAAATTTTTTTTTTAATTCATAATATACATAATTAATTAAAAATTAATTTGTAGATTTTAATTTAATTCTAAAAAAAAAAAAGTTTTATCTCTTATATTTATGAAAACGTACAGATTTGTAAGAGAATTAATAGTATTAACTTTAAAATAATACTTTTTTATACTATTGTTGGTAAATGAAATAATAAAATTAAGTATATTTGGATTTTTTAACTAAATGCCTTTAATTAGAAAATAAATATATATCCAATAGATATTTGCTTGGAATTTTAATAGTTTTAAATTAACTGTAAGGTAGACAAAAAATTATAAGGCTAAAATATTTTTAATTTTGAGTAATTTGTTATTTTTAAACACGCTTTAAATAAACTAATCTGCCAGAATTAAATTTTTTCAGAAAAATTATTATTTCGAACAAAAAAAAAAAATTTTTAATATAAAATTGCTATGTACATAAAAGAATTTGATTTTTATTTTTAAAATGTATGGACTTTTAGAAACACGTGATCTCATTTGTACCTTCTTAAAAAAATTATCTTAATAAAATGTGAATTTAAAAAACTGGCAAATCAAATTTCTATCTCAAATTTCCACTCAACTTATTTAAACTATAATATTGATTTACTAGTTCGTATACAATGCAATAAATAAATTAAAAAAAAATGTGGTACTGTTTCGTTTTTAATCTATATTAAATCCCAATATAAAGTTCTAATAAAGTCCAATCAGTTGAGATTGTATTTAATTTAATACGTCTTTGCATTTTAATTTTTGGAATGCAGTGCCAAATAATTGGTATTTTTCAGAGTTCCAGTATAATGATGTATTTCTGTTTAAGAATATTAAATTTTTACATTAAAAACGCGAAAAACCCTCTATTCATAGTAAAAAAAAAAATATCTTCTGACAAACATTATTCTGTAGGCATAATAATGTTTTGGCAAGTTTTCATATATTACAAAATTTTAAAGATAAGTTATCGAGAGCTCTTATCGATTTATTTAATTTTGATATCTTCAAAAATGTTTGAAAAAAGTTTAATCAGAATAACAAAACTTTTTCACTTAAAAACTGATTAAGTCATAAGCAAAGACTATAAATATAATTATATTTAAAGTCTTTGTCATAAAGTAGTTAAAAGTAACCATAGTAAGTTTAATGTATATTAACAGAAACATCTGACTACATTACATACATATGTATATATTACGAAAAATTTTATAATTTTATACATTTTTAAAACTCTCTTAAAACTTTGTTTTTTTTAATATAGAGTGGGCAGACAGCTTTAAGCATTGCTAATAAATTAGGTTATGTAACAGCTGTTGAAACTTTAAAAATAGTTACTGAAACAAGTATTATAAATACAGTTACCGGTGCATTAGAAGAAAAATATAAAGTTGTAGCACCAGAATCTATGCATGAAACATTTATGTCAGATTCTGAAGACGAAGGAGGTGAAGATCATATCGATCATCATAATCAATACAAATATATGGTAACAGATGGTATTATGGCTGACACAAATAAATTCGATACAACTGATGATGATGAACATAAAAAAGGTAACTAAATATAAATATAGGTAATAAAAAATTTTTTTGTTTATTTTTTTCTATTTTAAGCTGTCAATGAAATTATAACAAGTCAATACGTAAATCATGATATATCGGCTAATCAGTATGTGATTAAAGCAACTGATAATGTTAATATTGTCAGACCACCAATTCATGTCGGGTAAACTGAAGACATATATTAATATATACATGTTAAGTTTATTAATCTATTTATGTTTATTGTAATTTTAGATTTTTAGTATCATTTTTGGTTGATGCTAGAGGTGGGGCAATGCGTGGTTGCCGTCATAGTGGTGTACGAGTTATTGTTCCAACAAAATCTTGTGCACAGCCAACTCGAATAACATGTCGTTATGTAAAGCCTCCAAGAATTTCAAATCCACCGCCTTTAATGGAAGGTGAAGCACTTGTTAGCCGTATATTGGAATTATCACCAGTCGAAGCAAAATTTTTAGGGTAAGTGAAATTACGTTACAGTAATTATACTTATTCCATTGGTTTATTTTTTATGTAACAGACCTGTTATAATTGAAGTTCCACATTTTGGTTCATTGCGTGATAAAGAAAGAGAAATTGTTATACTGCGTTCCGATAATGGTGAAACATGGCGGGAACATACATTAATTGCAAATCCTACAAATGATGATAAAATACGTGATGTATTAAATGAAATGGAACAAACTGGTGATGTAAATCCGTTAGAAGATTTACATACAAATCGTATTATACGTATTGTAACACATGATTTTCCTCATTTCTTTGCTGTTGTATCTAGAATAAGACAAGAAGTTCATGCCATTGGACCAGATGGTGGTACAGTTAGTTCAATAGCTGTACCCCAAGTTCAAGCAATATTCCCAGCACATGCTTTAACTAAAAAAATTCGTGTTGGTTTACAAGCACAACCTGTTGAATTAAATGGTTGTGCAAAATTATTGGGTCAAGGTGTTGCTGTATCTCCAGTTGTTACCGTAGAACCACGACGTCGTAAATTTCATAAGGCAATATCATTAAGTATACCAGCACCAAGAACACACGCTCAAGGAATGGTTAATCAATATTCTGGTAATGCACCAACATTACGTTTGCTTTGTTCAATAACTGGTGGTCAAAATCGTGCTGTATGGGAAGATGTAACAGGATCAACACCATTAACATTTGTTAAAGATAGTGTTTCATTCACAACAACTGTATCAGCAAGATTCTGGTTAATGGACTGTCGAAATATTGCTGATGCAAGCCGCATGGCCACGGAATTATATACATATATGACTAAAGTACCATTTATGGTAAAATTTGTTGTTTTTGCAAAACGAATTAGCGCTACAGAAGCAAAACTAAGTATTTTCTGCATGACTGATGATAAGGAAGATAAAACTTTAGAGCAACAGGAGTATTTTAGTGAAATTGCTAAATCCAGAGATGTAGAAGTGCTCGAAGAACAGAACATTTATTTAGAATTTTCTGGAAATTTGGTAAGCCAATAAAAAAATTTTTAATATTATGTTTTCCTAACGTAAATATAAATTATTATCCAAAATAAGGTACCAATTGCAAAATCAGGTGAACAATTACATATGAAATTCCAAGCTTTTAGAGAAAATCGTTTATCGTTTTTGGTACGAGTTAAAAATGAAGAAGAACCGTTTGGGCGTGTTAGTTTTATGAATGAACCAAAAGTTGCCAAAGGTGATCCACCACAAGTACCAATTTGTAATTTAAATGTTTCTTTAGCTGGTGAAAAAATAATAGAAAATTGTCAAAGTTTAAATGCATCACAAAGAAGTTTAGATCGTAATTATTGTATTTTATTAAATAGTGAACTTAAACATCAGGATGAAATTCACAAAGCTGATATACGTTTGTCAGATATTTGTAATTTATTAGGTGATGATTGGATCAAATTGGCAAAAGAATTAGATATACCACAAAGTGATATAGATTTAATTCAAATCGAATATCCAGAGAAATCAACACAACAAGCAATGGTAATGTTAAGGTTATGGTTAAGATCCGTTAGTTCACAATCTCATCAGCAACAAACAAGTGGTAATATTATGAGGCAAGCATTACAAAAAATTAAACGACCGGATATTGTTGATAAATGTATATTTAATTTGGAATTAGTAACAGACGAGATGGAAAAAGCAGTAGCTAAAATGCAATTAGATCAATCCGGTTTTAGTAAATTACAAGAAGAATGTGAAACATCACAAATAGAACCGATAATTATTTCAAATGACAATATAAACCATCATCAGCATCATTATCATGTTGATATTGATGAAAAACATAATAAATTAGAAAATTCCATTCGAAATGATCACAATAATTTGATGACATCTATTCAAATACAACCTGTTCAAGAAGAAGATATAACAATTGCAGCATCACCTAAACAAAAAGATCGTCATCAATTTCAACAAAAACAACAACAACCAGAAATTATTGAAAGATTAGTAGAAAATGAAAATGAATTATTAATAGAAGAAAAACCACAACAAAATAATGAAAATTTTGAAATTATAACAGAAACACGGCAAAAAATCATTGAAGAACCTTTAGTTATCAAAGAAAACTTCGATGAAATATTAATTAAAGGTAAATATTTTTTTATGTTGAATATTTTTATTTTTACATTTTATTTATATAAAAATGTTAACGTTGTTGGATCCTTCTTAATTTTTAATAATTTTCAATGAATAGAAAACTTAGACGATATATTACAAAATTCGGCAAATATTGTTGAGGAAATTAAAAAGAATAAATCAAATATTAATATATCCGATTATTCAGTTCCGCCTCCAACACCAATTGAAACGACAATTCCCTCAAAACAAGTTACATTTTTACCAACAGATTTGGAAGAAATTTCAGAAATTGTTCAAAAATATAGTGATGAACCAGCAGATGGTATCTTTATAAATGACTTTTAAAAATTTCGAGACCCAATTTTGATTTGTTAAAATATTTCAGATGCAAATATGAATTTACATGAAGGATACGAAACAACAACAGTGGAAACTGATACAAAAGTTGAAGAGTAAATAAATGTACTTTATTATTTGATTACATTGTTAAATTAATTTAAATTGCAGTGGTATTACAACAAAAACAACAACAGTAATTACAAGAACTGAAAATTCACCAATAACTCAAACGTATATCATTCAAAATCCAGAAGATAAGTTATTACAGGCATTAACAACAAAATTAGAATTAACTGGTACTAGTGGTATTAACATAGGTGATGGAAAAATTGGTAAATATTAAACATATTTTTTTGTTTAAAATTTGAAGGCATAAAATCAAACTTATTTTTTAAATTATTAATTAAAATTAAATGTTTGTACTTCAATAAAAATAAAAAAATAATTTTATAGCATAAGACTTTTGCACTTAAATAAATATAAAAAAAAAAAATTATTTATAACATAACTCTTTTAAAGACCTAGCTAGTGGCAGTGACGGTATAAGTTACAATGGCGGTGAAATTCTTACATCCAAAACAGTAACAACAACAAGATCAACAACATTACCAGATGGCGAAATTAAAACAACAATTGAAACAGTTCAAGTTATTGGTAGTGAATTAAAAGATGATCAAGATATTGAAGAATTAAATTTACAAGATAATCAATATCAACAACAGCGATACCATCAAGATCAACAACAATATGAACAACAACAGAAAAATCAACCAGAACAGGAAATACAAACACAACAAGGCAAAGAAGAAAGGACAACCGCAGGACAACCGCAACAACAACAGCAACAAATATATCAGTTTCAACCCCAATCAAATAATATTGAAATTGAATCTATGAAAAATATAATTGAACAATTTCATAGAGAAGAACAAAAACATTCTTAAATAATATAGAGGTGAAAATAAAAAACGATGTTATTTTTCTTTTTTTTGTTGAACCATTGAAATATTTTAAAAAACAATCTTTTTAATTCTGATTTTTATTTTAAATAAGAAAAATAAGAAAAAATAAAATGAAAGAAACAAAAAAACGAAAAATTTAAAAAAGAAAATGATGTATACATATATATATATATATATATATATATATATATATATATATATATATATATATTGATGAAATAAATCTATTAATAATTGGAAGAAAATATTAGCTAAGTAAAAGTTAAGTTTCTGAATATGTATTTATTGACAAGTTGACACCGTTAAAAATAAAAATAAAGAACAACAACAAAAAAAAGAAGAAAAATGCAAACAAAAAAAAGTTACAATTGAAAAACAAATGGCTTTTTCGAATTTTTATATTCGATTTAATTTTATATTATTTTATATATATTTTTTTAATATTTAAAATATTTATCTTTACAAATATTCAGCACAATTTTGACTATTTAATCAGTTTTATTTTTTTTTTTTTTAATTTTATTTGTAATTTTAAAATTAAATGTTCAAAATTATTTCATTATTTATTAAAAACTTTTAATTGAACAATATAAATGTTTTTTTTTTTCATTTTGGGTTTTTCTTACTTTCCCTTTTCTCTTTTCAAAATGTGCCATGGAATCTGTTCTTACTAGAAGCATTTATTTGCATGTCAATGTGTATTTAATGCATATACGATTGTATATTACACGTTATGAATTGACAATGTATTTTTGTTTTATCTCAAAGCAATTATATTTCATACACATGTAGTATTAAACTAAAGGTGATTTATATTAAATTTTAATAATAAAATCTTATCGATCACCAGGGATAAAAAAAAGTTTTTTCATGTTCTTCTGTATCTCATACACGATGGACCAGGTTTTTAACTTGAGACGCGTACTGAAGAAGTTATATCGTGTATGGGCAAGTTAAAAGAGCATTTTCAAGGTTGAAAAGTTGGTTAGAAGAAAATCGAAAAATTTTGTTTTTTGTAAACGGAGTCTTTGATTTGCATTTTAAGTTGTAGAACAACTTAAATATGATTTTATTTTTTTTTTTAAGTATTTTTCATTTTTTAAAACAAAAAATAATAAAATTATAATTTATAAAATAATAAAAAATTAGTAAATAATTTGAAATAATTATAAAATTAAGTATAAAAATATTTTAACATAAAAAAAATATTTAACATCATAATTTTCTAAGAAAAAAATGAAATAGGCAGAACTATATATTTAAATAAAAACTGTTAATAATTCAAAATTTTCACATAAAAGATGGTTCGATGATAGTTTTGATAAGTACGTGGTATGGTTTGTAAACATGTCCAAGTTAAAAAAACTGGTCCATCATGTATGGGGTGGATATATAAAAATCAAGTTTCATATAAGATTTCAACATAATTGTTCTTCCAAGCTCGTACAGAGAGCTAATGCTCCTTGTAAGAAATATAAATAAATAATTTATAAATAATTAAATCAGATTTCACTCTTTTTATATTTAAAGAAAAAGGAAATAAATCATGTAGTTCAAAACTCTATTATTCTATCCCCCACAATTTTTCACTTTTATTATCTTATTTTTCATAAAATAATTCGGTTAATAAAAATTTTAAAAAATATACAAGATTATGATTTCGATACTCAAATGAATACGAATATTCACATTGTGCTCTAAGTATTAATGTGTCCCTGACTTCAAAATTGAAGATATATAAAGTCAAACATGGTCAAGCGTTCAATAAGTTTTTATGCACAAATATGAACATATTGAATGAATAATCTATATTCTAATTAACTTTACATATTTTTTTATTATGCATCTCACAAATGTAACTCTTTTATTGGTAGTCTTACTCATATTTAGTATTTTAGATTCTTAGATAGATACAGAACGGTGATACCTAACTAAAATTTTTTATTTTGTTGAATATCCGATTTAAATAAATACATAAATTTCCGGTAATTGAGATTATAATAAATTAATATTTAAATCTATAAATTATAATAATTAAGTTAATTAGTTTATTTAGTGATAAAATATACTGCACACTGTTTTTTTTTTAAATATTAAATTTTTTTTTTTCTTATTGAAATAATAAAAATTCTTAAACTTTAACCCCTATTCTAAATTCCCTTGTACAGCTACGTCGGAGATAATCTACGAAAAAGTAATTCTCAATTTCGACTTAACGCTACGAAAAGTGCAAAAATCTACGAAAGAAATATTCATTCATAGCATATTCGTATTTTATATATTAAAATTTTTAAGGGTAAAATAACGAAAGAACTAGACATAATCAAAATATTAAAGAAATGATATGAAATATCTTACTATTTTTTATTTCTCAAAATAGTATTCAAAAATTATTAGATACCTACTACAAATTTGAAAACAATAAACATCATTCTTACTTAAAACAATGAATTCAAACGTCAAAGTTGAAAATTGTCAATTTAATTTTCTACGAATCACTAAAACTTTTTTTTCGTAGCGTAGCCATTTTTTCGGAAAAAGTCTACGAGGGAATTTAGAATAGGTGTGTTTGTTTCAAATAAAATATATACAACCTCGTAGATTTTCTACGAAAATTTGGCTACACTACGAACAATTCGTAAACAATTAAATCTGCAATGGCAACTTTGACGTTTGAATTAATTTTTCTTAAGTAAAAATATAACTAAATATGATTTTTTAGTAATAATTTTTGAACTTTATTTTGATATATATTTTGAGAAAAAAGTACTTTAAAATTAATAATAAAAAAATTGTGAGATATTTCACAATTTTTTCATATTGAGATTGACATAAAAATAGTTGTTTTATTATTTTTCCCCGTAAAAAATTTTTAAATATGTTTAAAATTATTTTGAAAAGATATTTAAATATTTTTATAAAATAGAATTAACTAAAAAAATAAATAAAAATGTTAATTTGTTTGAAACTTGCACAGAAGTGTACTGATCACTAAATAACATGAAGTATGAATAATGAACTATTTCTTTCGTATATTTTTGCAGTTTGAATTACGTTAAGTCGGAATTGAGAATCGATTTTTCTTAAATTATTTTCGACTTAGCTGTACGAGGGAATTCTAAAGTGGTGCTTTGTAAACTCTTTAAAACTTTTATTTGAATTAATATGCAGCAAGGCAACAACTGACCAACATAATGTACCATAAAGTCACTCTTTACAAATCATAAATTACTTGAAAGTTTAATTTTTGAATATTAAAAATGAAAAAAAAAACATGCAATAGCAAATTCTCAATAGATAGATAAGAAAATCCATTATCGATATTCATAATTCATTAAATATTTTACATAATATAATTTAATTTTATCTTTATTTTCTCCTCACTCTTCTCAAGGACTCTTTTAACATATTATAAAAAGTTCTCAATGTTTCCGAGCATAGAATATTAGAATCAATGAATATCTATTACAATAAGAAGTTCCACTCCCTATCACGTGACCTAAACATTTTTGCTATCCACCTACATAGTTCATGCTCATATTTACTAATAAAAAATTTAAAATTGGCTGTAATAAGTATTTTATATGCAAGGAGACAAAAAATTGTAAACAGGAGTGTATAGCAAAAATAGTTATCTAAAATATGATTAAGATAAAAAAGAAGAAAAATGTTAATATGTTGAGAAAATTAATATATATTATATCTGAAAAATAAAAATATTGTAAGAAATAAAAGGCAATAAGTATTTTATTTTTTGTTTAATAAATTTTCTTTAGTGTTTACAGAAAAATAGTTATAAATGCATAACACTAAATATTTTGTGTTTATTGTCAAATTGTTTAATGCCTTTTTTAAACTTTTTTAATATTATAAATTCTTACTCTAATGAACATGTTTTATAAAATAATTTTTGTCCGATTTTTCAAAGCATGTGTAATTGAAGTCATATTCTAAATGTTTAAATAACTTAAATTCTAAATTAGTTTCTATATAAATTTCATTGAAACATTTCAAGAATTTATTTTCTAAATTTTGTAATTCATTCATAAAATTTTTTGAAGGACTAACTAATGTAAACTGACATATGCGAAATTCATCAGAAACTTTTTTATTTTTAAGATCAAGCCTATTCAATTTTTTTCAACCAAAATTCTTTTCTAAAAAAAAACAATTTTATTTTTTCAGATATATGAATTTTCTCAACATATTAATATTTTTCTTCATTTTTATCTTAATCAAATTTTAGAAAACTATTTTAGCTAAACACTCCTGTTTACATTTTTTTGTCTCTAATATCTATTGTTAAGAAGTAGTTTCACTTGGTCACTTGATCAAAAATTTTCTGCTAACTTTTACCAAAGTATATATTCTATTGACTATTGTTTGTTAAGAAGTAAGTTCACTCTGTTTTACCAAACTTTTACTAAACCTAATAGAATTTTTGTAACAAAAAACTTTTTGTGTATAAAGTATATACAATATATTTTTTTTTGTTTCACATTCATTGTGTATAGGAAAAACTTGTATGAAAAAAAAAATATTTTTATAATATAATTTTAAAGGCGGGCTCTTAGAAAATTGTCTATGTATGAGTATAATGTGTCAGGTATAGGAACTACTGAAATTGAAATCACGTGTATATATAGTGGCGGGCTCGTTTGAAAATTTTTTTTAGCTGAGTACATGGTGTTAAATTATTTTAAACGAATTAATCTTAATACAGTGATTCAAATATTTAAAAACTTACATATTTATATGAAATTTTGTGAAAAATGGTTAAACATACTTTTAATGTTTGTGGTGCGGTTTTAAAAGTGCTTTATATTTAATAAATATTTAAAAAATCTACCTTTCACTAGATTTTGGTAAGAGAAAAAAATTATTTTCAATTTCAGAACTTTTAAAACCGCACCAAAAACATTTAAAAGTATGTTTACCCATTTTTCACAAAATTTCATATAAATATCTAAGTATTTTAAATATTTGAAATATTCACTATAGCTAAGATTAATTCGTTTAAAATAATTTAACACCAAGTACTCAGCTAAAAAAATTTTCAAATGAGCCCGCCACTATACATGCACGCGATTTCAATTTCAGTAGTTCCTATACGTGATACATTATACTCATACACAGACAATTTTCTAAGAGTTTAAAATTACATTACAAAAATACATAGTGTTGTTTTTTTTTTCATACATATTTTTCCTATACACAGTGAATAGCGCGGGTTAGACGTTCAGTGAGTCAGTCAGTTTTGACAGAAAGCCCATATAAATTGTTGTTGTAAAAAGTAAAATAAAATGGATGAAAAAAAAAAATAAATACGATTTTAACTTTTCTTTAGTTATTTCGATTTCATTGTTTCAAATTTCTTTTCCATTGTTCCAAAGACAAGATGTCAAATACAAAATATTAGTTGCGTTGCAATTTTCATACAACAAAAAAGTTTATGTTTTAGAAAAGTTTAGAGGTAAAATTAAATTAAAAAAAAATATTGATGGTTTTTCTTCCACTTGTATGCAATGGTGCTGATTAGACGTTCAGTGAATCGGTCAGTTTCAACTGAAAGCCCATGTATTTTGTTGTTGCAAAAAAAAAAATTTGAAGAATCAGAAAAGTTAAAATGACTTTAACTTTTCTTTAGTTTTTTCAATTTCATTCGTTTCAAATTTTTTTGCCATTGTTTCAAACACCAAATGTCAAAGCAAAATTCAAAATTTTTATACGTAAAAACAGGCAAAACCTTTATTTTCTTTAAAGCAGCGTTAGACATTTTTTTTAATTATCTTTTCTAAACATTTTAAAATACCTATCAAGTGTTAATTATAAAAAATTTAGTGTTATTAAAGTGTCAATATTATAATAATAATAATAATAATAATTTAAAATTAAAATGGATTCGTGGAATAAAAACCAAACTTCCGCTTTAATAAACCTTCTAAAAATGGAGAAATATTTATGTTTGGTAAATATAAATCATCCGAATTATTTAAATCGGATAATTAAAGAAAACGGGTATACTGAGCTACGAGAAGAAATGATAGAAGTAAAAATTGGAATTACGATCCAAGATTTAAAAAAAAAAATTAATACTCTAAGGACCCAATACAATAAAGAAAAAAATTTGATATTAAAATCAAAAAAAAGTGGGTCTGGAGGAGATAATGAATACACTCCAAAATTGTGGTGCTATTCCGATTTGAAATTTTTGACGATGGTACTTCAGAAAGCACAGGGGAATCAAACATAGATCTTGTCGATGAGGTAAAGTAAAATTAAATTAAATTACTTAAATGTATTGAAATAAAGAATTTTTTAATTATGTGCTAATAACTTTTTATATATTTACAATTTTCTAGGCCAGTACAACTTCGTCTTCACTTTCTAAAACTATACAAAAATCTAAAAAAAGTAAATTGGATAAAGAAGGTATTTTACAAAGTTTACAGAAGACGGATGAATGTACATCTGCAATAGCACAGAAAAAAAAGGAATATTCATCAGAATATCATTTTTGCAGAATGATAGAAGGCGAACTACTAAAATTTTCTCTAGAAATTCGACAAGATGCAAAATGGAAAATTTTAGATGTAATACGAGAGGCTCAAAATAAACAAAAAATAGCTTTTACTTGTTCTACACCATTAAAAAAAAAACAAGATGAAGTATATTGTTCAAATTTCCTTGGAGAAAATAGCAAGGCAAAAGTTATTAGTTGTGAAATAATAAAACCAAATGAGACGTCTTTAAATGAGACTTCTACATATATTAAGTAAAGCTATAGAAGCTCTTTATGACGATACTTATGAATTTGATGAACTTTAAAAAAAAAACTATTTTTAATATTTAAGAAACAACTAAATAATAAATGTTTAAAAATTTAATTATTTTTTTTAATACACAATTAAATGATTTTTTACAATTTAAAACTTGATTTTTTTTATAAATTTCTGTTGTGAATGAAGCGCTCAGTTTCTATATCATTTGATGTATTTTTCTTGCCAAGCAGTGCGACCTTCACCAATAAAATATTCAGAAAATTGGTTTCGGATTTCGTATGCCGCTTTCGTATAATTTTTTTTCGTTCCTTTTTTAGAACCTTCACTACAAATGGTTGAGGTTGAACTTGATATAATTGTTGTTTCAGGAATCTCTATGTAACTGATATAAAATAAAAGCTTTATAAAACATACTCTTGCTATGTAATTTAATTGTTTCAAAAATTTACCTTGGATTATTCTGCAATAGCAAATTATGAAGAACAACACATGCTTGTGTGATCACTTTAACTTTTCCTGGGTTAAGATCTATAACAGTTTTAAAAATCCTAAATCTGGTTGACAAAATTCCAAAGGCATGCTCCACACATTGTCGTGCACGACTTAATCTGTAATTAAATGTTTTTTCTTTCAAACATTGTGTTGAATACGGGAATGGCTTCATAATATATATAATTTTTTATATTTTATCAATAAACCTTTATAGTTTCTGTATTCAGTTTTATGTTCTTTTGATGGAACAAAAGCACAATGTTTTCCATCTATTGCACCCAAACACAGCGGGTTCTCCAATGGAAAAGCATCATCAGCAACAAATGCGTACGGCAGAGTTCTATTATTTCCGATCATTTTCATCCCAGGAAGATATTTTTCACTGTTTGAAATAATTTTTCGTAAGTCACTTCTATTCAAAACACCTCCATCACTAACTCTACCTTTGCAACCTATATCGACAAAAATAAACTTGTAGTCTGCATCTGCAATTGCTAACAAAACTATGCTATGGTATCCTGAAAATTTAAAAAACTATTAATTTATTTTTTTTATATTTTATCAATAAACCTTTATAGTTTCTGTATTCAGTTTTATGTTCTTTTGATGGAACAAAAGCACAATGTTTTCCATCTATTGCACCCAAACACAGCGGAAACTGCCATCGAGAGTAGAAGTTGTCAGCAATTCTTTCCCAGTCATTAATGCTTTCAGGAAACTGAAAATACGTCATATAATTGATTGTATTGCATGAAACCTTATTTATTACTTACTTTTAAATAATGAGGACCTAACTTTTTATAAATAATTTCACAAACTTTTGGTATCATAGTTGATAAATGAGATTGTGAAAGTCTCGTTTGAAAATCTAAACTCCTAAAACTTTCACCAGTTGCCAAAAATCGCAACGTTGCAGTCAAAGTTTCTTCGGCAGTTATAGCATCTCTCATTACTGTGTTTTGTTTTTCAATATGTGGACGTATATGTAATAATATCTCCTCAAAACACTTCTGATCCATTCTCAAAAACTGGCGATAACTTTCTGCATCTTTTAACCTCCGTTCTTCGTGCAATAATGAAAAAGTACCCTTTTCTTTTCTATTCCTTCTATATTCTTTAATCCATTTTCTTTTTTTGGGCGAATTTTCGTTTTCTAATAATAATGAGCACAATTTTATTTTTTTTACACATAATAAAGCTACCAACATTTCATCGTCGCTATCGCTATTCATTTCTAAAATAAATTCATAAAAACTTATAATGAATAAAAAAAATTAATTTACCTACTAAATTCAATTATGAAAACAAAAATTTTTCTTTTTATAATTGAACTTAGTAAATTCAATTAAAAAAAAAATACCTACCTTTTTTTTGTGGACTTGAGGATGTTTTTTTAAAAAAATTTAATTTTTTAATACTTTCTTAATAAACTAAAATATTTTTTTTTTTTTTAGAATTAAAAAAATGTTTATTTATTTTTTTATAGAATACTTTGATGTCACAGTTTTAAAAAAAAAAAGTTTTGTTTATACTTTATTTTTATTTGAAAAATTATATAGCTAACAAATGACATTTCTCATTTTCTGCCATATTTAAAAAGTGCCAGTTAAAACTGATAATATAATCATTTCACATTTTTTCAGTACTGAAACACTGACTGAAGAACTGAACGTCTAATCAGCGCCAATGAATGAGATTTTTCAGTTTGCGCCATCTTTAAATTGCTTTATTTAAAACTGACTATTTAAAAACCTGTTATTTTTTCAGTACTGAAGCCGAATTGAAGCTGATTGACTGATTCACTGAACGTCTAACCCGCGCCATTCTTTTAAAATTTTTTGTTAATAAATTGTATATACTGAGTAGTGAGTACTGCATGAGAGCGCGTGAGCGATAAAATCAAGCCTTCCTTGATATTATTAATTGATTTGAAATAAAACGAATAGAATAAATATAGTCAAGTTGTAGTTTGAGTATACACCATATTTAAAGCTTTTAGAACGAATGTATAGAATTAGAATACAGTATTTGAATACATTCGTAAATTTCAACAAAGAATATATTTGTGCAGATATCTATTAGGTACCTATTCGAATTTTCAGCATATTATTAAAAGTTATTTAAATAAAAATACTGACTTAGATTGATTTTTTGTTAAGATTATGAAACTAAAAAATAAATTTATAAAAACAATATGTTTCAAAATCACAAAATTTGTTAAAAACAGTTAAAATATTTATTTTGAAATTTAATATAAACGGAAAACACAAAAAAATGAAACTATGAATTTTTGGCCATACATTTTTAACAAATGCTGCAACCTTTGACATTGTTAACTGCGAAAATTTAGCTTGTGGCGGGAATTCGAACTAAAAAATAATTGATATATTTAACTTTAATGCCGTAATTAGATTTGCAAAATTCTATACGCATTGCAGTAAAAGCTATTTAGAATATACGGTATTGCAATGTGCAGACGATGCAAGTCATCTCTATTTTTAATATTCGCTACGCAAGGTCAGAGCCCTAAAACAAGAAAAGAATATTTCAATTTTATTTTTTTATTAACAAAAAAGACGTTTATAATGGAAGAAAAACTAATCGAATTTGTCAAAAACGAATTTGTACATGATAAAAATAAGCATTTTAAAAACATTTATTTGAGTGATAAAAAATTCGACACAGGCATTAATAGTAATATTTTAAAATAACTAAATTTAAAATTCAAAAGTTTAATCACTGCAGGTATGTTCATTATTAATAATTTATTGTTGTCGAAAATTTTCCAATTTAGCAAATTTTTTCGATTATGCACTTGCGAATTTGACTCATTTCAATTCTATAGAGCAGTCTACAGTTGGTTCACTTAAAAAAAATTTTAATGAATCTTTTATCCATCTGTTTCCCTCCACACCATTTTTTTAACCAACATTACAAAATTTTTCAAATTGTCTTGTCATTTGTCACTTTTTTTCAGATTTACTAATTCCGTTATTGTATAAACATGGGTTTTCATAAATCATAATTAAATTTTTGTGAAATCTTATAAAAAGAATAATAAAGTAACAATTAAAAACAATTCAGTGAAGAAAAATACCATTTATTCTAAATATGGTAAATAAAGAACGGTGTTGTGTTTCTTTCTGTGACAACAAAATATAATCTATTGCACCTAGTAATAACAATGAATATGATGATAAACAATTATTAGGACAAGAAAACTCCGTTGCTGGAGTTGGTTACAAAGATGTTAATAAAATCATTAATTATTGCAAAATTTTCACAACGTTAGGTAACATTATAATTTTATATTTGATAAGTAACGTTTATTGTGTTTTTTTTTTTAGCTGTATAATTTTTAAATTAAATAATTGTAGAAGAGCAAAATCCATTTAAAAACCATTTTAAAGTGAATATAGTTTGGACGAATCAAACACTAGACACTGCGATCTCTTTTGTATCGCTGCAAATGAAATGAAAATGACAGTGTTTTTTGACATTCTTTTGTATACAAATATCATGAATTAAAATATTCAATAGTTTAAAGTTTATTGTATAGCTATTTGGAATACTGGTTTGATATTATTTAACCCAAGATAGAAAAAGAATTGTTAATTTTACTAATTTTTTTTCTGATATATTTTTTTTCTTTGCAATAAAAAATATTTATCAAATTTCAATTATTTGACATTTGAATACGTAAAGAAAGCAAAAAAGTTAAAAGTTAAACTACTTTTTTAATAACTGTGTAATGGCTGCGGCATGGCAGCGTCTATTGTAGACACTTTCATTTAATTCAATACATTTTTTTTTTTTTTTTTTTTTCTTTATTATAAGTATTAATAAATTATATTAAATCAATTAAAATTTAAATAAATAATATAAACATTAAATTAGCTACTTGGACCGTGGCCTGGGCTATATGGTCCTTAAATTCAAAATTTAGGAATCTCTTTAACCTTTAACGAGTTCCTGCACAAAATTAAAATCAAAAGTATAAAGAGTTTTTTTTTTTTTTTTTTTTTTTTTTTTTTTTTTTATATTTAATAAAAATAAAACAAAAAGAAACAAAAATACAACAAAAAAGAAAAAAAATAACCAATAACATTCCCTTTAACAAAAGTTATAAAATTAAAGTAGTTTTAAGTATTTAACATAAGTAATTAATATAATAAACAATTCATCAAGTTATTGAATTAAATTCATTTAATTCTCCCTAACAACAAAACACATTCAATCCAAGATGCTAACTTTGCAACACAAATGTTCTAATCATTGATTTAAACTTAGGTAGATTTTCAATCCGTTTAAAATTTTCTGGCAGCTCATTATACGCTTTTAGACAATTATATACGACATTGTTTGTTTGGTTATTAGTACGGAATAATGTAAGGTAGTAATTTGCTTTATTACGAGTATTGCGGTTGTGAATATCGATCATTCTGTTTAGAATAAAATTATGCTTAATTTCATTATTAATAATCTTAAACGATAAGACATATAGTTCAAATTTACTTATGTTTGCTAAACTAATATATTGTCTACAGTATAACAAGCTTGTCGGATGTCGAATGGGGTATCGATTAATTACCTTTATACTTTTTTTATGTACGATATCTAGTTTGTTTAGATAGATATTCGCGGCTCTACCCCAAATTGGGTTGAGATAACAGATGTGTGATTTTATATAAGATGTATAGATCGTATATAAAGCTTCCTTAGAAAGAAAATTCTTTAATCTATGTAGGATGAATATGTATGGCCCTATTCTTTTTATTACATTATCAATGTGATTGCACCAGTTTAAATTATGGTCTATATTTAATCCTAAATAATTAAAGTTTTTGACAATTTCAATATTCTCATTTTCGAAAGGTATAATTGTTCCTAAGTTCCACGATTTGTTTTGAAAAATAATTATTTTTGTTTTTTTTACATTTAAACTGATCCTATGCTTATTTAGCCATTCTTGAATTATTTCAAGATCATTTTGAATTGAAAGCTTTACACTTTCTTCACTAGTTTCAGCGTATTTTAGGACCGCATCATCTGCGTATAATTGCAGATCTCCCTTTAAGTTGAGACGGCTAGATCGTCAATATATATCTTAAAAAGATCCGGTCCTAAAATCGAGCCTTGCGGTACACCTTTATAAATAACCTTTTCCGAACTATATGTGTTATTAATGCGAACTCTTTGCATTCTGTTTTGTAAATATGATTTAAAAAATTGTAGTTGTATACTGGTAAAATTAAAGTTAGCAAGTTTAAGCAATAATATTTGGTGGTCAACACAATCAAATGCTTTTTTTAAATCAAGAAATACGCAACTCGTATATTTTTTGCTGTCAACACTTTTCGATATAAAGTCGGTTAGATTCAGACATGCAGCTGTAGTATTAGATTTCATTTGGAAACCAAATTGTTGCTCACTTAAAATATTATTATTAGAAAAAAAATGATTCAATCTATTTTTTATTACTATTTCAAAAATCTTAGAAATTGCAGATAATATAGAAATGGGCCTATAGTTTGAGCAATCTGTATTACTTCCACTTTTATAAATTGGAATTATAATAGCCGCTTTAAGTTTATTCGGAAAGATACCGTCACGAAATGATTTATTAATTAATTTAACGAAAGTTGGAACCAATCGATCTGCAAAGCGTTTGATAAATTTCGTAGAAATATTATCAATTCCAGTAGCTGCTGCCGCATTTAATGTGCTGATAGCTGTGCAGACCTCTTCAGAATTTGTTTCAGTTAATTGAAAATTAGAGAAGATACTACGTCTGAATTGATTCATATAAACATGATCAAGGGTAGTATTAGGTACGTTAATTTCTTTTGTTACATTTACAAAGAAATTATTAAAACATTCCGAGATTTCTTTTTCATTTTCTATTGCTTTATCATTCTGACATATTATTTTAATTGAATTTTTCTGCTCGATGGAATCAGTGTTAAACATGATCTCTTTATATAAATTCCACAGTCTTTTCGTATCACTGGGGTGCAAAGATATTCTGTCAGAGCAGTATTTTTTTTTTTCCTCAGTGATTAATTTTTGAACCCTATCTCTATATTTAAAATATAAGTTAATAATGCGTTCATTACCCACATATTTTTTCCTGTATTTATTAAATGAGTCTCTGATTTTCATTACTCTGAGAATCTCTTCAGTCATCCATGCCTTTTTTATTTTAGTATTTTTTATTTCAATACGTTCAGTATTATTATTTATTAAAGAAGTAAGATTATCAATGATTTCATCAGCTTCACTATAAGATTCAATATTTAGCCAGAAATCATCAATAGCAATGTTGGCGTAGTTTAAAATTGTTTTATATTTTACGTTATTACTTTTTTTGCACTTCCGATCAGTACTGATAAAAAGCATTTGATGATCAGACAAAGAACAGTCTAGAACATGTATATGATATTCCCTCTCTACCATGTCAGTTACAAAATGATCAATTATTGTTTTTGATTGTGATCCAAATCTAGTTGCAAATTTTTTGGATATCTTATTGCAAATCAAAAAACCATTACTTAGCAACATATTTTTATACGATATTATTTCAGAATTGTTAACATTTAATAAGTCTAGATTACAATCACCTACTATTATAGTTCTTTTAAGGTTTGAAGTTAGCTCATCAAATCTATTAATAAAGTTCATCGGGTTTGTCTCGTGTGATCTATATATGCCAATAATATTAAAATTTTCCTTCGTTAGCTTAATTCCCAATATTTGGCTAACTTCAAATTCCTCACTAATAATAATATTACTAGCAAAGTGATTTCTTATGTATATGGCAATTCCACCGTAAGGTTTGTCTCGATTAATGAAATACGAATCATACCCTGGTAGATTAAAAAAAATATTTTCAGAAGAAAGAAGCCATATCTCAGTTAAAACAATTATATCTACATCACATTTAAAACTTTCAATTAATGTTTCTACTTCAAACAATTTTTTTCTTAAACTTTGTATGTTTAAGTACAATATATTAAAGTTATTTTGATATTTTAAGCTCATTGAATTTGAATCATAATGTAAGAAATGTTCCACTCTAAAATGGTTTTCTACGTTCTCTGTTTCATCTAGGTGCATTTGTAATAAAAAAAAACAATTTGGATAATTTGGATAAACATTGTCAGCTGTTCAATATGATCAAGATTGTATGTAAAAATTAATATTATTTTTAAATAATATTTGACATTTGTTCTTGATTTGTCAAAATTTGTTTGAAACCTGTTTTTATAAATTATTATTGTTATTAAAAATTTTTTAAATAAAAATAATAAGGAAATTAAATTATTAAAATAATTAAATAATGTGAAACAAAGTGAAATGTATAAAGTGAGAAAAAATTTAATATGTAATTTATCAATGATTAAAATCACTATGAAATTGTATAATATAGATAAAATTAATATTGAATTTAATCGAAGAATATTTTTAATTCTATTCATATTGATTGGAATTATTATAAAGAATATTAATAAAAGTGTATTATTGTAAATTAATTTTAGAAAAAGAAATATTGTAATTAAAGAATTAAAGTATAAATTTGTTTTAAAAAATAAAAAATGTTTCGAACGTATTGCTTTGTATACATAGTAATTATTTTTGTTTTGTTTTAATAAATTAATAAAAAAATGAGAAAAAAATATTAAATTTAATATATGAATGTACATATTTTCATAAGCAATGTTATAGGTTATGCAAAAAGATAGAATTGTTCCAAAAAATATTAAAAAGTGTAAATTTAATCGAAGAATGAAAATATTTATATTGATTGGAGTTATTATAAAGAATATTAAAAAAAGTGTACTATTGTAAATTAATTTTGAAAAACGAAATATTGTAATTATATAATTAAAGTATAAATTTGTTTTAAAAAATAAAAAAAAAAGTTTTGAAAATATTGCTTTGTATACAAAGTAATTATTTGCATAGTTTTGTTTTAATAAATCAATAAGGAAATATATATGCAATTTCATAGTGAAATTTATTGAATAAATAGTAGATGCCAAAGAGAAACAAATCAATATTTGATGAATTATATTGTACCATGTTAGTAAGGGAATGTTATAGATTAAATTAATTTTTGCTATTGATTTTATTAAATTGTTCAAGATTAAACGAGAAAAAGAAATTAAATTTAATATATGAATGTAATAATTTTCAAAAGCAATGTTATAGGTTATGTTAAAAGTTAGAATTGTTACAAAATTGTTAAAAAATATTAAAAAGTGTAAATTTATAGTTAATTTTAAACACAAAATAATAATATAAATAAAATAAATTTTTTTTTTAAAAAATGCAGAAAGTTTTGAAATGGTTATTATATGTAGTATAATGTAGTTATTTGCAGAGTTTTGTTTTAATAAAACTAATATCATAAAAATGTTCAATTCTAAATACCTTGGAGTTGTCAGTTTTTCGCAAGAAGATTTTATTATTTTTGATCCACAGGAATTTAAATTTTTCTGATATTTTAAGCTGCTTAGCCTCATAGTATAATTTTGATTGTAGCGAAGTAAGATGGTGTCGAAAAAATATTTGTTTGTTTCCATGTTTCTCCAGTCCTACATCCGTTGTGAAAAGATTTTTGTAGCTGGATTTCTTCGCCATTATTTCATCTTTATCTTTATCAGATTTCAGCTTGATCAAGTATAGAGTATTTTCTTCATTTTTATTATTTTTGGAAAACTTTTTTATACTGGATACTTTTATGATGTTCTCCTTAGGAATGCTAGCTTGGATTTTTTTAAAAATAGTGTGTACAGTATCCACTGGATCCTCGATATTTGAAGGTAACTTAGTTTGACAGATAGTTACGTGTATAGAGCGGAATGAGAGCGTTCATTGTAGATAGGCTATTAAGCCTGTCAAGAGAAATATAATTTAATACTTTGAAATTTGAAATTTCTAATTGTAAAATAATTTTTGTGAATATTAAAATAAACAGATTTGAAATATAAATAGCTTATTTTATTTAAAAACAAAAATAGGGCTCAAACGGGTTAATGGGCAAAAAAAGGTGTCTAATTAGCGACACATATTGACGTAAAAATGAAACTGTCACTTTAAAATACAAAATTGACTACTAGCCACCGATGGCAGCGCCTTTTTTTACTTGGGCATCTAAACAAATTATATATATTATGTATGGCCCAGATCCTAATTTTAACGTTTTTTAAAATGAAAAATGATATAATATGATATGTTTTAGAATATTTTGTATAGTATAGTATCATAAAGAAATCATATACATAGAGTATTCATCTAGAACAAAAAATGTTAGTCATTTTTGTTGATTTGAAACATAGAATTACTAGTACTAGAAAGGCAAAAGAATGTTCCCGACTCTTTTCTTCTAATGTGATTTCCTATCCTGAGGTCATTGCTTAAATTTGAGTAAATGAGAATGTTTATTAGGCAGTTTCTCATTAGTTTTTTTGTTTACATTTTTACATAGAAATACATTTGGATTGGGCAGTTTGTATATTGTAAGCTATTTCGAATAAAGATATTTACTATTTGATTTAATTTACTTTTATATATAATTGAACAAAACATCAAGAAAAATTTGAATAATATTAGAAGAAATTGCAGTCAATTATTTTTAAAAATAATGGAATCTCCAACAAGTACATTTTTAGTTAAATTTTAATTAACTTACATATCTATTTTGATTTATCTTAACGTTTATCGTAGGTTTATTTATTCATCGTGGAAATGAAAATAAGTAAATCAAAACCAAATTATAATTTTTTGAACAAAACAAAAAGTATTTATAGTCTTGTAAATATATAAACATTTTTAGCCATTTTTAAATATGAACGAACCTTTTGCAAATATGAAATCTAAATTTATGTTAACCGTAAGGAGGGTTTTGATTTCTGTTTCAAATAACCTAACGTTTCCGAATAAAGAATTAAAAGGTTTTTTCTTTACCCTTTTTTTTTCAATCAAAATTTTACTTATTATTTAAAAATTTTAGCATTACAATATGATTTTCAAATTGATTCTATTCGAAAATAGACAATGTTTTGGTAAATTTACAGAACGGTCATTTAATAATAATGAAAAATGGAAAGCATAAACCAAAAGGAAAATACCTTTAAAATAATTTAAAAAAAATCGGCCGAAATTTGTAAAACCTCAAGAAATTAAAAAAAAATCTTTAAGCAACACTTTCTTCCCATCTTAATAATACTTTATTTAATTTAATGTTTTTTAAAAAACTTCAAAAAGCACAACAACACACAAATTTTTTGAATATAATATTTTCTAATTTGTTTTCATTTACTTTTAAGTTTGAAATCTTACTTAAATCGTACTTAAAAGTTTCTTTTATATTTCACTTTCAAAATGAAATGAATCGCGGAGAAACTAGTAAATACATACAAACGGTACACGTACCAAATTTTGAAATTTGTCTGAAAATTTTTTCTCTATTGCCATTCTAGTACTAGTAATTCTATGATTTGAAATCACCCCAATACGATACTTGAAATCACCGCATAATCGTAAAAAGATGACCGTATTTTTGGTATACACAGTAAAATCAAATTGAGATTATTTTTTTGCTTTATTTTTATTTTGTTTGTTTGTCAATCGATGTATGTACAATTGTTTATATTTCCTTATAAATTTGGACGATTTCTTTTTAAAAAATTTTATTTAATATTTTTAATGTTGTTTTTTTTTTATTCAAGCACTAACTAAATGCTATTCTAACAAAAATGTAAGAAATTTGAATGTACTTTCTGAAAATTTTTAAACTGTTTCGTCAGATGAAAAAAGTTTGTTTTGCAGGCATTGTTCGAAGAGGAGTGCAGATTTTTATTTAAAAAGTATTCGACAGTTCTTAAAAGGGTAGCTTTCTTTAAGAAACAAAATTTAATTTAAAAAAAAGCATTATTTACTTAAAAAATCAATATAAAAAGTTAAGGCAAAAATTAAAAAAAGAAAAACAGGATTTATCTTTATGTAGCATTATTAATAGGCAGTTTCCCCATCAAACATTAAAATATAGGTCTTAACGACAAAAATATAAATGAGTTAGGCATTATATTCTCAGAAAAAGATTTAATTGAAAGGTTGGCTGTATTGGTATTCGATGAAATAGCCATTAGAAGGCTATGACAGTGCACTGGATGGAATTAGTGGTTTTTCTGATTATGGTTCCGGCAGAACAAAAGACATCGCAAAATACATACATATGTATGTATATTTTCAAATGTGTATTTACATACTTAAAGGGTTTTCTATGCCGAATGAAATACCTATGAATTTTGAAAGCTTATTTATATAATTTTCCATAATATATTTTATTCGGCTTTTTCCCTTTTAGAATTCTAAATTAAATAAAATAAATTTTCAATAAGATAAACAATTATACTTTTTTAGTAGGTAGTTAAAAATCTAAATGCTATATCATAGAAAATAATGTAATTTTTAAAATATTAATAAAATCAATCAAACATTAAATTGCATTTCCTGCTATTGTAAAAATATAAAAATGTTTAAGAAAGGAGCTATTATATTATGCCCAAAGTATATCTATTGTTAAGAAGTAAGTTCACTCTCTTTTTCCAAACTTTTACTAAACCTAATACATTTCTTACAACAAAAAACTCTATGTGTATAATTCACTGAGTATAGGAAAAAATGGGGAGGTTCCATGATAAAACAGAATTTGGTAAAAAAGAACATGATAAAAAAGAACACCATAAAAAAGAACATGATCAAACAGAACAACGATATAACAGAACAGTTAAGTGAGTTATATAACAGAAGAGTGATAAAAAAGAACAGTGAAAAAACAGAACATCTTAAAAGAAATATAAGTACTTGCTAACAAATGAGTTATAAGTGTACCTGCTAAACAAATGGGTTTTTCAATTTGGAGTTTTTGAACGACCAGATCTTGCTTTTTTGACTATGGTATTTTCCGTTTTAAAATTTTGAACAACATTTTGAATGATGGATTTGTGTTTCAACTGATTCAGTTAAATTATAGCATTAAATAAATAATAAAATAAATAAGTAAATCATCACCATGGAATATTCACTCACAAATAAAAAAAATAAATGTGTATTGTACCATTGAGATGCAGAGTCTACTTTTCTACGAAATGCCGACACACGAAGAAATCATAGTTGGAGAGGTCCCACAACACTGCCATCAATCAAATCCTCAAAAAGCGCAGGCAAATATTTTAAAGGCTAAGATGAAGAAGGACATGAAAGCAATTGGTGCAACTCCAATAAATGTTCTGGGAAATGCATTAGCATCAGTGAATATAGATGGTTTGGAACATTTACCAAAGAAAACCTCACTCACAAGAAATCTTGCTACACATAAGGAAACTTTTTCTTTACCGAATCCAGCTACAACTGATTTTATTATACCCGAGAAGTTTCTTAATCTCATTTTATATGATACGGGAACTGATAATCTAGAAAGAATATTGGCAATCGGGAATAATGATCTTCTCTCAGAACTACATAAGGATGTCATTTATGGAGACGGAACATTTGATAAAGCAACTAGCATGTTTTATAAGCTGTATACATGGCATGCTAAGATTGCAAATTCATATACTCCATGTATATATTTTCTTTTACAAAAAAAGAATATGAGTACGTACAACAGGAAGTTTGTAATATTAAAGGCATTGGTTCTCAACATGAATCCTCAAAAGATTCTACTGGATCTTGAAAAGCACGTATGTCTGCTGCCGCTTAAATAAAATGTTGCTACTTTCATCTCAGCCAAAGTGTAATTAGGAAAACCAACAGTGTTGGATTAAAGGCAATTTATTATACTGATATAGACATAAAGTTGAAACTGAAGTCCTTAGCTGCTCTATCCTTTGTTCCAATCTCGGATTTAAAAACCGTCTTTGACGAACTAGCTGCAACCTTTCCAGATGAGGGTACCTACAATGAAATATTATCATATTTCTGCTCAACCTACATCGAAGGAGTTGCTGGGAGATCACCACTCTTTCCAATAAGAATATGGAACCATGGCCGCTGCGGAGCGATGTCCCAAGACAACAAATTATTGTGAAGGTTTCCACCACCCATTAAATTCCATATTTCATTGTAGTTACCCAATCATATGGAATTTATTGGATGGACTAAGACGAGATATGGCTTGTCAGCGATTAATACTAGCCAGTGTCCAGACAAGTCGCCAAGAATTGAAAAAAAAGAAGTACGAGGCCCTTGCTAATCAAGTGGCAATAGTTGTGCAGGAATACCACATTCACACAGACAAATTGAGGTACTAACGCAGTATGGCCAACCTGCAGTAATATTTAAAATAAGATTAGATGTAAAATAATGTAATGCAAAACATAAGCAATTCCTAAATGGTAAATAAAAAAATATTTCATTCACAAATATTTTTCAACTTTTTTTCCAAATGTTCTGTTTAATCACTGTTCTATTATATCATTGAGTGTAATGTACCTTTGTTGAGTGTATTGTTCTGTTATCAATGAGTGTAATGTACCAGGTATAGGAACTACCGAAATTGAAATTTATCTGAGTACATGGTGTTAAATTATTTTAAACGAATTAATCTGAGCAACAGGGTACATTTCAAATATTTAAATATTATATTTATATATGAGATTTTGTGAAATATGGGTAAACATACGTTTATGTTTGTGGTGCAGTTTTAAAATCTTTCACTAGATAAAGGTAGATTTTTTAAATATATTTTTTTGTTTCACATTCACTGTGTATAAGAAAAACATGTATGGAAAAAAAAAACAACACTATGTATTTTTGTTATGTAATTTTAAAGGCGGTCTCTTAGAATATTGTCTATGTATGAGTATAATGTATTAGGTATAGGAACTACTGAAATTATAAACCCGTGTATATATAGTGGCGGTCTCGTTTGAAAATTTTTTTAGTTGAGTACATGGTGTTGAAATATTTTAAACGAATTAATTTTAGCAATAGTGAATATTTCAAATATTTAAAATACTTTGTGTAAAATATATAGTGGCGGTCTCGTTTGTAAAGTTTTTTATTTGAGTACATGATGTTGAAATATTTTAAACGAATTAATCTTAGCAATAGTGAATATTTCATATATTTAAAATACTTTGTAAAAAATATATATTGTATTTATAATTTGTGAAAAATATATAGTGTATATAGGCCTCGTTTAGAAATTGTTTTAGTTCAATACATGGTGTTAAAATTGATATATTCAATAATTGGATTATTACTTTCGACACACTATGCAATTTTACTATGTTTAAGTTTCAATTTTTTTTTTTTTTAATTTTCAGTCTTTTTCTTGCATGAAATAATCTAATGTTAAAAGTGAATATTTCGTGCAAGAAAATACTACTTCCAACAATTTGAGTAAATTTTTGAATATGTATGTGTGGAAAGAGTAAAAGTTAGCAAGAAAATTTTTGATCTCGTGACCAAGTGAAATTACTTCTTAACAATAGATACACTTTCATTATGCCAACACAATACCATGTAACATTATATTAAGTTGTATCAACGTGATGTATCATCCTACATTATACCAACGTATTATACATTATATTATACCAACACATGCATTACATATTATGTAACTTGCGCACTTCGAGATTATAAAATCATATTCCGTCCCATGTCTTCCCTAAATTTGATATTTGGTATATGTACGATTTAATTAAATTTAAGAAGAATATTAACATATATCTCCTTAATATCCCCCTAAATTTTCCCATTTTGTCTTACATAATGCATTCCCTAATCCCAACTCCTAAAGTTTCCTTCCCAAAATCAAACTTTTTATTTGTAAAATTGAGGGCAAATGAGCATAATTCCGAAATCAATGAAATTAGAATCTTCAAATTAGGTATAAGGGTGTTTCTTCCTATTTCCGTTGTGACCTTTAAATTAGGATCAATTGAACTAGTGGATCGGGTACCACCGGGCTATTTTTTTATTTTCAAAAATAAACAACAATGACATTTTACAACAAAATCACGTACGGATGTAAAAAATTCAAACAATAATCGAAAATATCAAAAAATTTTAATCAAAAACCTAGTTATAAATCCTTAAACTTATTTAGAACTTTCAAAATCCTGGTTCATTTTGACAGTAATTTTAAATATGAAACACCTTGTTGGAAAATGGAAAATAAGAAGCAAAACTGTTCTATCAAGTTTGAATGTTCTTTCTTCATTGGATTCGGAATTATGCTCGTTTGGCCAGAGTTGGATCAAAAATTTCTAGGATCCAAATCCATAGTCCGGTCTCGACCGATCGCAATCTCCGCCGTACTTTCAGTACTAGTAACCTACAGTTAAATTTCATCAAGATAGCTCAATTAGTTTTAGAGTTATCTTGCATTTTGAATATATGTTCATTAGCCCTTGAACTGATCAAAGGTTCCAGAACCCAAACTTGTGGTCCAATTTTGTCCATATGCCGTCCCCGTCGTACTTTTAATACTAGTTAACCCCTGTACACAATTGGAACGTTCTATCTTAATTATAAGCTACTTTTTAAGCTAAAATAGGAAACAAGTAAATAAACAAGTTTTTAGTATTATAAAGCTAATTTGGTTTTGTTATGTCCTATGATCAAACTAATAACAGCTTTTATAGTTTTGAAATGACTTATGAAATTCTCATTAAATTTTAACCAAAGGTGTAGGGTATTTCTAAGTCAGTTGCACCGACTGACTGTTTATTAACTTATTTCTTATTTCCTTTGTGTCCTAAATACTTGTCAATTTAACCTTAATTGTAGTGGGGATTCAGGTGCCTCCTCAGAAATCCCAAAATTATAAAGCTTATCTTCGAATTTCCTGATTATAGAAACTTTAAATTTGATGTACACGAAGGTTCTTTCTTATTTCTGTTATTATTTAACACTTTTATATTTTTAAAAGACTAAGAATTTTATCATAAAACATATATTTTATAAATTAAAAACTAAATAATTTTTTAATAAACCATTAAATCTTTTTTTTTTCAATTTTTATTATATCGAACATAATTCAATTTTTAATAATTTAATTTTTTTAATTTGAAAAGTTATGGCTTGATTTAATTTATAGATTTATAGGATTCCTATTAACTTTTCCTTGAAATATGATCTGATCCAGTTTACAGGTATGGAAAACATTAATTTCAGATTGAAATATTGGAGTTAGAATTGGTTGATTCTCCTTTTATATTTATGATATGGAATTTTGAGCAATTCTGTTATAAATAAATATTATAATCATAATTCTCCTGTTATCTGTGATTATAATTTTCATGAAAACTCGAAGTTATTCGAAGGAAATATTAATTTTTTATAATATATACGTTTATATAAATTTATGGTTTTTAATGTAAATTAAAGGAACTAAAAATATTAATGCTTTGATTAGTTTTTTGTCACAAAATTTAGTAATTCTAATTTTTAATTGAAAATAATTTAAATTCCTAATATACATTTGTACCTTTTAGAAAGCTTATGCACGAAATGCTTTAAATATATTTCTGAAATACAATAACAAATTTACAACTTTTAATAGAGGTAATCCTCTATGTTAGGAAAATGGAAACAAAACAAAGCACTCGTGTACCAAATTTGAAGTTTCTTCCTTCATTAGTTTTTAAGATATGCTAGTTAAATTTGGGGAGGTGCGAACCCCTACTCTAATTGTACCAAATTTACCAAATTTAAGAAACATGAGGAAAAAACACTTATACCAATTTTAAGGTTTTATGTTTATTTGAATTTTCTATCGTTACTAATTTCGAAGATAAACTTTAAAATATAGGGAAGTCTAAGAGAGATACCTTAACCACCATTCCGATTGAGTATAAATTTCGGGGACACGAAGGAAATAGGAAAGAACACCATTATACCAAATTTAGAGCTTCAATATTTATTTATAGTTACTATATTTATTAATTTAGAAGATATGCGTTCGCTACTCCTCCCAAAGTGGAGGTGGTACCCGAACCACTATTTCAATTGGTCGGAATTTTCAATGATACAAAGAAAATAAGAATAGCACCTTTGCCGCAAGTTTAAAGGTCCTATTTCATTGGTTTCGAAATTATGCTCGTTTGACCTCAATTAGTTCAAAAGCTTGTAAATTCCGAACCCTTTCTCTGATCTCGACAATAAGGATTCCCTGCGATACTTTTATTATAAGTAACGTAAAGTTAAAATTTCATAAAAATTACAAAATCTTAAATTTCAAGGATACAAAGAAAATAAGAATAACAGCTTTGCCTCAAATTTTAAGGTTCTGTTATCAGTGGTTTCGAAATTATGCTCGTTTGGCCTCAATTCGATCAGAAGCTTCTAAATTCCGAACCCATTGTCCGATCTCGACCATAAGGATTCCGCGCGGTACTTGCATTACTAGTAACGTTAAGTTTAAATTTCAATAAAATAGCGTCATTAGACGTGATATCTTCGAAATTAAATATATGCGCGTTAGCTATTGAACCGATCACAGGTTCCAGAACTCGAACCCGTGATCCGATTTATAAAAAAAAAAATAAAAATAAAATAACCGACCGACATGACTATATCGACTCAGGAGGTCACGCTGATTACAAATAGATATACTTTTTCATATCTAGCTCGTTTCCTTTAGGTGGTTAAAAACACCATACCAAAGTTAGTATACCATTTTCTTCTTTCGTAGGTGTAGGGTATAAAAATAACAAAATTATATGACAAGAGTTAAAAAAATATTTTTGTAAATAGTTTGAATTAACATTTAAATGTTTATTTACATTACATTTTTAGGTTCATTTTAAAATAAATATAATAAGAAATTTATATTGGATATATGAAAGATTAGGAATTTAAATTACAAAGAAATTGAGTTTCATTCGGAATTGAGTTTTATAAAACAGTATTTATACGTTCTTAACAAAATTTTTTTTTTAAAACTTAATTTTTTTTTTTTTTTAAATTTTTACTAATTGTTATTAAAAATTGTCAATTTTCGAGTTAATTTTTGTAATATTCGGGACCCACAAGCTAATTTTCATGCCGTATAATGTCATCTAAACTCTACAAAACCAGCAATTTTAGCCCTTGGTGAAACACAAGTCAGTGGACAAAATGATAATTTTAATATTACTGGCTACTCACTTGTTTCACACTTCGTACCCAAAAGAGGAATCGCGATTTACATTAAAAATGTCATTGCTTTCAACACAAGAATGAACAAGAAATGAATGAATGTTCCAATTCAAATGAACAAGAAACTGCTGTGGAAATTGACAACTTTCAAACCAGATCAATCCAATTTTGGAATCATGTCCAGAAACCGAAATTATTCTGGCAGGGGATTTCAACGTACACAACAAAGACTCATTTTTCAAGTAACTCTTCTTTGAGTCAAAACTCAATTGGAAAACAAGTTGAATTTTCCTCACTGTTCCATCTTTCTCAACTTGTCCAAAATCCCACTAGAGTCCCCAACCGAGCTGATCAAGAGGGTCACCTCTTGGGTCTGTTTTTAACCACTCACCCTGAAAAATATGTAGTTTCAGTTGGTTGCCCCTTGGGAGGCTCTGACCACTGTCTGGTGACCACAGGCTTCCCGGTAAGCACATTAGCCAGCGGAAGGATTCCTCCCAAAAAATTAGTATGGCAATGGTGGTGTCGAGAAAATCAATTTTTTTTTTTGACTTTCAACTTAAGTCGATTTGAGTCAACTATCGGTGTCGGGGAAATCAATTTGTGTTGTTTAAAGTCGTCTTAGTCGACTTTGAAATTCCAATACATTTTTGTGTTTGAAATTACATTATGGCATTGGCGTTGTTTATGTTTAAATCTATTCTGTTAAATTTATTCTGTTATTGGCGTTGTTTGTGTTTAAAAATTTAAAGAAAAATTAAAATGAGTAATTTAGAAAGGTAAATAAAGATAAATAATTTATATAAATATGAAAATTTTTATTTATTATTTTCAGGAAAAAATGTTTCAGCAACAGGAAACAATTAGAAAAATTAATCAATCTAATGGAAGCAACCACAAAAAACTCATTGCAAAAATTATTAGTAGTAAATATAATGCAGCACAAAATAAACCGTCCAAAAACTAAAAAAAAATTTTCGTTTAAATTATTTTTATAATACTGACATTTCTGTTGTCAAAAAATCAAAATTGAAACAACTTGATTCAATTAATTGAAACTAATCCAATTGACTTAGCCGACACCGGGAAATTTTTGTGTGGAATTGAAAAATGTCAAAATCAACCAAGTTGAATTGATTCTCTCGACACCACCTATAGTCGTGCTAACTGGGTAGGATTAAACAATTTTTTCAAAGCATTCGACTGGTCATTGTGCTTTGGCAGTAAAAAGGAAATGCGATTAGTGAAACAATTTTACTTGGAATGAGGTTGCATATACCTCACTACATAAAAAGTATTAAACGAGAATCCACAGCATGGTTTAATCGCACTTGCAAAGAAGCCATTTGAAAGGAGGAGGCTTTTAAGCGATACCGGAACAGCGGGTTGGAGTCTGACAGGGCCAATTATATCGTAGTTCGAAACAGATGTAAGAGTTATTAATAAACAAAAATTCTTATTCAACCGAGGGTTGAAAAGCAAATTCCTACATATGCCTAAGAATAGCAAATCGTTTTGGCCGTTTGCAAAAAATCTAAAGGAGGACAAAGGAGCAGGTTCACTTTCCCTCGAAAGGCGAACTTGTTTGGCAAACAATTTTCCTTTAACTCAACACTGCCACAGTCAACTCAAAGACCACCAAATATTCCAAAAGTTGACTGCTCCTTTGGTAGAATTTACTTTAGGACGCGAGCAGTGATGAAAATCTTAAAGAATCTAGATACAAACAAATCAGCCGATTCCGATGGAATCACAACGATGGTTTTTAAAAAAACCTACTCTACCATTTCAAAACCTCTACGCAACCTTTTCTATTTATCCTTTACTTCGGGTATTCATCCTGCCCAATTGCGCACGTTTTTCCAATTCCAAAAAAAGGTAATAAAAGCGATCCCTCAAACTACCGCCCTGTAGCTATAATTTCGGTTCTTTCCAAAGTAATGGAAAAAATTATAAACCAAAAGCTATTGAAATATCTGGATCATAAATGTTTGCTTCATGATCGTCAGTACGGGTTCAGAGCCCGTCGTTCAACTGGTGATCTCATGACTTACCTTTGTGAAAAGCTCAATATTAGTTTTCACCATTCTGGTGAATCTGATGTGGTAGCACTGGATATTTCTAAAGCTTTCGACCGTGTATGCCGTATGGCATGCTGCTTTGTTAGCAAAATGCAGAGCTATAGGGTTAGGTAGAGTCTTTCTCAAATGGATTAGAGATTTCCTTTCGAATCGCACGATTCGAGTACTGATCGATGGTTTATCATATGACACATTTAAACTAAACGCTGGTGTCCCTCAGGGTTCTGTTCTTTCTCCCACCCTCTTCTTAACATTCATCTTAATTCATCTAATATTCATCCTTGCTGAAAATGTTTATTATATTCACGAAAGACTACAAATAATTTTTGTAAAAAATTATGATTTGTTTTTAATTTACTTATTTTTATTTCCACGATGAATAAATATTTGAAGATAAATCAAAATATGTTTCATTAAAATTCCCCGAAAAATATACTTGATAAAAAAAAACCTTTTTTGAAATAATTAACTGCAATTTCTTCTTCTAATATTATTCAAATATGTTTCTTGATGTTTGTTCAATTATATATATATGTAATATTAAAAATTATATATTTATAAGTAAAAAAATCAAAGTAAATATCTTTACACGAAATAACTTACAATATACAAACTTTCCAATCCAAATGTATTTCAATGTTAAAAAAAAACTAATTAAAAACTGCTTGTTAAACATTCTCATTTACTCAAATTTAAATAATGAGAGAAGAAGTAGAAAATGCATGTTTGTTTTGTCTGAATGTTAGGTAGGATAGGACATCACATGAGAAGAAAAAAGTTGGGAACATTGTTTTGCCATTCTAGTACTAGTAATTCTATGATTATCTCCGACTTAGCTGTACGAGGCAATTTAGAATAGGGGTGTACATAAAACTAAAAACTCACATCTCTTGTACTGTGGGGTTAAAAGTACATTCTTATAAAATACCTGATATAATGCCAAGTTTATTTCCAATTACAACTGCATCAATAAATTTTTAATAAAATTGAGAATTTAAATTTCGAAATTCAAATATTAATGTATGTAATACATAATTTTTTTCTTGTTCTACAATAGAACCCAATTGAAAAACAACACCCTTTAAAAAACTTAAAAAGTGAATACTAAACAAAAAGAAGATTCATTATATATTTTAATTTCTTTTATTTATTTTCCATTGATTTCTAATTATAAATAATATTATAATGATAATGTAATTCTATTTTGTTATTAATTATAATGATAAATTGTATTTTTAAAAACAAAACATATAAAAATTCAATCGATTTTTGTTTTCCATTATTAATTTCTTTTTTTTTTTTTTTTGTTTTATAACATTTATAAAATTTACAAAATATTTTATTTCTTGTTTTATTGAAAATTAGTATGGAAGTATGGTCATGGTCACATTTTATTTATATTACTTTTTTTTATAAATCTAATTATAAATTTCAATAAAATTAATTTATTTTTGAATTAAAGTATAAATTACATTATTAATGTAGATAGGTAAGAGCGTATATATGTTTAAATATAAAAAGAAAGAAAATGTTATTTAAATTTAACCCTTAAGTACTAAAGATTGTTATAACAGTGATAAACATATATGTATATACATACTACATATATATATATATATATATTTTTTTATTATTTTTAAGTCTTTTGAATTTATATTTTTAACTATGTATATATTTCTCCTTCCATTATTAGTGAAAGAGAATTATATCTTTTCTTCATATAAACGAAATTCAATAATACGAAAACTTTTTTTGCATAACTTAATAAATAGCAAATTTGAAATTATGTGCGCATTTTCAACTATTATTATTAAAAACAAAAAGAATTGTCAAATTTTATTTTCATTTTCATTTATATCATATTTGAAGAAATAATTAGTAATTTTTTTTCAAGTTTTCGTTTTGTTTATTTCTATCGTCCATCTAAAGTAGTGATATAATATAAAGAAAGGATAATATAATATAATTTGTTAAATTGATTTTGATATAACTACGAAAAATTAGCAACAAAAAAATTTTAGCAGTTCTAAATTCCCTCGTAGGCAATTAAATCTTCACTTGCAACTTTGACGTTTGAATTAAATTTTCTAAGTAAAAGTCTAAAATAAATTATGTTTTTATTTGTTTTGAATTTTATAGTAATAATTTTTGAACACTATTTTGAGAAAAAAGTTTTTCAGATTATTTATAAAAAGAAAAATTATGAAATATTTAACATCTTTTTTTTCATATTGAGTTTGACTAGTTGTTTTATTTTTCATATTAAATAATATGTGAAAAATATTTACAAATACTTTGAAAAGAAATTTATATATATTTATTTTTATAAAACACAGATAATTAAAAAATTCAAGAAATATAGTTTTTTGAGAACCAAAACAAAGAATGAATTATTTTATATATTCAAGTGAAAATTAGACCATTTAATTATTTGCTTTATTAATTATGCTTGATGTGATTTTAAAAAAAAAAAGTAGAAGTCTAAACATAAATTTTCTTTTATCACCGTAATTTTTTCTCAAGTACTTTTAAGGTTAACTTTTTTTTGTTTTTTTTTTTTCTTTTATTTATTTTATTATTTTCTTTTGAATACTGTATTTTGTTTAAGAAATGCACTTTTTTGTTTTTTTTTACAAAAAATTTTAAAATAATTACTTCATTATTTTTTTAATTATCATTATTTTTTTTTTGTACTTTTAAATTTATTTTAGAGTTGTATATTCTTAAAAATCCAAATTTTTAATTTTTTCTATTATGAGATCACAGATAAATTTAATGTTTATTTTTCATTTAATTTAATTTCTGAAAATAAGACGATAATTGCAAAATTAATTTAATTTTCTTTTTCTTACAAAATAGTTTTATCTATTGAGCAACAAAAAAAAATCTTTACTTAATGTACATTTATGCCAAGGTAATGTTATCTCCAATGAACGAATGATAAAACTTGCGCAGATATCAAATGAAGACTTTATTTTTTAATGGAAGTTCAAACAATAATTATTTAATTTTTTGTCTTTTATAAAATAAATAAACTACAGAAATAAAAAAAAAAATTGGAATATTTATATGCAATTTGAGATTCATTATTTATAATATATTTATAACCATATATATATTTATTTGTTATATTGTCCCTCTTCTGCATGAAATTATGTTTTTGAAGAGTTATCATCATAAAACATGTTAAAATTTAAACTGCTTAAATAAATTTGATTAATTTGAAAATAGTTTTTATGTATTATATATTATGACATAAATTACATTGGTTCACTCAACTTGATTTGTAGTTTATTTTTTTAAATTATTTAATTTCTTAAATATTTAAACCTAAAGTTTGAATATATTAAATATTTTTTAATAACATGAACAAAAAAAAAAGAAATAAAAAAAATTTAATTATCATACATTGTATTAAAAAATGAATTATTAATATTTGTTTCTAAAGAGTAATTTAAATAAAAATTGTTGCATTAAACAGCAAAATTAAATTAATTATTTAAATTCGGATTTGAATTAATTCCTAATTAGTTTGTTTTGACAAATATATATACATACATATATATGTTAGGTTTACGTTTTTATTTTCTTTTCACGAAAATTTCTTAACAATTAGAGAAATTACCATCAAAAAATTTTGTTAGTCCTTACAATTTCTTATTAGTATTAGCTTTAACAAAACATAATTGTGAATACATCAGAATTGAGAAAAGGATTATGAAGTTCATAATCGATATGTATATTTAAAAAATTAGCATTAATTTTATATAAGATGAATCTGCTTATCATCTGTTTATTAAAATTTAGTTTTGTAACTGTTTTAATTGAAATGTAGAATTAATTTTAGAAAATGTTAAAATAAAAGTAAGGGATTTGCTTTGTGGTTTCATGATCCTGTTTAGTTAGATGTATTTAAGGTGCTATATGCATATTCATATCAATTTTTGAAATTAAATGATTTGATAAATTTGCATTTTGAAAACAATAAGGAATTAATAAAATTTATACCTTTAGAGGATATACCATTTTACAAAAAACAAAAATAAATAAACACTTGAAATATTTTTTAAAACATTAAAAATTTTATTAAAAATTAGCACTGATTGAAATATTATTATAAATATATAAAAGGTATGCATTTTTTTTGTAAATTCATAATTACATTAGTATAGATTTCTTTTTACAAAGGTAATTTGTATTTAAAAAAAAAATGATTTAAGTTGACTGTCGTCACATTTAGGCTGAGTATTCAATGAAGGATTTAAGGATCAAAATAAAAAATTGTATGTGTGTGTAGTAAAATATCATCATCAAAAAGACCTTTTTAATTAAATAAGAGCTCTTTCTTTTCAACTATCTTTTAAAAAATATAGATTTATTAATTTTTATTGGGGTTTTTCAATATTTTTTTTTTTTAAATCTGAAAAAAATATTAATTCATATTATAAAATTCCTAAGAAATTCTTTTGCTACTATTTGTATGTAATTTCTTAAATTCTTTTTAACTTTCATTTAATATAAATTTAAAATATAAAAAAAAAAAGCCTAAAAGTTCTAGTTTAAAAAATTTGTTTGATAATTATAATTTGCATAATTTGTCAACACTAATCTTGAGTTTTACTTTTCAGCACCTTTCATGATAAAACATTTTATATATTTAATTGACAATATTTTAATATGAAATCGAAAAATTTTTTATAAGCAAAATGTATTGCTAAATTTTGTAATGGATGGAATTATAATTTATGATATTGAATTTGAATGAATAGGTTTAGTTAATTTTTTTTTAAATTTTCAATTTTAAAAATTTACTTCTAATAACCGGTATTTTACAAAAACGGAGAATAGAATCAATGATAGTTTTATATATGATGCAGTAAATTAACATTTTTTTTCGAACCAAATGACTTAAACAAATGACTTATAATAGATATGTTTTTGTTTTTATTATCGAAAATTCATTTTTTGAAAGTAGATTTTAAAACATACTATTTATTAATTGACAATTTTTATTAATATCAATTTTAGCCCTTACTTCTAATTTTTTCAAAAAAATTACATAAATAATTTTTTATTTAAAAAATATGTGGTAAGTTAGTAAATAATTCTTTTTCATTTGTCTTTTGTTTTTATTATGAAGAACGTGTTTTTAATAAAAATGTTACAAATAGAATTGGAAAGCAGTTCTATTTCACTTTTATATTAATATTTTACACAGAAATTACAATATCATAAATTGAATTTTAGATTTTATGCGCTTGCAATCATAAACTTCAGAAAGTTAGTATAATGCAAATGATTTGTTTGGTGTTTAATTAATGTTTATGTAAGAACAAAAATTATGAGCTAGTATTTATTTAAAACTATATAATGAACCATATTGTATGTGGAACATTCAAATATCTTTTCAAAATCTTGGGCTTTTTTTGGATAATTTTTTTTTGAACAGATAATTTCTCAACTTAAGACAAATTTTGAAATCTACACTTGAAAAAAATGCATAAACAATATATTTGAATTGTTTTAATGAATTAAAAAGGACGTAAAGCAAAAACTACGATAGCTAAAGTTTTAAAGTGATATAAAAAAAAATTATTTTAGAGACATTATGAGTTAATTGATATAAAAAAAATATATTTTTGAGACTGTATGAGTTTATTGATATTAAAGTGTTTTTTATTTAAATTCTAGTTATATTTATATATAGCTATTTTTCTTCGATAATCACAGGCTTCTAACAAAATTTTTTTATTATTTTGTTTTTCGTGTTTTTTTTTTATTTTGTATACGTATTTTAGTTTCTATAATGAAATCTTAAGATTATATTAAAATCTATAGACTTTTGTTTTTGGTTTTTATTCAATTAAAATGTTTTTAATCACATATGTAGTTTTGAATTAAAAAGTCTTTTTTTAATTATATACATACATATATAAATGGTATTTTAAATAGCATATCACTAGCCTTGAATATAATATTTTTAAAAATATTTTTCTTTACTTAAAAAAAAAACAATTTTTATTTTTTTTCGAAATGATTTAGAATTGTACGTTTAATAATCTGTACTTAATATTTTTTTTTTTTATTATAATACTAATATTATTAAAATTATTAGTGGAATATGTGGTTATTTGTTAATTATAAAATTTATTTTTTATATTTAAAGTATTTTGCACTTTCAAAAAAAAAAACTATTTTATTTAAAAACATTTAATTATTTTATAAATTTGAAAGAAAAAATATACCGTCATAATACTTTTACTCTCTAATAATATTCTTAACAGGTATATATTTTTATCAAATGGTGTGTAATTTGCTTATTTATATTTAGATGATGTATTTTTTTTTTACTATAAATAAGTCTTGAGAATTTGTAATTATTGTAATATTTAATCAGTCCTTTTATTTTTAATTTTCTTGTACACTTACAAAACAAAATTATGATTAATTATTTTATGAAAGTGATTCATAAATATCTTTTAAAAATTTAAAAAATGAGCCGTTAATTTTATTTTATGTACATATAAGTAAAAATAAATGTGTACTGTGATAAAAATAAAACAAATATATATATATCAAAATCTTAAATAAATTCTATATTGTAAATTAACAACAACATATTTAAGGTAATTTTGAATTGTTTTTTTAGTTTTTAAATTAAATACTTTTTTTTGGCAAGTTGTACAGATTAGTTAATTTTTTTTATTAAAAACAAATCAAATTATATATCTCAAATATTTAAATATAGGTTTTTTTTTAAAGTTCGTTTTAATTTTATTAAAAAAATATTTATATATTCAATTCAAGTTGATTTCTATTTTTTTTAAGGATTATATGTAGTATACAAATTTGATTTACACATTTTAAATTTGTGTTTTTTTAGTTTTAGGATTATTTAAAGCTTCAATTGTTTTCAATCAATTTGCCTTTTTTAACATAATATGTGCGCCACAAATAATGCAACCTTTTATTAAAATAATCAGTATCGAGATAACTATTTTAATTTTTTACAATTTCCTTATTTCAAAAAATATCAAAAAAAAACTGATATTATTTTTATTCTTCAACAAACGAATTAATGAATTTCAAATTTACTTTAAAATTAAAAGCCTGCGTTAAAAAATATAAAAAAACTAATAACTTATTTCAAAATTTTATTTTTAAGTAACGATAGTTTTCTTTATATACTATTTTTATTTTTTTTTAAAAGTAATTTATGATAGAAAAATTGCAATTAGTTATCTCAATATATGTTAAATGAGAAACTTTTATCTTTTTGGCATTAGTAAAAAAATAATATGTCTTAGTTAATTGATCTTTTTGTCTTTAATGAGTATTGTCATATAATATTAGTTTATATATTTTTTTTTTTATGTTTTTATTTATTTTTTTTTTTGCTGTGATACCGATGAATTACTGCATATTAATATTAATGTAATGTATTTCAATAATTACAGTTTGACTTATAATTAAAACAAAATTAATTATTTTATTTGAACTGCTTTTTTTTTTTTCAAATTCAAATTATTTCACATTAAAAATTTAAACTGTGAATAATTTATTTCATACTTATGCAATATTTTATTGAAGAAAAAAACATTCGAAAAATAAAAATCTGACTAACAATATGTATTAATGATCAATGAAAAAGCATAATAAATAAATTATTTAATACTTTATGAAATCTCAATTACTTCTTCTTAAAATATATTATTAAACGTAGAAATTAAAGCTTTTAAGGTAAATTTATATAAAAAATAATAATAAACAAAAATGAAATTAATATTAAATTTATTTTTATATTTACATTATAAAATTTGGTGAAATATTTTTAGTTTATATGAAATTAAAACAAAGTAATTTTAATTATAGAATATTTAAGAAATTATTCAAATACATATATTTTGCAGAAAATAAATTAAACGTTAATGACTAAGTTTTGTTTTGAATAGTTTGTTTTTCTTTGCTTAAATTCTTTTATTACTAGACGAAATTTAAACTGAAAAATACAAATCTTAATGCCTCATATTATTTATTTTTAGTTACATATTTATAAATATATATATGTATATATATATGTTTGTATATTTAAATACATTTAGTTATTCGATTTTTAAGCCTATTTTTTCCTTTTCATTTTTATTTACCTATCATAAGTTAAAAAAATCTTAAACTAAAAATAAATATTTTTATTAAATTTGTATATCAAGAGATATATATTCAAAACAGTAGCAAAAGTTCATAAATTATACATTTAATGTATATTTCATTATTTATTATCAATAAATCATATAACTTTTACCAATTATTCAGAGTATAGAACTACTAACCTTTTTTTTTGTAATTATATAATTCTAACCACTTAGTCTCTTCAATTTTTTTTTAATTTCAGCAATTTTTTGAGATCATATTTAGAAGAAATTGTTTCATTACATTTAGTTTTCTTTATCCCATTATTTTTAAAGGTAATTTTAATTTCGTAAAGGTAATTTATAATTTTCTTTAACGTTTAAAAATTCAAAGTAAAAAAAAAAAGCCTACACATAAGTTTTGTACATAGTTTACATATATAATAGAAAAAACAAAAGAAATTATTTTCTGTATATATTAACAAATTAAATAGGCTACCAAATTTATTTTTACTTTTTGTTAAGATTGATTGTTAAATGATTAAGATAAGTAAAATATTCTAAGAATGTGATTGTATTTAATTCAATTTTAATTTTATTTTTGCTTAATTTCTTTGCGAGGGTTAATTTGCATATTTTAATAATATATTCAGCAATTAAGAAAATTTTAAGAAATCATAAAAATGTTTTAATGTAAATATTGCTTATAATGATTTTTCTTAGGTTAATATTTTTGTTAGTAAAAGCTAAAAAATAATTGTTGGTACTATATTTTTGTATGGTACTATGAGTTAAATTATTTTCTTTAAAATTTTGATTAGTATTTAAATTAATAAAACCATTTTATTCTAATTAAATCATTGGAGTTTTGAAAATATTTAATTTAAAAATTTTTCTTAACTTTGATAACAAAAAAGACTGAAAAAGTCACAAGAAACAAAAAATATGTTGATATTTTTTGAAACCTATAGTATAAATTTAAATTTTCCAAGGAAAAAAAACTACAAATTTTAATTGACGTTTACTGCTAAACAAAAACTTAAAAACAATGTTATTTATGTAAATTACATTTTAACTTATAAGTACATCTTTTAATTTTTTTTTTTTTTTTCAAAAATTCTTAATCTATTAACCATTTCACTTCAGTAAAATCCGAATTTTTAAAATTTAAAATTATGTTATTTCTTAAAATAGATATTAACTGGAGCGCACTCTTTTAACCTCATAACACCCATACTCTATGCATAAAAATTTTTGTTAGGTCATCATAAAATAGTACTTTTTTACGTGTAATATATATATATATAGGCATAGATAAATTTTATATTTTTTATGTTCACTTATATCAAATAAACCTAAAATTCAATTTCAATCACAGATTTTCAATTTTCTTTTTGTAATATAAAAAATTTAATCTTTAAATTAAAATTTTTTCAATTTATATCAATTTTAGTAAAAAAAAAAATAAAATTTATTTTTAAAATTCCTACATGAACCCTCAATTTATTACGAATTGATGTTAGGTTTTATTTATATAATATATCATGATCTTAAAAGAAAATTTAAGAATATAGTAACCTATTTTTATATATACATATATATTATGTATAATTTGTTTTGTTTTTCGTTAAATATTTAAATAATGATGCAGAATGTTATAAATTACATATTATAAGAACATTTAGAACTTTTTATGCAGAAAAGTTCTTTTAAAGAGCCAAGTACTTAATTAAATATATTTTAAATTTTTAATATCATATAACTGTTGTTCTTATTATTAAATAAAATTATGTAGTGCATTTCAATATAAATACAGTTTTGGATCAATTATCTATTAAACATAATAAAAGTATTTAAATTATTACGTATAATTATAAGTATTAATATTTTCTTGTAATTTTCATTTTTTTTTAATGTTATTTAAATAAATTGCAATTTAATTTTTTATTAATTTGAAATTAATGGGTATTTTTAATTTTAATTAAAAATATACCTTAAAATCTAGAAAGTTTTGGAGAATACTGTTCTCGGAACGTATTAGAATTTCGTTTTTTTTTTACATTTTTATGTTGGTTGGTTGATCTAATAAAAAACATTTTCAGAATTACTTCGATTTTCGAAAAAACAAAAAAGTAATTTTTCAAATTTTAGTATTAAAAAATATTTATTTATATATATATAGGGGCAGTCCTTTATTTACATTAAAATTAATGAATGCTTAAACTTGCATTTTTTTTTTTTTTGCAATATTTTAAATAACAATTATGTATACAAGAAAAAAAATTTAAATACTTTTAACTATAATAACATTTACTATTTTAAATAATAACAATATTAATATTTAAAATAAAAAAAATATATATAATGAAATATCCAAATGAATTTGTTTTTCTTTCTTTTAGTTTAAATATGTATACAGAACCATTTTTTTAGTTTCATTTGTGTTACAGTATTTGACCATTAAAAATCGACATTTTTATATACAAAAAGAATTTTATTTCAATATTAATAAAATTTTATATGTAATAATAGTTCCAATAAACACCTAAATATATTCAACATATATATTTATTTTTTTTACATATGTTTAAATGTAAATATAAAGGAATAAAAAGAATAGTTGTGAAATACTTATTTAGATTACAAATTTAGATTTTATTTTTTTTTAATAACATCAACGCGAATTTTTAATCTGAATTTTTTTGTTTTTCGTTCAAATTTTTTTCATGTATTAATTAAATTTTATTAGAAATAATTATTTTTAGTGTAATAATTTTTAATAAATCCCAAGCGATTAACTTACCTTAAAACAATAAACTTTTTAGTTTATTGTTTTTTTTTTTATTTATAAGTTTCATTTGTTTTAATTTTTAAATTGTTATGTTTTAGTCACGGGTAATTTTTAACAAAATCAAATATTTAAATTATTTATTGTTGGACTGGATAAAATGCAGGATATTGACTGTATGAAGCTAGATTAAAATAAAATTAAATGAAATGAAATTTATAAAAACTATTTATTACCTAGAACATTTTGCATTCCAACAGATGTATCAATCATATATGATCGCATCCCTTGAGGATTTCCAGGAGAACTAATTGAAGAAATTGCTCCATCGAAATTCTGTGTGATTTGATTTTTGTCCACAACAGATGTTGTATTTTCGCTTTTATGAGGTCTCATATTGGATGGGGAACCTGATTGTGGTGAATAATTTTCTGCTGTACTAGAATTGTCATTTAAAGGCATATTATTTTCAATTACATTGCCATCACCACGTTTATTATTAACATAATTTTGTGCATATTGTTGTTGTTGTTGCTGTTGTTGATAATTAGCATGGAATTCGTTACGTTTTTTGTTAAAATTATTTCCATTCATGTGTTGCTGTTGTTGTTGTTGTTGCTGAACATATGGACCCATACCGCTACCTATCTGATTATTATAGTTTGAATTGAATTCAACGTTGTTTGGGTTATATCGTGAATAAACACCATTGTTTTGACGATTATTACCATAATGGAATACTCTTTGAAATTGATAATTTTGATTTATTTGATCATTTCCACCCGCATATGACTCGCCATTCTTAAAATTGTCTCTTTTGTTAATATGTGGACGGAAAAATTTTCCTTCACCACCAGGTTTTTTAGACTGATCTTCAGGTGATTTTGAATTCACATATTCGGAGACATTATGATTATTTCGCCATACTGGCTTGGGAACTGGATACATGTTTTGATTTTGTTCACATGCTCCATTCATTTGAGCATTTGAGCCAATAAATGATCGAGAGTTATTCCATTGTTTTTGTGAAGAGTATGTGTTATTTCCTTGGCCATTTTGTTGTTGATCCATTGGTTTTTTTAGTTGTTGAGGTTGACTTTGTGTTTGCCATTTTTTGTTGGTATTATTTAAAATTATATTATTATTTGGACGCATTTTTCCACTATTTCCAACAAAACGTACTAAATCCAATAATTTTTGTGGAGGTTTTTGACAAGACTCGTTAAGTACTGCTAATAATTCTTTAGCTTGCTTTGCGTTTCCAGGTGTAAAAAATGTGTATGATGTTCCTGATTGTTGACAACGTCCTGTACGGCCTATTTAAATTTTAATTAGTCAACCTGCTTATAAACTTTTTACAAAAAACTTACCTATACGATGAATGTAGTCTTCTGAAGAATTTGGATAATCATAATTGACTACATATTTGACGTCTTCTACATCTAAACCACGAGCAGCGACATCAGTTGCAACTAGAATCATAGATTTACCATTACGAAAATCTTGTAAAACAAGATCTCTTTCTGCTTGCGATTTATCGCCATGGATAGATGCTGCAATGTGGTTTTCACGACGAATTATCATCAAAATGTCTTCAACCTTCTTTTTGGTTTCAACGAATATTATTACTTTACTTGTAATATCTTGTATTATTTCTTTCAATAATTCAACTAACTTTCCTTCTTTTTCCTCTTCAGAGCAAACTTCTATAATTTGACGGATATTTTGATTTGCTGAAAGATTTAAAGATCCAATGTTAATTTGAACATAATCATTAAGAAAATCTTCAGCTAATGCTTGAACTTCTTTTGGCCAAGTAGCACTCCACATTAAAACTTGTCGATCTGGACGAATTTGTTCTATTATTTTACGAATTTGTGGTTCAAATCCCATATCAAGCATACGATCTGCTTCATCTAATACTAAGTATGTGCATCTTTGTAAATTTGTTATCCCTTTTTCAAGGAAATCAATTAATCTACCAGGTGTCGCTATTACAACTTCTACACCACGTTCTAGATCTCTAGCTTGTGGAATTTTTGGTGATCCCCCAAAAATACATGTGTGGCGAATTATGGGTTGAGTAATACAACCAAAATCATGCGTAACAGCTTGAATTTGCTGAGCAAGCTCCCTTGTTGGAGCTAATACTAGTACAATAGGTCCATCACCACGATTTATGCGTGGCTGATGTGAAATATGTACCATTGCAGGTAACATATAAGCGAGAGTTTTTCCAGAACCGGTTTGAGCTATACCAACCAGATCTCGGCCAGATAATGCAATAGGCCAGCCTTGCGATTGAATTGCTGTCGGTTTCAAAAAACCTTGTTTTTTCATTTCGTTTACAACATTTTCTGGTAAACAAACTTCTTCAAAGTTAGTGTTTGGAGTGGGAACTGAATTTCCAATAACAGTTATTTCCAAATCACTGCGCATATCAGTAACATCATTTTCTGAAAGCGCTAAGGTTTTAGGATGTGCAACTAGAAAATTTTTTTTAAATGGTTTTAAATTATCCCAAATTGGGGTAACCAAATTTTTTCCGGGGTTCTTAGCTTTTTCGCTTTGTATTTTTGCACGTTCTTCCTTAGATAAATCTCCCAACGCTATTTGATTTTTCTTCATATTTGTAAAATTAATCTGCTGTTGATTGTTACTGTTGTATTTTTGTTGTAAATGTCCATTTATACCATTTGTCATACCATTACCACCAATACCGGGAACTTTATTGTATTTATTCAGCTTATTTGGCACAAATCCCGGTTTTCTGTTATTCTGATAAGCGTTGGGGTAATTTCCATTCATTCCATTATTAAAATTACCATTTAAATTTGATTTCATATTATTATTACTGTTATAATAATTAGGTGGCCCACTCGAAATTTGCGGTCTGCCCCGATTCATTGGATTCCCTTTAAAATTCCCCATCATATTTGGATATTCGGAATAACCATTTCTACGCGGATTTTGAGGATTCATAAAATCAACATAACCACCTGGCTGGCTACTACCTTGATAAATTAATGGATTGAACATTGATCCGTTTTGCATAGTTGTCTGTTTTACGAATTTCGTTGTTGCTGTGTTTGATCTGGTCTTGGTTGAAATTTATTCTATATTATTTATTTTACAGAAAAAAAGTTCAAATGATTTTACCAATTTATCAATGTCAAAAAAAAAGTTTAAGACAATATTTAATACAAAATAAAAGTATATAATATAGAAAAAATGGATACAATCGCCTTTTAAATAATTGTTTTGAAAAATAAATTAATATGAAAAATGGACGTCAACTACCATATTTTCTAACATGTTAAAATATGGTTAACATGTTTGTGCTCTTTCTTCGCTTGTATATATACAAATAAATTTAATTGGAAAATTATGCTGCATTAGATTTTCACTTTTGTGAAAAAAGAAAAATATTTCATTTATTCAAAATTGCAGTACAATTTTCAATATAATGTTGTTTTAATAAATAATTATGTATTGCAAACTAAATTTGAGACCACAAAAATAAATTAACCTATTTTAAAATTTCCAGATTTTTTTTTTTAACTTTTGTTTTTTTTTTTTGTAATTTTTCTCAAGCATTTTTTTCTTTTTTTTTTTAATTGTAAGAAAATCGATTACGTTGATAAACTTTGTGTAAACTGCACTATATAATATAATAATTGGGCCATAGATGTAAAGTCAGCCATTTTATTTTTGAATACGCATATTATATCGACTAATGATTTATTTTCATATTTGAAATAAATTAAATTTAGATATTTTTATTCAGAAAAGTAATATACACTAGTTCAATTATAAAATATTAATAAAAACAATTTTAAAATAAATTTAATAAGGTGATTATTTTTACATTACTTGAAAAAAATTCTTTCAAAGTATAATTTAAAATGTAAATTAACTTTTAAAAATCAAAATCAAAGGAAAATTTAAAAAAAAAAATAAATAAAAAGTTAAACCATTCAATATTTTTATTAAAATTTCAACATAACTTTAAATATTTAGTTTAAAGAAAAAATAATAAGAAAAATTCTTACAATTTCCTTACAAAGGCTACTTCCTCACAACTGAACAACGTGAACCGTACTACGACGCAGAAAACAATTTTTCATTGTGTACTTATTTTACTTGTATGTATGGTATGGATGGATGTTTCTTTAATTTTCTTCTATACAATATTCTTTTTCTGCTACACACATTGGAGTTTGTAAATTCAGTGTTGCCACTTTGATAAGATCGTGTCATTTTTGATACTTTTTAAGAATCTGCCTGAAAAATGATACTATGAATTATGATACTCCTTTGCATAAAAAAGTTTAATTTTTGATACTAATTTAAAATTTTAAGCCAAGTTATATTCAAAATATAATAATAAAAAGATTTTCAACTTAATTTAAATAAAATTGTTAAAAATTGGTCCGACCAATCTAGTAAAATGTCATTAAAAATTAAAAGGTTTTACTAGCACTAGTCAAAAAATATTTATATAAAAAAAATTTCAAACATAAAAAATGGTATGGGGGGAATATATATTTTTGGAACTTAGTCATTTTATGATGGATATGATGTGTTAACATCGGCAGAAAGGAAGTTCCGCGGCAGAAAGGAAGTTTTCAGTGCTAATTATAATTTAAAATAAAAAAACTAACCGCTTTTTATTATCAACGATAATCTAAGACATGATATCGTTCTATTATGTCGGTGAAAAAACTTATTCCTGCAGGTGCGGGAAATATTAAAATATGGTCAACCAAAGATTATATTTACTTGTATAATAATTTATTTTTATGTTTTTCTTTTTTTTGGTTTGGATTGATTTATATCATAATGTCTGTTCAATATTTTTTGTGTTTTGTTAAATTGGTATTTTTTTTTTAATGAATGAAATATGAATATTTCCAATGAATAAAAGTTTTTTATTTAAATAATACTCAATGATACGCTTATTTATTTTAAAATGATACTTTAGGAAAATACCAAGTGGCAACACTGTAATTGTAATATTTTAAATAGTGTTGGGACAAAAGCTTTTAATATTTAAATCATAGAATGACTAGTACTAGAATGGCAATAGAGAAAAAATTTTCAGACAAATTTCTAAATTTGGTACGTGTACCGTTTGTATGTATTTACTAGTTTCTCCGCGATTCATTTCATTTTGAAAGTGAAATATAAAAGAAACTTTTAGTACGATTTAAGTAAGATTTCAAAGTTAAAAGTAAATGAAAACGAATTAGAAAATATTATATTCAAAAAATTTGTGTGTTGTTGAGCAAAAAACATTAAATTAAATAAAGGATTATTAAGATGGGAAGAAAGTGTTGCTTAAAGAATTTTTTTTTTATTTCTTGTATTTTTACAAATTTCATCCGATTTTTTTTAAATTATTTAAAAGGTATTTTCCTTTTGGTTTTTGCTTTCCATTTTTCATTATTATTAAGTGACCGTTCTGTAAATTTACCAAAACATTGTCTAATTTTGAATAGAATCAATTTGAAAATCATATTGTAATGCTAAAATTTTTAAATAATAAGTAAAATTTTGATTGAATAAAAGAAGGGTAAAGAAAAAACCTTTTAATTCTTTATTCGGAAACGTTAAGTTATTTGAAACAGAAATCAAAACTTTATTTGCAAAAGGTTCGTTCATATTTTTAAAAATGGCTAAAAATTTTTATATATTCACAAGACTTTAAATACTTTTTGTTTTGTTCAAAAAATTATGATTTGTTTTTGATTTACTAATTTTCATTTCCACGATGAATAAATACCTTAAGATAAATCAAAATAGATATGTAAGTTAATTAAAATTAAACTAAAAATTAACAATTTCTTCTAATATTATTCAAATTTTTTTCTTGATGTTTTGTTCAATTATATATTTAATATTAAAAAGTAAATATTTAAAATAAAAGTAAATTAAATCAAATAGTAAATATCTTTATTCGAAATAACTTACAATATACAAACTGCCCAATCCAAATGTATTTCTATGTAAAAATGTAAACAAAAAAACTAATGAGAAACTGCCTAATAAACATTCTCATTTACTCAAATTTAAGCAATGACAGATGAAGTAGCCGTAACATTTGTATACGCATACGAAATTGCATATGAATTTTTTTGTCTGATCTGAATACCTCAGGATAGGAAATCACATTAGAAGAAAGGAGTCGGGAACATTCTTTTGCCATTCTAGTATAGTAATTCTATGTATTTATTTAATTTAACTGCAGTGGCAAAAAGTAACAAACAAATGTTTTGATTTATTTGAAATTTTTTGATATTTGGTGTTTTAATTTTTCTTTAAATAAATAACTGAAGGGAATATTTTATTTTTTAAGAAAAATTAAAATACATGAAGAATTTATTTTCATGCTTTCTGAGAAATTTATGTATGATTTATATAATTTAGAAAATATATTTATTAAATTCATTAATGAAATTTGTACAGAGAAACATTTAAAATATAAATTATATGTTCGCTTACAAATGATTTTAATTATGAATGTGGTATAAAGGTAACAAATTCTACCAAGCTATATATATATTATAGGTTAAATTCATAATTTAAATAAAAGATTAAAAAAATGTAAAAAATTTTAGAAGAAATAAAATGTTATGTGTTCAACATTTGTAAAAATTGATTTTAATTTCTTTACAGCTTTCAAATTAAATATTCCAAAACAAAAAAAAAAATTCTAAGTATAATATAAGTAATAATTTAAATTTATTATTATTTACCTCATTCAATTCTGTTGTTTTTTTTTCAGTAGCAAACGCAAAAATATGTCACCTAATAGAGTACCTCATTTAATAGTGTAAATAATCTTTAATTAATAATACAAGGACTAAAGGTAATATTTTCCGAGATTCATTTTTAAATTCTTCTGCGCATCTTCGCCTTAGTACGAAATTTTGTAGATAAAAGTCAAAAACATTTTTACTATTTGACAACCATCCAGCAGATTTTGACAAACAAGTACCAGCGATTCGATAGACTATTATTTATTTTAAAATAAATATTTTCATATAAGATAAATTTAACAATATGTTAAAAGTTTAATAATTATAAAACAATGAATTAAAAATTATTTAAATATATTAAAGACTTCCAAGACTTATCTGAGTGCTTTTTTTGTTCCAATCGAAAATGAAACAAGAGTTACTCTTTTTTTGTTTGTATATACTTTTTAATATTTTAATTTATTTGTTATGCAATTTTAATAAAACTGACGAATGTCGAAACATACATAGAAAAATAGAGTGAATCTAAGAATAAATCTGGATTTACTCTAAAAAAAAAGATTTACCCTTTTTTGTGCCGATCGAAAATAAAACCACTCTAGAGTGAATCTAGGGTAACTTTTTTTACTCTAGTTTCACTCTAGATTTATTCTTTTTGCCTATCGAAACGCATTAGTTCTTTACTTCTAACAAAAATTGACATATGGTGTCAAATAATATCTTATGACAGATAATGATTTTGTAAATCATATGAAATTATTTTGAATATTTATGGTACAGTCATATGAAAACATATGATTCATAACATAGATAAAATATTTTGTAAATCGGCAGCTTCTTTCCCTCTCGAAAGTATTTTTTTTAAACCATTTTAAGTAAAAATTTATTTACTTAATATTATTTTCTTATGGCCTATCTAAAATGACGCTCTCGTTTCGCTCTCATTCTGTGCTCATACGTAGTCAACAAAAAAATGTCCACAATGAAATGTACATGAAAGCGTTTTTTGATATTGTTTTGTTTACAAATTTAATGAATTTAAAAATATTTAGTAGTTTAAAGTTAATTTTATAGCTTTTTTGAATAATGGGTTGATATTATTTAACCCTAGATAGAAAACAAATTTTTAATTTTATTAATTTTTTATGCTGATATATTTTTTTATTTTTCAAATTTCAATTATTTGACATTTGAATACCTACGTAAAGAAAGCGAAATAGTTTAAAGTTAAACAACTTGGCTGCGTAATAACTGTGGCGTTGCTGCGTCTATTACCCCTAACTATAATAGTCATATGATGTCATATGATATTATTTGATTTTGTACGATTGCATGACTTTTCATATAACTAACTATAATAGTCATAGCCATTAATTGATTCTCTGTTGATATAATCAACCACATTGTGTCAGATTCGAGAGAAAAAGCAAATTTGTTTGGCAAACGGTTTGCTTCTAACTCGCCACTGCCTCAGTCAATTCAAAGACCCCCATCGTTCCAGAAGTTGGCTGCTCCTTTAGTAGAATATACTTTAGGACGCGAGAAGTGATGAAAATCTTGAAAAATCTTGATACAAAAAAAATCAGCTGGTCCCGACGGTATTACAACCACCGTCCTTAAAAACACATATACCTCAATTTCGAAACCTCTGCGCAACCTTTTCCATCTTTCTTTTATTTCGGGTAATCATCCTACCCAATCGAACGTTGCACAAGATTTCCAATTCCTAAAAAAGGCGATAAAAGCGATCGGTCTAACAACCGACCTATTGCTGTTACTTCTGTCCTTTCAAAGTAATGAAAAAAGTTGTGAATTATAAGCTTTTAAAATATCTAGATCGTAAAGGTTTACTTCATGATTGCCAATACGGGTTCAGATCCCGTCGTTCAACTGTTGATCTCATGACCTACTTGTGCGAAAAGCTTAATATTAGTCTTCACCATTCTGGCGAGTCTGATGTTGTAGCTCTGGATCGAGCTAAATAAAGCTTTCGATCGAGTTTGGCATGATGCTTTATTGGCTAAATACAGGGCTTTAGGTCTAGGTAGGGTATTTGTTAAATGGATTGGAGATTTCCTTTCGAATCATACGATTTGTGTTCTAGTCGATGGATATTCATCCAAAGATTTTAAAATAAATGCTGGTGTCCCTCTATTCGTTATATAAATGATCCCAGTGTTACCTCAACGCTCGCTCGAAACAAGGAGGACAACAGATGCTCATCCCTGCACAGTCGAGCTAACCAGATGCCGTAACACGGCCTATGGAAATTCGTTTGTCATGCGGAACCATATTCCACCAAATGTGCTCCCCAAAGTTGATAAAGTATATGTGTACGATTTAGCTAAATTTAAAAAGAACGTTAACAGATTTCTTCTAAATATTTTCCCCATCCCTCATAATCCAGTAATCCCAAATAACTTGCACCACAATTCCAATTCCTTCCATATCCTCATCCCTGTAGCCAAACTGTACATTTGTATCACAGGTTCCCTCCTAAAGTTTGGATCAAAAAGGGTGTGGTTTTGGATTGTTAAAATCGCACACTTTCCAAAATAAACACCGCACAGTTTCAATGGGTGGCTTTCGAGCTTTCCATTCCCTCGTAACAAAAAAAATAAAAACTCGATATCATTAAGAAATCATTTGTCAAATCATAGGCATACGAAACGAAGCGTACATATCATATGATATCAAGCATACAAGCCAACTAAATTAAAAAGAAACTAAAAATAACTTAAACTAAAATTAAACAAGTAAAGAAGCAGTCAGTGGGTGCAACCGACTTAGAAATACCCTACACCCATTTGGTTCAAATTAAATGGGAAGTCCATAAGTCAATTTAAAACCATAAAAGCTGTTATTAGTTTGATCGTAAGACGTAGCTAACCAAATTAACTTTATAATACTAAAAACATTTTCTAATTACTTTTCTAATTTATTTACAAATTCTTACTAATTTATCTATTTAAAAATATTAAAAAACAAAAAAACTTGAAATAAATGAAAATATATTTATTTAAATTCAATTACTAAAGTGAAAAAATTTGAATTATTAAATTTTGTGACAAAAAGCTAATCCAAGCATAATATATTTAATAATTAAATTGCAATTATTTTAAATTGATAGTTTATGTACCTATTAGAAAAGCTTATAAACGCAAAATATGCAATAAATGCATTTCTAAAATATAATTACAAATTTAGAACTTTTCATATAGTTCATTTAAATATAACAATAAATTTTACATAAATGCAGCAAGTACCTTTGAATATAGCTTAAGTATTGTACACGATGTCTTAATTATATATCACCTATACCAATTATACTAAATATGTTTTATGGTAAAATTCTTAGCCTTTTAAAAATATGAAAGCGTTAAATAAAAACGGAAATAGGAAAGAACCCTCGTGTATCAAATTTATGGGGACACATAGGAAATATATTCTTTGGCTTTGTAATTATGCTGGTTTGGCCTCAGATCGACCAAAAGCTTCTAGAATCTGAAATCATTGTCCGAAATCGACCAGAACAAATTCCCATTATACTTTCATTACTAGTAACCTAGAGTTTAAATTTCATCAAAATAGCGGCATTATTTTTTGAGTTATGCTGTTTTTAAGATATATGTTCTTTAGCCCCTGAACTTTTCAAAGGTTCCTGAACCCGAAACCATTGTACGATTTTGCCCATATGCAGTCCCCGTCATACTTTCAATACTAGTTAACTCTTATACACAATTGGAACGTTCTATCTTCATTTTAAGTTACTATTTTCATTAATTTCCATGATAAGCTTTTAAACCTTGGGGGGTCTAAGAGGGGTACTGAACCACCACTCTGATTGATCCAAATTTAGAGGAACCGCACGGGAAATAGTAAAGAGCATCCATGTGCCAAATTTGAAACTTCTAAATTTGTTTGAAGTTACTATCTTTATTAATTTCGAAAATATGCTTTAAGGTCTTCAGAAATGTGTGGCTGGTCCTCGACCCACTCCTCCAATTGGTCCCAAATTTCAAAGACACTTAGGAAATAGAAAGAGAGACCCTGATACCAAATTTGGAGGTTTTATTTTCATTGGTTTTGGAATTATGCTTGTTTGGCCTAAATTCGATCAAAAAGTTCTAAGTTTCGAACCAATTGTCCATTCCCCTCCGTACGAAATCGCCGCCGTAGTTTCATTGCGAGTACCCTACAATACAAATTTTATAAAGATAGCGTCATTAGTTGTTAAGTAATCATGATTTTTTATATATGTTCGTTAGCCCTTGGACCGATTAAAAGGTCCAGAATCCGAACCCATGGGTCGATTTCGCCCATTGGCAATCCCCGCCGTACTTTCAGTCCTAGTAACCTACAGTTAAAATTTCATTAAGATAGCTCCATTATTTTTTGAGTTATCGTGCTTACGGACGGACGGACGGACGGACGTGGCTATATCGACTTAGGAGATCGCGCTGATTACAAATATATATACTTTTCTATATCTAGCTCGCTTCCTTTAGGTGGTTACAAACACCATACCAAAGTTAATATACCCTTTTACCTATTTTATAGGTGTAGGGTATAAAAATTGGTTTAAGGAAGATTTAGAAACTAATTTTAAAATTGTATAATTATGAATGTTTGTTTAGTCCCACAGATGTTAATTAAAACAATAATCTATTTTTAAATGACCTAGATGTGATATAAGTAAAATAAAATTCCCACTAAATGCAAATAAAAACTTAAATCTCTTATATTATCTACAAATCCATTTTATTATTTAGGTACCTATAAACCATTATTTTTTTAAATGAATTAAAAGTTACAAAAACTTTCCGCTTTTGAAAAATCAGCTGACTAAACATTCTGCAACAATTAATTATCTTCTAATAAACCAAATTTTACTCATACATTCATAAGTACATTAATTGGTAACTACACTCGTGTGGGCCTGAGCATTATTCACTTACGTTATTCTATAATGGAAAATTACGTCAATACAACATTGCATTACATACTGTGTGACTTGGCTGGATAGTTGGTATCGGTATTTCATCTGATTTCATATTGCAGTTGCATAATGTAAATTCTCATTCAATGTTGCACTGACGTTATTTTCCATCATAGAATAACGTAAGTTAATATTGCTCAAGCCTCAAATCAAAATTAAGATAGAACGTTCCAATTGTGTACAAGGGTTAACTAGTATTTAAAGTATATGGGCAAAATCAGCCCATGGGTTCGGATTCTGCACCTTTAAATCGGTCTAAGGGCTAACGAACATATATAAAAAATCACGATAACTTAACAACTAATGACGCTATCTTCATAAGATTTGTGCTGTACGGTATTGTTAATGAAACTACGGCGGCGATTGCGTACAGAACTTTTTGATCGAATTTAGGCCAATCGAGCATAATTCGAAAACCAATGAAGATAGAACCTCCAAGTTTGGTATCAGCGTGTCTCTTTCTATTTCCTTACTGTCTTTGAAATTTGGTACCAATTGGAGGAGTGGGTCGGGGACCAGTCACACAGTTCCGAAGACCTTAAAGCATATTTTCGAAATTAAAAAAGATAGTAACTTCAAACAAATGTTGAAGCCTCAAATTTGGCACATGAGTGTTCTTTACTATTTCCTGCGCGTCCCCCTAATTTTGGATCAATCGGGGTGGTGGTTCAGTACCCCTCTTAGACCCCCCAAGGTTTTTTGACGAGGGATTTTTTAGGACCTTACTTATTTCTCTGCGTCACAAACGTAATGATAAATTTATTGTCGGCATTCATTCTTGACAGAGATTGGGTACCAACCATTGATATAAAATAATTTATAGATCAGTAGCTTTTCTTTCTCTCTAATGTATTCCTATTAAACCATTTTAAGTAAGAAAATTAACATATGTTTAGGCTAATGTAAAATCAGATGTTTCTTTTAAAATTGTTTAATATAACAATTAAAATTGGAATAATTATGTAAACAAATATAGCATTCCGAAACAAACAATGTTAGGTAGTTAAAATAAGTTTTATTAAATATTATGTGAACTATTTTTTGTTTTTGAAAAGAATGCAAGTTGAAGGTTCAAATAATATTTTAAAGAATTGCAAACAGTGATAAATGTAAATTTGTTTCAGAACAAAAAAAAAACTTTTAGAATTATTAGAATATTCAAAATCGGATAGTGATGTATTTTTTGTTATTCACAAAAATTAATGGAGTTGCAAAAGCAGCTGTTACTCGAAATGCGGCTTAAAAATTTTAGTTATATTACCTATCTAGTTATTATTATATCTATTGTATCATCGCTCAATTTACAAAAAAGACATGAAAAGAAAAGTTTAATTAGGTATTCGACATCGTCAAAGTATCAAACATTCTTGCGAATATCGTTGAATTTCAATTTACTTTCAGAAATTTTAAATGGATGGATATTACCAGAAAACAATCGTATCAAAAATGGAAAAATTTAAACACAAATAACTTTTTTAATTTAATTGTAATTAACGATTTGCTACTAAACTCATTTTAACAAAATATTTAGAAAAGAAAATAAAATATTTATTTCCCCTTGTAATTTAATTTTGTTTTGATTTCAGAAATGTCAAAACTGGTTTTTGACAGATTATATATTCATTTATTTGCTGCAAAAACCCTAAATACAAAAATAGTTAATCGGGTTTTGTTTTTTGAAATCTGAGCAGAGCTTGAAATATCAGAAATAATTGTTTTTTGACTCTGAGCGCTCTTAGCTTGTGATTCGTATATTATTCATAAAACAGAGTGCACTCAAAAAGTGCGATACGTGCTCACTGAAATACATCGATCAAGTCATTACTGAGTAAGACAAAATACAAAGGGGGTTTGTCTTTTTCTCATCAGATAAGTGCTCAGAGTCAATACCGAGCGCTCAGAGCAAACTAGGCTCATATTAAAATTTTATCCATACTCTGACACTCTGAGTTAAAAAACAAAGGCTCAGAACACAGATTGTCAATTTTTATCCAAATTATTTTCTAACGTCATTATTGTTTGATTGCATCAAAATTTATGTTATAAAATTGATATTTAAAAGATTTAAAATTAAAATTTTAACCTTCTAAATCTACGTTCTCCATTTTTTAATACTAAAACCAACAAAATCTAAAAAACGAAATTTAAAAACAAAATGTCTTGATATACGAGATATTGTTTTTAAAGGCGTTTTTATTATTTTATTCTTAATTTGACGTTTTTCTGTTTGACAACTCTGTGAAATCTGAAAAATTTTTACGAGCTCACAGATCGTGCTCTGAGCGCTCTGCGAGTTAAAAAAGGAGCACAAACTAGATAATATGGATAATCTGAGCACAAAAATAACACAATTACTTGGTAAATAAATTTCAAAATGTTTTGTATGTATTAATGATCTTTTTTTAATTTAATTTTATCTCTTGAAAATTTTAAACTTAACAAAAATAAAAATGACAATTTTTTCAAATCGTTGTGTTTTATTACATCTGAATGCTCATAGCGTGAGGTTCATGCTCTTTTCAGAACGTGATCAGATGCTCTATGCCTTCGCATCCGTGATAGAGTAACTCCATGTTTTTTTTTGTGTAAGACAAAATTTTAATTTTATTTAAATGTAGTCACATTTGGTACGATTTTAGTTAAACACAACAAAAACATATAATATAATATAAACCCCTAACTATAATAGACAGATGATGTCATATGAACTTCCGATAAATATTCGGTATAATTACCTATAATCTAAATAACCAATCATACTCATAAAATGTCAAACATAAACAATAAATTATTAAAAATTTATGTATTTACCTTGTTATGTTTGATTTTGAAATTTTTTAATTCTTTTTAATTTTAGTTTGTTTTCAATTTAGTTTGCTTGTATGTATGATATTATATGATATGTACGCTTCGTTTCGTATACCTATGACTTGACGAATGATTCCTTAATGATTTCGAATGATGGTTATGAGAATTATAGTTAGTGAGAATTAAAAGTCATACGATTGTACAAAATCATATGAAATTATATGTAATCATATGACTATTATAGTTAGGGCTATTGTTATGCCATTTAATAAAACGTTTTTTGACAGCCGTTCCCGACGTTCCTGTACAACTGTTTTTTGTTGTGTAAGACAAAAGAATAATTTTTCACTGAAAAAGAAAACAATTTTTATTCGAAATTAAAATCAGTTTAAAGAAAAATAATAAATACTTAATAAATTTTATTACATATTTTAAAATTTTATATTTTTGAACTAATTTTATTTAAGTATATACATACTCACATTTTGTACGATTTTAAACTTGCACAACAAAAACATATGATTATTATAATTGTCATTTTATAGAACGTCAAAATTTGTAAATGCTCTCTTGAAAGTTTCATAGATGACGTTCTAATCACTTTTGATTTTTGGCTTTTGACAGAGAGGCTAATTCTAATATCTAAATTAATCGATACCTTAATTAAAGTTGTTCACTTTTTATTGGGACTTTTATTTTTATAATTAAGAAAAATTTTTAATTTAGTAATTAATAAGCTGAAAAAAAGGGGTTTAATTTTATTTTTTGTTAAACGGATAAATTAAGTGAAAAAGAATTTAAAATTATTTAAATCGATAAAAAGGAAATAGAAAAGACAAAATATGTATGTGTTATTATTTATTTAATTTACAAAATCGTAATTCGATTATTTGAATGTATGGATATATTGTGTGTATTTCACACACATCTCTACTCATTCATGTACTGCTACTGTGCATAAATTAAGTTGAATATTCAGTCAAATTTTTTTGATGATATTAAACAAAATTTAATGAAGTTGGTCTTGAAAATGGGTGAAGTATTTGTAATCTTGAAAAATATGTGGTTTTAATCGGTAATTTTAAATAACTGTTTTTAATAGATATATGTTATGTAAAAAGTAAATGATCACAACTTTATTTACAAAATATGTTACAATAAAAAGAAAAAGAAATAAAGAGTTCTTGAAATACTGTTTTATTTTTGTACTAAAATAGTATTCTTATGCATGTTTTTTTAAATTAAAATTTAATATTTTTTTTAAATTTTTATTTAAATAATAAATATAGGTAACTAAACTTATATATAAATTAAAATATACATTTAAAATTAAAAAAGCAAATATGTATGTAGGTATATATTAATTGAAATAACCATAATATGTACATTATTTAATATATTATGTATATTATGTTCATTATATTATGTACTTATTTATGTATCATATGTTTGCATAACCAAAATTTACATAAAAAATTTTAGTTAACAGAAAAATATCTTTTTGAAACTTAAAACGATGCAAATGCATTTTTTTCATTTTTCAATAAGTCTTATTTTTTATCTAATAACATTAAATATATGCATAGCATATGTGTATAAATTCTAGAAATATTTGCATATGTTCGTTTATAAAGAGAAATAAAGTTATTTATAAGAAAACACCTAAATTAAAGAAAAACTAAACGAATAGACAAAGACAAATCTAAAAAGTTCAGAACATAACTTAAAAAAAAAGTCAAAATTAATGTTTTTGCAAATCCTATCCCGTTTTTTTAACCAATAAATAATGAATTCTTTAAATAGAAAAATATCAATTTCATTGAAAAAGAAAATATAATTTTTTTAATTAGTTAATTTTTAGCAAAGAAATCATACAGTTGAAGTAAAATATTTATTTATTTATAAAAAGTCCTTACCTTGTACTATGCGGTAAGGAAGTGAAGTATGCCTTTCTTTCCAGGTGTGGCAGATTATACTATTATTAATTTATAAGTAATATTATTTATTTTGTTTTCACCAAATATTTTATATTTAACTATAAATATTTGGTCACCATGGGCATTTGTAAAGAAGAATTTTCTTTCAATTTTCAAAATTTCTTGCCCGTACGGGAATCAAACTCGTACCCTCTCGGTTTTAAACCAAATGCTTACTTATTAACCGAACCACCAAGGTTTTCAAGTGAAATATTTAATTTCAATTGAAATACTACATAATAAAGAAAATATAACTAATTTTATTTAGAAACAAATTTTAAACTCTAGTATAATAGTATTTTTTTAATTAATTTTCTTTTTGGCAAAATTTTAAACTAGTAACATTTTATTCAAATTTTTTATGCTTAATAATCTAAATTCTTATTAAGTTACTCACTAACCTACCCACCGAGAGGCCTAAAACTATAATATTTTCTTTCGATTGAATTACTACATAATAAAGACAACATAACAATTTTTATTTACAAACAAGTTTTAAATTCCATAGTATAATAGTTTCTTTTTAATTAATTTTCGAATTTAATTTTTTAATTAAGATTCTAAATTTATAAAATTTTGTTAACTAATATAAATTCTTAATAAATTAAAAAATATTTTTTTTAATTTTAATAAATTTTTTTTTCAGAAGAAAATAGTTAAAATATAAAGGGAGAAAATAAAAAAAAAAAAATCTGTTATCACAAAAAAACAGAAAGAGTGTTACAAATATTTTTAATTCTAAGTTCAAATAGAAAATTGCAATGCGAACTAAAAATATTTTGATAAAAGAAATGTTTCAACAATTAAAATTGTGTATAAATTTTTCAAAGATACATTTATCTGTTTTTAATTACTATTATAACACATCTAGCAATAAAAATAATATTTATAAAATTTATTAATGAATCTTCTACGTTTAATTCAAATAAAAATTCTGCAAGAAAAAAAAAACAAAATAATAAAATAATAACTCCAGAATATTGAAAATATTGAATTACATATAAAAAAAAAACAGAATAAATGATAAGGAAGCTTCATTTCTACTGGTTTTGGCTGTGATTAAAAGAATAAAAATTAACAAAATGTGCATAACATATATGGAATTTCTTTAAGGAGATTATATATAAAAAAATCAAATCCAAACAAATTATAAGCCTGAAAATTTAAGAAAAATCACACAAGTTTAAAAATTTTTTTTTTTTTTTTAAAATAGAATCTTCAGCATAAATATATATTTTCTTTAATGTACGCTATTATTTTGTTTAATTTTTATTTAACTGCAAAGGGTAAAATATAAAATAAAAAATTTCTGTGATTAATTTATTATCATTTTCTACAAAAAACAAATTTATTAAGAAAAGGAAATACCTGGATATTTATAAACCAAACGACAAGAAATTTTTTTTTTTTTAAATCGAAACATGTCAAACGGTAGAGAATCATGCTATCGTAATAAAAATAATAATCAAACTAATACTAATAACATGATTAACAATAGTTTAACGTCATCAAATAAAACACCAAATAAACCAGGAATACCTGCATCCTGTTTTTACGATAGTCCATTAAAAAGTCAAGGACGTCAAAATAATGTTGTTGGATCACATAATGCTCTGTCGAGAATTCGACCTCAGTCAGTTCATTCAGCACGGGTTTTAATTTATGATGATTATGATTCTGAAATTGGTGTTAATAATAACAGTGATAATAATGCTCATGTTAGCACACTTTCTACAAATCTAAACTCTAAATTGAATAGTGATGTTAAAATACCTTTGGCTACAGCAATAACAACAAACAATTCTTCAAAATGTGGAATAAATACAAGTTTTAATTCCGAAACAGCTAGCGCAGGAAATGTTTGCGTTAATACTGGTGGTAATTGTTTGCCAAAAGATTCAACACTAGTTTTAAAAAATTCTTCTTTGTGTAAAACTTTGTCTGGTAGTTGTCTTAATGGAAGTTCTATATCATTGCCCTCAAGTAGAGACTTTCCTAACGTTTCTAGAAAAATTTCTTTTCAACATTCTTTGCGTGGAATGGGCAGTAGTGGTTAGTATAATATTTTTTAGTTTTATTTATTTTCTTTTAAATTATAACATTACAGAAACGTCAAATTTAAGTCGACTTCGAAATTCGGCTTTAGGTAAATCGGCGCCTTCCCTTTCTACAACATTCAAAGAAAATTCTGTAGCTGCAGCAACTTCGGCTATTATAATTCCCCAAAGGCGATCACAATATTCTATTCCAATTGGGATAAATCGTTATGGAAATGTTACTAATAACGTTATTTCAAATCATCGTTTAAGCTTAGTTAGTGGTATTACCGGTCTGAATACATCACCACGATCTCATTCTCCTATTTCTGCTAGTCCTATTGATAGCCCACGAATAAATTCTCCTATGCAATTTGCATTTGCCCCTATCAAACGAATATCATGTTGTAGAGGAGATGGAAGACGTTGGTCTGTAGCTTCTTTACCTTCATCTGGATATGGCACTACTCCAGGAAGTTCCAATTTATCGGTAAGATAATAAAATTTTGTAAATTTTAATTTATGTACCATTAAACCTAGAAATGGCATAATATTGACTTAATGTTTTTTTTTAAAGTCACAATGCTCCAGTCAAGAACGTCTACATCAGTTACCAAATGTGCCAACAAGTGATGAATTACGTATTTTGTCACATCATTTTTCGAATGATATGACCACTTGTTGTCCTGAACATTATCAACAATCTCAGCAATATCATCAACAACATGTTATGCAAGGTAATATTCATTCTTTGCAGCAAGCGCCATCAACTAAGCATAATTTATACAACGTGCCCCAACAAATATCTCAACAATCTCATATTTCATCGCCGCAATCAGTAGGAACTCCAAAACAGTTACATAATGTTAATAGCAGTATACATTCAACACCTTCAAACCCTTGGCAACAAAATCAATTTCAAAAATGTTGCTATACACCCCCAAGTTCGTGTAGCAGTCCACAAAATAATATTTGTTCAACGCCACCTCTTCCATCACAACAAATAGGCTCATGTCGTCTAACAAATGTAAATATAAATGATGAAAATATTAATAACAGTAATATGAATATCTCAAATGGAAGCAATGTTAATATAAATAAAGTCAGTGGAGGAGGAGGTCGACACTCACCCTTTCATAGACCAAGATCCCGAAGCTTATCAAGTCCAAGTAGATCACCAATAGTAGACAATGAAATCGCTGTTATGAATACTCTATATAAGGAAAGGTTTCCTAAAGCTACTTTACAAATGGAAGAAAGATTAAAACATTTCATTAATGAAAGTAAAGATGCTGCGTGTAATAATTTTCGTGATTCACAACCAATTGCAAGATTTGTCCATCATCAAGTCATAGAAATGGCGAGAGATTGTTTACATAAATCTAGTGCAAAGTTGATAACAAGTAGATACTTTTATGAAATGAGTGAAAATTTAGAAAAACTCCTGATTGAGACTCGAGATAAATCCCCGGAAGCGGCAGCAGAACTTACAGGAATTATTAAAAAACTTATTTTAATAATATCTCGACCAGCACGATTACTAGAATGTTTAGAATTTGATCCAGAAGAATTTTATCATTTGTTGGAAGCTGCTGAAGGTCAGGCCAAATTATTACAAGGTAACTTTTATTTAATCTAATCTCTTTTGCTCTACTTACAAAAAATTTAAAATGTTTAATTTTTTATTTAGGTATTAATGCTGATATTCCACAGTATATAGTATCAAAATTGGGATTAAATCGGGATCCTTTAGCTGAATTACACCAAGAATTGATTGGATCAAACCAAGTTATATCAAAAAAGGAATCTAAAATTGAGTCCATAGAAAACAATGTTTCGGAACAATTATCAACATCATTGAATAATTCATTGAAAAAAAACTCTGACACCGCTGATGAGTCAACTCAATTGCAAGAAAAATTAGCATCTGTTTTAATATCTGATCCAAAAAAAAAAGATGATTCACATAATTATGTTAATAATAATATAAATACTTCAACCGTTGTTTTAAGTTCATCTGATTCATGTTCTGTGAATCAAAAAGGTCCAAATTTTAGTGCAACAGGAACAGTGTTTAATTCAAAGGAAACTGACAAAGTAGTAGAAAAAGATAATTCAATTACAAGTAAAATATCTAACAATTCTACAACCGTTATACTAAAAAATGCCGCAAATAATGATGAACAAATTTTATTGCACGAAAATCAAAAACAGTATTTGCAGCAAATTCCCAACGAAAATGATTTTGATATTGTTAAGTTAATTTCAAATGGTGCTTATGGAGCCGTTTATTTAGTTAAACACAAACAAACACGCCAACGTTTTGCTATGAAAAAAATAAATAAAAATAATTTAATTTTAAGAAATCAGGTGGAACAAGTATTTGCCGAGCGTGATATTTTAAGTTTTGCTGATAATCCATTTGTTGTTAGCATGTATTGCAGTTTTGAAACCAAAAAACATTTATGTCTTGTTATGGAATATGTTGAAGGTGGAGATTGCGCTAATTTATTAAAAAGCATTGGTCCGTTACCTTCGGATATGGCACGTTTCTATTTTGCGGAAACCGTGTTAGCTGTCGAATATTTACATAGCTACGGTATAGTACATCGAGATTTGAAGCCAGATAATCTCTTAATAACAGCTTTAGGCCATATCAAGTTAACCGATTTCGGTTTGTCTAAAATGGGTTTGATGTCATTAGCAACAAATTTATATGAAGGCTATATTGATAGTGAGACAAGGCAGTTTTCTGATAAACAAGTTTATGGGACACCGGAATATATTGCTCCAGAAGTAATATTACGGCAAGGTTATGGAAAACCCGTTGATTGGTGGTCAATGGGTATAATTCTATATGAATTTTTAATTGGATGCGTTCCATTTTTCGGCGAGACGCCTGAAGAATTATTTGCACATACTGTAAATGACGATATAGAGTGGCCAGATAATGAAGATTGGACTGTTCAACCAGAAGCAAAAGATTTAATAACGCAATTACTACAACAAAATCCCAGAGAACGACTAGGTACCAGTGGGGCACATGAAGTTAAGGACCATTGTTATTTCGTTGGTCTCGATTGGAATTCTTTATTGCGCCAAAAAGCAGAATTTGTTCCTCAATTATCTAATGATGATGATACTAGCTATTTTGATAGTATGAATTTTACATTTAAATTTTAAATTTATAAAGTAACAAAGTAAATTTTTTTTATTTAGCACGTATGGATCGATATAACCATGACTTGGGTGGTGAAGATACAGATGATACTGATGACACACCTGTTTTTGGTTCTTTTAGTTCTTACACTCCGCAGTACAAAAAACATCATTATTGCTGGTCTCGGCTTGGTTCAAATTCAACGTCTGAAGACAACAATAGTGAAATGAATAAAATGATGACAACACCGGAATTGAGAAAACTTGATGTATACATTTTGTAGTAGATAAATTTATTTTTAATAAATTTTTTTTTACTTATATTGCAGCTTACGTGCAGAAGTCTTAAATTTCCTTCTACCCCGGATGCTGATTACCTCCCAGAATTTTTAAACACACCAGACCGGGAGGAAATAAAGTCTATACATCAGTATTTGAAACACCAACAGACAATTGCAGGCGCTACTGTAAATAATATTAACTCTTCACCTAAAAGTTTTGATTCAAATTTAGTGTTATCAAATACCAATGTCGTAAGTCAAGTTACTACAACAGCATCTAATGCTGATTTGAGTTCAACAACACAAAATAAAATTACAACAACAAATTCGGGAAATAGAAATTATCATCATTATCATCATCATCAAACACAACAGCAACAACACCATCATCATCATCATTTGCATCATTTCCATCACCATCATAGTTCTAATCAGCCTAGTCATCACTCAACCATTCCAAATTCGAAAGCTATATCATTAGTACGACAAAATCAGATAACGGCTGGTGCTTCTGGATTATTTAAAACTAATGCATTAATTAAGCAGTTTTCGGCACCAAATGTACCTGAGAGTAGGAAATTAATTGATACACATCAAATTTCTTCACTAGCAGCGTATCGAAAAAATTTAAGTACACCAGAATCTTCGCAAACTGACAGTGATGATTTATCACCTCAAATACAAAGAAAACGCAAAACAAATATTAATAATCGGGATTTATTACCTCGTTTTTCTATTTCAATTGAAGACGAAACAACTATGCCGAGTAATTCCGGTTGTAATAACAATGGAACGATTTCTGCCTTTGATATAACTTTATCGGCGCGTGATCAATCACCTCTTGCAGCTGGTTTACAAACATCTACATCCACTACAGATAGCGGTAATTCCAATAGTGTAAAGCATAGATCAAGATCAGTTGTTAAAAGTGCATCAGCTTTAGGTTTATCGTTAATTGTATCAACGCCAAGTTCAGTCTCAGTTGAACCTACTCAACAAACTTTGAATAATAATTTGGTTGGAAACAGTGGGATATTACAATCACCGGTGGTAGCAAATACAAGTGGTGGTGGTGGGTCAAGTACTGCAAGTTCACGAGACACATCTCCCTGTAGAGAACTTTCACCTTTGGTTAGTAATTTAAAACCACCTATTTTTATTCGACGCGGTCCCCGAGGTTTTGGTTTTACTGTACATACTATTCGTGTATATTATGGTGATACAAACTTCTATACCATGCATCATCTTGTTATGGCTGTTGATGAAGGAAGTCCAGCTTTTGAAGCTGGATTACGGCCAGCTGATTTAATAACACATGTCAATGGTGAAACTGTTCAGGGTTTATATCACACGCAAGTTCTACAGTTATTATTGAGTGGAGGAGAACATGTTACCTTAAGAGCTACACCATTAGAACATACTAGTATCCAAAGTGGAGGAAGAAAACGAGAATTATGGCAAAGTAAGTTGGCAAAAAAAGGTGTTAATCGCCAAAAAAAGCAAAAAAAGGAATACCATGAAAAAAAGAGAAAAACTTCACTTTTTAGGCGAATTAGTTCTAAAAGAGCGTCTGCAGAAATTCATCAGGTTAGTAAATTAACAAAATTTGTGTATGTATCTTGAATTTTATAATTTAAAAATAATTAACATTTTAATTTAAAAAATATTTTTTAATTCAATTTTTTTTCAACATAGAAACATTTTTTTATGTTTTCTGGGAATTTTAGAATATTTTGTAAAATTGTAGAATTTATAAAATTTTAAAAGTTTTAAAATAAAATTAAATTTAGTTTTCATCCTATTTTTTTAATTTTTATTTTTTTTTAAGATGACAGCAGCAATAGCTTCTCCGACAATGGTTACACCCTCAAGATCTTTTACTTCATTCACACGTTCTTCTGATACAACTTTAATGACACCGCCAACAAATCGTTTAAGTTTGTCTCCATTTGATTCTTTTTGTCAACATTCTGCGCCATCCAATTCTTCACAATCTAGTTCACCATCCTCTTCGGCGCCAAATACTCCAACTAGTAGCAATCTCACCGGACCTCTGGTTCAAACGTCATATTTGACATCATCATTTACAAGTCCCAATAATTCAGCAAACAATGGAAGAAATGGTAATACATCTATTATCAATTCTTCAAACAGTTCTCTTGATAATGCGAATGATGTTTCAAATATTCAAATAATAAACCAGAATAACGCAACAAATGGTTCACATTTATACCAAAGGCCATCAACATTACATGGGTTAAAACATAAACTACATACAACTGCTTGTGGAGTAGCTGGATCAAAATCAATTCATTCGTCGCCGTCATCAGTTACAAGTCGCAGAAAATCAGTTGGTCATATTCCTTTGTCACCATTAGCAAGAACACCGTCACCTTCACCTTTACCATCATCACCAACACGTTCACCATCACCTTTAGCTTTTCCAGCTATATGCCATCAAGCCGGTTCGTCCAATCAAACACAATCATATAGTCCATCTAGCGGTTCTGGTCATCCGATATCTGGTGCATCAATATCTAATAATGTTTCAACAACTTCAATTGTAACAGGTATAAATTCTTCAGCAGTTGTGAGTGCTGCGGTAAAAAAAAATTTTGCAAGGCCAAAAAGTGCTGAACCAAGCTCTCCACTATTAAGGAGAGCTTTATCACCAGATCGACTACATCCCCGTAGTGCTGAAAATAAATGTGCATTTATCTCACCGTTATGTTGTCCACCACCAATTAATCAAAAACAGAGAAATTTAACTGGTACGTTAACCACTTGGCGAGCTTCAGGAAATAATTCTATTGTTTCATCAAGTAATTCAGTATTGACAAATATTTCTTCGACAACAGTTGCTGTTTCTACAAATAATAATAATAGTAGTCAATTAACACAAACAATTAATTTACCAATTGCAAGCAATATTTTAAATGCAAATCATAATCCACAACAATCTGGAAAAAATAATTATATATCAACAGAATCATATGATATATTAGATTCTTCATTTTCAACAGATTGTGAGAATAAATTGGAAGATGCTCATAAAAAATCACAACAACAACAGTCACAACAATCACAAACAACAAATGCTTTATTAGCACTTTCATTACAAACATCGGGTGAAATGCTACCTAGAATAGCTGAAGAAAAAGATTCTCCAACAAATTCTTTTGGTGATAATATTTGTGCAATAATAGCACAAAAACAAATTGATGATAGTAATGATGATAATGATGTTATTCAAGAAGACAAAAGTATTATAACAAAAAAATCAATTAATAATAAACAAAATGAAATTTCAGATAAAGAAAAAAGCTTAAATAAAAGTTCAATACAAACTGTTCAAATTAAAAAAGTAAATGATACACCTGATGAAAAATTATAATTTGAAACTGAAAAACAACAGAAAAAAAATCGTTTGCAATAAATTATTTATGATAAAATTAATTAGTTGAACAAGCTTAGAATTGTAATTTTATTTGTTTATTTGAAAAAAAAAAAAAAAGTTCAATACAACAAAAAATGTTAATCAAAAACCATATTTTCCTTTACAACAATGTAAATATGTATGACAAACTAGACTCGAATTAAGATGATTTATTTGGGAGTAAATTTTTTCTTGAATTTTTTTTTTTTAAATTTTTCTTTTGGATAAAAATTTTTAATAAAAAAAAAAAATGTGTTTTTTTAAAATTATCCTTAACTTTAAGAGAAATATATTTGCAATTTATTTTTCTTAATATCTTTATTTAAAATAACCGTAAGGTAATAATTATACAAAAAAAAAAACACATTTTCACAAAAATAAATACTGTAGTATTTAAAAATATTAAAATAAATAAAAATAACTACTAAAATAGAAAGTCAACCCTTTATTATTTTAATTTTAAATATTTATTAAGAACAGTAAAAAAAAAAAAAAAACTGAAACAGTATAAATTTCAACAGTAATTAATATACATACATTACTAATAACTTATACCATGGCTTCTACTAGAATTGTCACAAATTAAAAGAAAATATTTACTGTTTTATTAAAAAATCTTAACAAATAATAATATAAACATCTCCAAAATTGCTACAATTAACCTAAATATTAAAATGATAACCCAATATTTTCAATTCGGATCTAAAGCAATCAATAGAAATTCTTCAATTTCAATAATGTGGATTTCCTTTCTTTTATATTAAATTTGTTTTCATAAGTTATATATAATAATGTAAAGAGGAAGACAGAGATGGCAAAAACAAGCATTGGCCTATCAATTTTACTCTGTTTTTTTAATGTAATTAATAATTAATTACAAATGCATTATTATTTTTAAGTAATTTACATACCAGTGACAACATTATTGTTATGAATGCGCAACCCTTATTTACTATTTGTTGTGACATTATACCATTTGTACTACTATTTATGGGAATTACTGTTGATATTTTTTGTTACTACTTCTATTTACAATCAAACTTAAACAATTTAAACAAAATAATTAGTTAATTTTGAATAAAGCACATGAAATTTGGTAGCAATAAATATTTAATTCTAATTAACAGTTAAAATAATATAAAAATGATCTGCAAATTTTAAAATTAAAAAATAATATGGAACGAGAATATTGTAACTTATATATTTAAGTTTAAAAAGTTATTATAAATGTATAATTATTGTATCTAATCAACATTTCTGAGAAAATATATTCACGTAATTATATAATATATATATAAAATTTAAAATTATAACGAATTACTAAAATATAAGTGATAAAAAAATGTGTGTAAAAAATACGTCAGTTTATTTTTCTTTCTTAATAAACTAATTAATTATCAAACCTTTATTATTAAAGTATTTATTTTTAAAACTAGATTTTCTAGGAAGTGCAATATTCGACCAAAACAAACATAATTCGTCGATATATTTGTATTGAACTATTCAAAAATATTAAAATAGAACAAATTTTGGTATTGAATATCAGAATAATTAAATAAATATTTATTAACAAATAAAAAATTATAATATTTATTTTTTTTTTAATAATTTTCAGAGGTAAGAAATGTTTTCGTTTCAATTCTTTTTAAACAACTACTTTTTTTAACAAATTATTTTAACTAGGTACGTAAAGTTTTAAAATTAGACATACGATGAGTATCACTTATGTGATATTGGCTATTCTGGGGAATTCAAAAGTGCTATTGACGAGATGTGATTTAGCTAATTTGTCACGTTTGGTTATTCTAAAGACTTTTCCTACGACATTATAGCAATGTGGTATCACTTCTATATTTGACAAAATTGAAAAAAAAATAGTAATTGGTGCTTATCGTGGTTACCGTACGGTGCGGTAAACGTACCGCAATAATTATTCACCTTACGGTTGCCTTCAATCGTGGAAAACGCGTGAATAAATATAATTCGAAAATAAATGACCATTGTCAAAAGTTAATAAAAATTTTTTGTTAAGTATACTTTGTTTCAATTGACATTTAAAAAATGTAAACTGATTATGTTTATTTTAAAATAAATAAAAAACGTATATTTAAATAAAAATTAATTTATAAATGGGTAGGCTACAGTCAATTTGCTAGATATTTTATTATCTGAAGGATCAACGGAAAGAAGAAATAGCCAAAAATTTAAGAAATTGTACTAGGGGTATTTTTAAAATTGATGATAAAAGGTAAACAAATCAAAATTATTTTCACCCCTATTCTGAATTACTACGTAACACTAATTTACGTAGAATCTACGCAAACTTGATCCTAAATTCCTTTGTAGTAAATTTTTTTTTCGAAATTCGTAGATTGGTAATTCTGAATTCCTACGTAGCGTAAATTAAATGTCAAAAATCTACGCAAGCAATATTCATACGTAGTAGTGCTTTGAATTCCTTTGTTTGCAGTTTTGTTTATTATTTACAAAAATTTGAATAAAAATTTTAAAAATGTAAGTATTATTTTTTGTTCCCTTTTTTTAAAAAAAAGGGAACTAAAATTATTTTGTAAAGGGTAAGAGTAACAACGAACCAAACCCTTAATATTTAAGATTTAAGTTAAAACAAACGTTAAATGAAATACAAATAATTTTTAATTTTTATGTTATTTTAATATTATATATGAATGAAGTACAAATATTTTCCACTTTTTAGAAGTCCACTTTTTGCATGAAAATCCATTTTTGCCTTTTGTTGTTCTTCTGGTGTCATTTCAAGTTTAATTCACAATGGACATATTTTTGTGAAAATTTCCAGACATTCACTCAACACTTTAGAAAACGTCGATTGAGCAATTGCCACATCGTAGTCTTTCCCAATACAATGTTGTGACCTCCCTTCAGCGAAAAACCTTAAAACTGCACATAATTTATGAATGGGAGTTAAACGAAAAGACTTGCTTGCAAATCTTCTTCCATCAAACACAATAAATATTCAAAAGCAGGTTTATTTAGTCGAAAATTTGCTTGGAAACTAAGAATTGAATATATAAATTTATATAAATGCTTAGATAAATTTTCAAATTGAAATATGTAGGTATAAATACTTACGATTTCTCACTCAAGTCGTAAGAATCTCTAAGAATTCTCCTTTCTGATCTAAGAATCCTTTGATTAGTTTCTTCTTCTTCTAAGCCAATCAATCCAAATGCAATTGAATTCATATTTTTTCATATTTTATTGTTTATCAAATAATTTTTTTTAACTTGTTGCTTTAAATTTTTCAATAAAATTCCAAACCGAAATGTCAAATTTTGAAACTTTGAAAAAAACATTAATTATTCTCTCCGGCGTAATCCAGAATAACTAAAAAAAATCCAACTTAACGTAGCTAATTTTACGTACAAAATCTACGCAGGAATTCAGAATAGGGGTTTTTGTTTAGTAATTCGTAATGTTTACTAATAATATAAAATTTAGTTTCATTAAGAATTTTAGGTTGAATAAAACAGTAACATTTTTGAGTATGTTCTGGGAGAATTAAAGATACCTCAAAGAGATCAAACTTATAGGACCAACATTAAGTTAATTTTCTTTTAATTTTTTTTTTTATATGTTAGCAAAAAATAAGGTGTAGTTGTAAATGTAAACTTTTTGACGTAAAATATGCCATTTGACATTTATTATGATATTAAGACCAAACAATTTGCAATCAGTAGACATTCAATTTACATTTTTAAATTTTTGTGGTCGTAAAAGTAAATTTTTTAGTTTTGCAATGGATATAAAATCAACAGATTGTTTTTGTTTTCCACTTTTGAAATGAGTTTCCATCGCTAATCTTGTACAAATTAGTAGTTTTAAGGTGGATGTGTCCCACAACAAACTTTGTGATTCACTTTCAGTTTCACTCCTGTTAATTTAAATTTCAATTAATTTACAAAAAAAGACATAATATTTTCTTACTTACATTATTAATCATAAAAATAAAACAAGGCTGAACGCTCAAAAACTGTACCTTACTTCTTGGTAAACTGATTGTAAATAAAAAATTTAGTTTGCATAGTTGACGTTTACTTTACACATATTTCACATTTACGACCAGGTTCAGTTAGCAATGATTTTTTACATAATTTTTGGTCGTAAATTCAAAATATGCATATTGACAGCAAATTTACATTTACGACCATAAGAATACTTTTAAATAAAACAGATTATTGATTTTATATTTGATTTTTTATTTAAGATCTTAAATTAAAATGAAATTCTAAAAAATGTAAGGCACAAAATTAATAATGTTCATGATCTTAAAATTCAGTCTTTTCAAAAATAAAAATTAATAAAAACTTAAACTGCGTTCATTTTCTAATTCTAATTTTTAAATTAAGCTTGTACTTTTTTATATCTATCCCCGACCAATATCAAGTTTTTCTTTCATTAAACTAATTAAAGATTCATACTGATTATGATTATTTACTTTTTTCCTATGTATGTAAATAAAAAATTAATTTTTATTCTTTAAAAATTTTAAAATAACTTACATTTTTCTTTAAATGTTAAAATTTAAAGACCCGCCCGCACAAAAAATTTTACGTTTTGTAGTTGTTCTACAACGGCCACAGCTTTTTTTTATATGATACAGAAAAAAGCAATTTCGAAAATTTGTTTTATTAGGCGGACGGCCTTATAAATAAAATAGTACTTTTTATGTACGGCATCTGTTCGATAGTTAGGTTGTATTTTTGAATTACGTCGTCTGTAAGTATGTCGTAAGCAAGAACTTCCAGACGACTTAGCAAGATAATATCTTTAATTTGTTGTAAATGATTATTAATTGAGGTCATTTGTGCTAAAAGTAGGAGTGTGAAAGGAGTTTGCGATATTTTTGCAATAAAGTTGTTAGTTTGGTTTTTGATTTTTGTTAGGTATTGAGTAATTTCCAGTTGTTGGTTGTTCACGTGTTCGGCTATTGAGTGGATATTTTTCTAAAAAATTTTGTTAATAATTACTTGGTCGTTAATTTTATTAGTTACTTGTCTGGAGTTAAAGTTTAAATTTTGTAATTGCTTGAATATTTGTTCTGAGTCATCGTTATCCATTGTGCCTGTCAAAAATTTCATTGTTGTACCCAGGGCGTTAATTAGTACACGTTTATTTCTAATTTTCCCGTCAAGTTTGGGTATCAGTGAGTTCAGGGTGTGTTGTAAATTTAACAATTCTAATGTTAAAATTTTGTGTTCTGTGCTTGTTTCTTTTAGATTAAGAAGATTGAAATTATGGTACAAGTTTCCAATTATTTCTTGGTATTCAGTGAGGTTTACAATGTGTAAAGTTTTTGTGTAGTTATTAATAATTTTTTGTTCTTCCAATTTTATAATAGCAAAATCATTTTCATCCTTGAGTTAGCTTATTTGTATATAGATTGGAGCGACGCTTGTGGAATAGAGAGAATGAGTAGAAGTAGTAGTTCCATTTCCTAAAATTATAAAAGTTTTTATTGGATTTGGAATAGAGAGAAAAACAATAATAAAAATTAACTTAAGAAGTCTACCTCGAAAGAGACTTCTATATTTTCAGTTGGTAAAAAAAATTAATATTAAAAATAAAAATTGATGGTGATGATAAAGCATCTAATCCTTGGTTACAATAAAATCGTAATAAAATAGGTAATAGGTTTTATTGAAATTTAAACTTTCGTTTTTGTTGCTTTTTGCAATATTTAGTTTTCATTTAATTGCTCGTATCGACTATGTATTTGCCGTCTACTTTAAAGTTTCTCGATCTCCTCTTTTGGAATGTTTTTATTTAAAAAGTCTATTGGTCTACGTTTCGTGGTAGAGTGAATTGTTCTATTATATGTCATGATAATTTTAAAGATTTTATCGTTTAAGTCTTCAGTTTCATTAGTTTTGTCAATTTCTAATATTCTAATATGTTCGTTTAGTGTGCCGTGTAACCATTCAACGTCTGAGTTGCCGGTTTTATTCCCAGGTGTAGTTTGGTGAAATTCGATTTGGTTTTCTATAACAAATTGTTCTATGACACTGTGTATTATGCACTTTTCGTTATCTGTTATTAATTTTTTCATGTTTCCCAAATAAATTAGCCTTTCTTTTAGTGCTTTGAAAATAGAGATCCACGTTCTATCATTAAGTTTGTAGATGGTAGCATGTTTAGAGAATTTGTCTATCATAGTTAGATACATAAAGATCCTGCATGGAAACCAAATGTCCATGTGGACGATGTCATTAAATTGTATAGGAGATTGTGTGATCTCAAATAGGAGTTTTAAAGGTCTCCTATCATGTTTCGCTAAGGTACACACTTCACAATTGTTTATGAATTTTTGTATTTGTAATTGCAGTTACAAAGTAATGGTACATTTCCTTAAGTTCGGAAAAAATTTCCGATATACCGCGGTGGTTATTGCGAAGGTGTTCAGCTTTTATTATTTCAAGAATTTTATTTTTATCCGTTATATCTTGTAGTTTTTTGTTAGATTTTAATATTTTTAGACGTTGATTATTAGCAAAGAATTTAAGATAGAGGTTTTGAAAGTTGAGATAGATATCAATGTTATCGCTGTATACACATACTAATCCTTTTTCGGGTAGACAGCGTTTCATCTTTTCTAATATTAAAATTAAATGTTAAAAATCTTTAGTAACATAGAGAAGATTTTGACATTTTTTATTTATAATTTTCGTGGTAAATTTTTCGTTATTACTTAAGATTAGGTAAATTTGATAATTTAATTAATAAGTTAACAGGTTTTTCTGTTATTTTAATATGATATATGTCATCTTCATTTGCGCTATGTACTGTAGCTGCAGTAGACATGATATCATCATCATTATCATTGTTCGTTGTAGAGTGCATCGTAACGTTAGTATTCATAATTTCATCATTATTGTCAATGTTTGGTGCACTATGTGTCTCTACTTCGTTTAAAAATTGTAAAATTGAGGGCTCGATTATTGATTCGCTTTCATTGGCGTTAGACATTTTAAAATTGTTTAGGTTTAATAAAATAAAATAGTAGTAAAGCAAAGAAATTTTTATTCAATGCAATTTATTCTAATACTAACTAAATAAAATAAAGAGCCTTATTATTTTTTATATAACGATTTTGTTCAAAAAAAAAATTCGAAGTAGTTACGTAGAAGTTAAGGATTTACTTGAACCTATAAACTGTAACTAAAACAAAGTTATGAAAGATTCACAATTCGTTTTCTTGATGAACCAAAAGGAAAAATAACTGTATTCGAAAACAATACATGTAACAAAATTAAAATTGTAAAATTGTCAAAAGACGTTAGTAATAGAGAAATATAATAAAAAAATTAATGAAGACTTATAAATTATAATTAAATTAAAGTAAGTTTAATATCCTGTTTAGTAGTAGGATAGATTTAAATTGCAATTAAAATTCAACAATTGTAGAAAGAATTCACAATTAAACTTTAATTGAACTAGAGTTAAAAAAATTTAAAAGATTGAACGCAAATTAAAAAAAGAATTATAATTGAATTCAAATCATAAAATTCACTATAGAAAGATTTACTTTTATTTTTTGTAATTGTAATTTACTTAGAAATATTTTAAAAAAGAGATCTTATTTATAATATTTTTTGAAGTTTATTTAAGACACAAATTTTAAGAATATTTATTTCCTCTATTTGAAATATTATTGGGATAAAAGATTTACACTTTTATAATAATAAGGTTTAAAATTTTAAATAAATTTTTTTTTTTTATAGAAATAAATAAAAAATTTTATTAATTTAATTAGAAGAGAATTAATATTTTGATTTATTTTTTTATTTTTTTTTTTTATTATAATAATAAGGTTTGAGGATTTTTATTTTCCTTTTATTTGGAAATTTTAATAGTAAAAATTTTAAAATATTACTTAACTTTTGTTTGGTAAATGTTGTTACAAATGTACCTGCTACTAATGTTGTTGTAACCAATGTTGCTGTTTCTTGTTCCTGTGATCCAATTAACTGGCCATTTGTTGTATTTGTGGTTTGTTGAAATTGTTGTTGTAAATGTTGTCTTTGCTATTGCAAATGATATTGCTGTTGTTGCTGCTGTTGCTGTTGCTGATGATGATGATCAAAATATGATCCGAAATTGGTGAATGCTGACACAGATGAATTATTTGTTATGAATGCTGTTGCTGCAGGAGATCCAATTGTTGTTGGTGATGATCAGATTGTTAGTTATATTTTTTGTTAATTTATTTAACCTTTAGGCGCTTTAATCTTTTATAATTTTTTTATTTTCTATTCTAAGGTTTAACTAGTATCCGCGTAGGACCAAATGACTAAATATAAAAGATAGCTGGTGTTGCCAGCTTTCAAAAAATATATAGCTTTAATGGCGCATATTATCCTTTAAGGACGAAAATAACATTTAAAAGTATCCTTGTTATTTTAGTCTATTTTACAAAAACCGTTATCAAAAACCATGTAATCTAGCGATCTGTTCAATATATATATATTTATTCAAAGCTATTAAATAAGATGACGGTCTGGAGAATATTTTAACGTTTATTTGATGACGATAGGTGCTGCCGTTTTGAGATATTGCAATTTCAAGTGGAAATTTAAAACAAAAAAAAAAAAAATTTTTGAACTTTCAAAAAACCACTATAACTATGAACTTTTCAAAAACACCCTGTATTTTTTATTATACTGTTAGAAAAGTCTTTTGACACTCTATCCAACGGAAATTTATTTATATATTTATAATATTTATAATATTTTTATTTAAACTTTCAATTTTCTTTAATTTATTTGTTTCCATATACATTATAAATTTTTGGAAAACTACCTTACCATCTTGCACTTCTTTTGGTATGTTTTTTATTGAAGAATGAAATCTTTCATTATAACATCCAACGTCTTGTTGTATTATTCTTTATGCGGATAAATTGTTATTAACTAATTTAATTATTCTAAATTTTTCGGCTAATGAATTATGGAATCTTTCAACATCACTGTTACCTGTGTGACTATTTGGTTTTGTCTGATGTAGTACTATATCATGTTCTTGTAAAAATTCTTTGATATGTATTATACGTTGAATTCGTTATCTGCAATTATTTTCTTTGACTTACCCAACTTATTAAAGTGACTTTCTAATTGTTCTATTAAAGTAAATTGGTTTTTGTCTTGTAAGTCGTAAACTGTTCCAAACTTGAAAAATTTGTCTATTATTGTTATAAAGTTGAATTTTATAATTATATGTATGAACTTTGATGATTTTATTTGTGTCGTTTGGCGTAAAATTCTTTTTCAAATTTTGCTTTAATTGGACGTCTGTCGTATTTAACTTGTTTACATACTTACGTCGCATTGGTTTATTACAATTTGAATCACCTCTAATAGTTTTGGATAATATATTTTAGTTTGTATATTATTATATGTTTCTTGTATAGCCGAGTGGTTACTTTCTTTTACATAATATAGCGAAATTGCTTTACAGCTTCTATCTCTTGTGCTCTAAATGAACATTTGATAAATTTTTTTTGGTGTGTATTTGAATACATTTCTGTTGTACTATATTATATTACGTATCCTGTAGCTCTGAATATATGCCTACTAACCCGTTGCTTAAATGTCTCCGAATTATTTCTCCTAAATTATGGAAATCGTAGTCTGCTATGTAAATAATTTTTCTACCTAAAATTATTTCTCTTTCTTTAGTTTTATTTTTAGTTATAATAATTTGAGTTTTATATATATAACAATTTCTTCCTTAATTGGAATATGACCTAACAGTTCTTCCTCTGCGGAATGTACAGTAGCCATTGTAACATTATCATTTTCATTTTCTATGGTAAATTGTAAATTTAGTTCTGATTCTTTTTTTTGATTGTTAAGAGAATTTTCTGAATTTGCTTTATGTTTTTCTTTAGTTAAGTAATCTTTTACAAATTTCCTGTAATAGTCTGGTAACCCTAAGAAACTTTTTATTTGTTTCTGTGTTTCTGTGTCTTTGGTATTTTTAATTTTTGTATTACTTTTATCTTGTCTGGATTAGGTTTAATTCCTTCGTTTGTTAAATCGTGCCCTAAAAATTCTGTTTCCCTATTCATAAAAAAATACACTTATGTACTTGTACTTTAAGTTTTTTTGTTTCTAGTATTTTGAATATTTCTGTAATTGCTTTTAATATGTACTTTATATTAAAATATCATCTAAGTATATGTGTCATTAAAATATGATTTCTATTTATGTGATCTCTTAAAATTTCATTTATAAGTCTTTAAGGGGTGGCTGGTGCACTTTTCAAACCAAATGGCATTCTATTAAATTCATAAGGACCAAAAGGTGTTACAAATGCCGTTTTTTTTCTGTCTTCTTCCTTTATCATAATTTGATGGTAACCTTTCACCAAATCTAAAGTAGTATTGTGCTTTCCGCAACTTGTCCAATAATGAATCTATATTGGGTAGCGGAAATTTATCATCAACCGTTACCTCATTTACTCTTCTATTGTCTACTACGAGTACTAACCTATATCTCTTTTTCCCTGAACTGTCTATCTTTTTTGTTACGATTAACTAAAGACTTGAATAACTAGAATTACTATTTTTATAATTACTTCTTGATCTTCCATCTCCTTAATTTATTTCCTAACTTTTAATTCGTGTTGTGGAGGATATCTATATTATTTGGAATTAATGTGGTGATTGCTAGTTGTAATAATCTCGTGTTCTATTTCTGGAGTGCTAGTTGACTTATCTCCATCTGTAAAAAATATACTTTTAAATCTATTAATATTTTTTCTAATTTCTTGATATTCTTCTATGTTTAAATGATTTAATTTTAAATGTCCCCTTATGTAATTGCCCACTGATTCTAAAATGCAAATTTGTTCTGATAAATATGGGTTATTTAGAAATTTCAGTTTTTGATTATTTAATTTTTGATTATTTAGAAATTTCAGTTTTTGATTATTTAATTTAATTATTCCCTTTTTTAAATTTATTGTTGTAAATTGGATACACAATAATTTGTAATAATATAATAATTTTCTTTTCCAACGGATTAAAGCACCATGAGAAGATCTGAATTGCTCAGGAGAGGGAGTATGTACTTCTTATTTAATTGAGTTTTTCCCAATAATTGTTGAAAAATATATTGGTGGTATTTCTATTTCTCTAAATCCTAAAATTTTATCGTTTATAATACTTAAAGTTGAGCCTGTGTCTATTAATGCTATGAAATTTCGTTTATTTATAGTAATTTGGATCATAGGTAGTTCTTCCGAGTCTAATTCATAAAAAACTTGTTATTTCATTGATAATGATTTTTTTTCATTTATTTCAAATTCCTCCTGCCTTTGCTTAGTATAGCCCTGTTGGTGGTGATATTGACCCGGGTTGTTAAAGAGGTATATTAACTTTGGAATGGTGTTTGTAACCACCTAAAGGAAGCGAGCTAGATATGGAAAAATATATATATATATTTGTGATTAGTGTGACCTCCTGAGTCGATATAGCCATGTCCGCCCGTCCGTCCGTCGTCCCGTAGGCACGATAACTCAAAAAGAATGGAGCTATCTTGATGGAATTTTAACTGTAGGTTACTAGGACTGAAAGTACGGCGGTGATTGCAAATGGGCGAAATCTGCCCATGGGTTTGGATTCTGGACCTTTTAATCAGTCCAAGGGCTAACGAACTATAAAAAAAAATCACGATAACTCAACAACTAATGACGCTATCTTCATCAATTTTGTGCTGTAGGTTACTAGGAATAAAACACCGGCGGGGATTGCGTAAGTTCGAGATTGGACCATGGGTTCGGACCTATAACTTTTTGATCGAATTTAGGCCAAACCAGCATAATTCCGAAACTAATGAAGATAGAACCTCTAAATTTGGTATCAGGGTGTTCCTTCCTATTTCCTTAGTATCCTTGAAATTTGGACCCCATTAGAGTAGTGGGTCGAGGACCAGCTACACATTTCTGAAGACCTTAAAGCATATCTTTAAAATTAATAAAGATAGCAACTTGAAAAAATGTAGAAGCTTCAAATTTGGCACAAAGGTGTTCTTTACTATTTCCTGCGCGCCCTTCTAATTTAAGATCAATCGGAGTGTTGGTTCAGGACCCCTCTTAGACCCCCCAAGGTTTAAAAGCTTATCATCGAAATTAATAAAAATAGTAATTTAAAATTAAGATAGAACGTTCCAATTGTGTACAAGGGTTAACCAGTATTGAAAGTATGACGGGGACTGTATTTGGGCGAAATCGTATTACGATATTCTGGAACCTTTGAAAAGTTCAAGGGCTAACAAACATATATCTTAAAAACAACATCTAGGTTACTAGTAATGAAAGTACCATGGGAGTTGGTTCTGGCGAGTTCGGACAATGAGTTCCGATTCTAGAAGCTTTTGATCGATTAAAAGCCAAACGAGTATAATTTCGAAGCCAAAGAATATATTTCCTATGTGTCCCCGAAATTTAGACTTAATTGTAGTGGTGGTTCAGGTGCCTCCTAAGAAATCCCAAAATTAAAAAGCTTATCTTCGAAATTCATAAAGATGGAGACTTCAAATTTGATACACGAGGTTTGTATTTATCACTTTTATATTTTTAAAAGGCTAAGAATGTGACCATAAAACATATTTTGTATAATATTTTATAAATTAAAAACAAAATATTTTTTTAATAAACGATTAAATTCCTTTTTTATACCCTACACCTATAGAATAGGTAAAGGGGTATATTAACTTTGGTATGGTGTTTGTAACCACCTAAAGGAAGCGAGCTAGATATGGAAAAGTATATATATTTGTGATCAGCGTGACCGCCTTAGTCGATATAGCCATGTCCGTCCGTCCGTCCGTCCGTAGGCACGATAACTCAAAAAATAATGGAGCTATCTTGATGAAATTTTAACTGTAGGTTACTAGGACTGAAAGTACGGCGGGGATTGCATATGGGCGAAATCGGCCCGTGGGTTCGGATTCTGGACCTTTTAATCAGTTTCAGGACTAACGAACAAATATAAAAAATCACGATAACTCAACAACCAATGACGCTATCTTCGTCAAATTTGTGCTGTAGGTTACTAGTAATGAAACTACTTCGGGAATTGGGTAAGGTCGGGATTGGACCATGGGTTCGGAACCTAGAACTTTTTGATCGAATTTAGGCCAAACGAGCATAATTCCGAACCCAATGAAGATAGAACCTCCAAATTTGGTATCAGGGTGTCCCTTCCTATTTCCTAAATGTCTTGTGAATTTGGGCCCCATTGGAGTAGTGGGTCGAGGACCAGCCACACAGTTCCGAAGACCTTAAAGCATATCTTTAAAATTAATAAAGATAACAACTTAAAACAATGTAGAAGCTTCCAATTTGCCACAAGGGTGTTCTTTACTATCTCTTGCGTGTTCTCCTAATTTGGGATCAGTTGGAGTGGTGGTTCTGTACCCCTCTCAGACCTCCCAAGTTTTAAAGGCTTTTAATCGAAATTACTAAGAATAGTTACTTAAAATTAAGATAGGCATTTCAAATTGTGTACAAGGCTTAACTAGTACTATAGTACAGCGCGGACTATATAAGGGCGAAATCAGCCCAACGGTTCGGATTCCGGACCTTTTAGTCGGTGTCAGGGCTAACGAGCATATATAAAAAATCACTATAACTCAACAACTAATGAGGCTATCTTCATGAAATTTGTGCTGTAGGGTATTGGTAATGAAACTACTGCGGTGATTACGTACGGTGAGGATTGGACAATGGGTTCGGAACTTAGAACTTTTTGATCGAATTTAGGCCAAACGAGCATAATTCCGAAACCAATAAAAATAGAACCTCCAAATTTGGTATCAGGGTGTCCCTTCCTATTTCGTAAGTGTCATTGAATTTTGAGCCCCATTGGAGTAGTGGGTCGGGGACCAGCCACTCAGTTCCGAGGACCTTAAAGCATATTTTCGAAATTAATAAAAATAGTAACTTGAAACAAATGTAGAAGCTTCAATTTTGGTTCAGAACCTCTCTTAGACCCCCCCAATGTGTAAAAGCTTATCATCGAAATTATTAAAACAATTAACATAAAATTAAGCTAGAACGTTCCAATTGTGTACAAGGGTTAACTAGTATTGAAAGTATGACGGGACTGCATATGGGCGAAATCGTACCATGGTTTCGGGTTCTGGAACCCTTGAAAAGTTCAAGGACTAGCAAACATATATCTTAAAAACACCATAACTCAAAAAATAATGCCGGTATTTTGATGAAATTTAACACTAAGTTACTAGGAAAGAAAGTACCATGGGAATTGGTTCTGGTCGAGTTTAATTTCGAAGCCAAAGAATATATTTCCTATTTCCTATGTGTCCCCGAAATTTAGACTTAATTGTAGTGGTTCAGTTATGTTCAAAGGTACTTGCTGCATTTATGTAAAATTTATTTTTATATTTAAATGAATTATATGAAAAGATCCAAATTTTGTAATTGTATTTTAGAAATACATTTATTGCATATTTTGCGTTTATAAGCTTTTCTATTAGGCATATAAACTAACCATTTAAAATTTTAAAATAATTGCAATTTTTAAAAATTTGGATTATTAAATATATTATGCTTTGATTATCTTTTTATCACAAAATTTAATAATTAGAATTTTTTCATTTTGTAATTGAATTGGAATAAATATATTTTCATTTATTTCAAGTTTGTTTGTTTTTTAATATTTTTAAATAGATAAATTAGTAAGAATTTGTAATATTTTTTAATAGATAGTGTAATTAGAAAATGTTTTTAGTATTATAAAGTTAATTTGGTTCTCTATGTCTTACGATCAAATTAATAGCAGCTTTTATGGTGTTAAAATGACTTATGAATATGTCCTTAAATTTGAACCAAATAGGTGTAGGGTATTTCTAAGTCGGTTGCACCGACTGACTGTTGCTTTACTTGTTTTTATCTTACATGTAGAATAAATTATTTTTGAATTGTATTATGAAATAGGCTATATTATATAATATGTTATGAATATGTAGTGAATAAGTAATCGAACCCTCCCCCACTTCATTAAAAAAATAGGAAACTACTTCTTTTTTTATTGATAATTAGGAACGTGGCATTTAATATTAAAAACAAAAAGAAAAAATCAAAAAATTCCAATTAAGAACTAAAAATTGAATTTTAAAATTTTATTTTATACCAGGCAAACATAGTCGAATAGCAAGGATTTATTCCTTAAAATTATATAATTAAATTGTTTAAATTTGTCTTGGCTTAATTTAGTTCCTAAAATTTTGGTAGATGTCACTTATAATTTAAAATTAAATTAAATAGGCACTTTTAATAAAAGAATTAGCCAAAAATTATAGGGCTTAGACCTTTTTAAACAATTAAAGAAGGTATTAATTAGCAGTTTTACATGACTGTACTACAATACATTAAAAGAAAAAAATACATATTTTTAAATATAATAACATATTTCTTTAATAAAACAAATTTTTATTTTCCATTTATATATATGTATTTGTTTTTAATAAATTCTTTTAAATTACAGACCCCACCCCAACACTAAGCCCCAACAATACTAAAGAAAAGAGAAAAAATATCTAATTAAAATAGATAAAAAATAAGAAACTATGTAATATTTAATTTAAATTCTTATTAAACAAATAAGAAATTATTTCTAAAGAGAAAAAATAGGGGAAGCCCTCCTCCACTTCATTAAAAAAATAGGAAACTACTTCTTTTTTTATTGATAATTAGGAACGTGGCATTTAATATTAAAAACAAAAAGAAAAAATCAAAAAATTCCAATTAAAAACAAAAAATTGAATTTTAAAATTTTATTTTATACCAGGCAAACATAGTCGAATAGCAAGGATTTATTCCTTAAAATTATATAATTAAATTGTTTAAATTTGTCTTGGCTTAATTTAGTTCCTAAAATTTTGGTAGATGTCACTTATAATTTAAAATTAAATTAAGTAGGCACTTTTAATAAAAGAATTAGCCAAAAATTATAGGGCTTAGACCTTTTTAAACAATTAAAGAAGGTATTAATTAGCAGTTTTACATGACTGTACTACAATACATTAAAAGAAAAAAATACATATTTTTTAAAATAATAACATATTTCTTTAATAAAACAAATTTTTATTTTCCATTTATATATATGTATTTGTTTTTAATAAATTCTTTTAAATTACAGACCCCACCCCAACACTAAGCCCCAACAATACTAAAGAAAAGAGAAAAAACATATAATTAAAATAGATAAAAAATAAGAAACTATGTAATATTTAATTTAAATTCTTATTAAAAAAATAATAAATTAATTCTAAAGAGAAAAAATGGGGGAAGCACTCCCCCACTTCATTAAACAAATAGGAAACTACTTCTTTTTTTATTGATAATTAGGAACGTGGCATTTAATATTAAAAACAAAAAGAAAAAATCAAAAAATTCCAATTAAAAACTAAAAATTGAATTTTAAAATTTTATTTTATACCAGGCAAACATAGTCGAATAGCAAGGATTTATTCCTTAAAATTCTATAATTAAATTGTTTAAATTTGTCTTGGCTTAATTTAGTTCCTAAAATTTTGGTAGATGTCACTTATAATTTAAAATTAAATTAAGTAGGCACTTTTAATAAAAGAATTAGCCAAAAATTATAGGGCTTAGACCTTTTTAAACAATTAAAGAAGGTATTAATTAGCAGTTTTACATGACTGTACTACAATACATTAAAAGAAAAAAATACATATTTTTTAATATAATAACATATTTCTTTAATAAAACAAGTTTTTATTTTCCATTTATATATATGTATTTGTTTTCAATAAATTCTTTTAAATTACAGACCCCACCCCAACACTAAGCCCCAACAATACTAAAGAAAAGAGAAAAAATATCTAATTAAAATAGATAAAAAATAAGAAACTATGTAATATTTAATTTAAATAAGAAATTATTTCTAAAGAGGAAAAATAGGGGAAGCCCTCCCCCACTTCATTAAAAAAATAGGAAACTACTTCTTTTTTTATTGATAATTAGGAACGTGGCATTTAATATTAAAAACAAAAAGAAAAAATCAAAAAATTCCAATTAAAAACTAAAAATTGAATTTTAAAATTTTATTTTATACCTACCAGGCAAACATAGTCGAATAGCAAGGATTTATTCCTTAAAATTCTATAATTAAATTGTTTAAATTTGTCTTGGCTTAATTTAGTTCCTAAAATTTTGGTAGATGTCACTTATAATTTAAAATTAAATTAAGTAGGCACTTTTAATAAAAGAATTAGCCAAAAATTATAGGGCTTAGACCTTTTTAAACAATTAAAGAAGGTATTAATTAGCAGTTTTACATGACTGTACTACAATACATTAAAAGAAAAAAATACATATTTTTTAATATAATAACATATTTCTTTAATAAAACAAATTTTTATTTTCCATTTATATATATGTATTTGTTTTTAATAAATTCTTTTAAATTACAGACCCCACCCCAACACTAAGCCGCAACAATACTAAAGAAAAGAGAAAAAATATATAATTAAAATAGATAAAAAATAAGAAACTATGTAATATTTAATTTAAATTCTTATTAAACAAATAAGAAATTATTTCTAAAGAGAAAAAATAGGGGAAGCCCTCCCCCACTTCATTAAAAAAATAGGAAACTACTTCTTTTTTTATTGATAATTAGGAACGTGGCATTTAATATTAAAAACAAAAACAGGGCCGTGCCAAGGTATATTGGCGGCTGGGTGCCAGACACAAGTTTCCGCCCGTAATTAGCTAGATTTCTTTTAGCCTAAACTTAATATTTTTCATAATAAAACAAATGTGTATATATAATTATTAATTACTTATTTTGCATATACATATTCTCAAAACAAATTAGTTATAGAAAAAAAAAAACAAAAACCAATAACAACATAATATATATGTATCAACAAGTTTATTAAAATTATATATAAATTTTTCTTAAAAATTAACTTTTCTTGCTTTTCTGAGCGAAAATTCGTGAATTAACTCCGTTGTGTCTAAATCTGCAGCTATATTTTTTTCAATGCTGATTAAGCTTAAATTTGTTAACCGCTCCTGTGACATAGTCGATCTTAAATTATTTTTTATTAATTTTAATTTAGAAAAACTTCTTTCACCAGAAGCCACTGTCACAGGTATTGTCAAAAATATTCTTAATGCAATTGTTATGTTTGGAAACATTGGAGTCAGATCATTTGAAAATATATAATCTAAAACCGCGAATGCATCCATGTCGGGCTTAATATACGCTAAAAAGAATCAGAATTCAGTACAGACTACAGGTTCATACTGATTACTGATACTTCACACTACATATTAATACAGTACCAGTATGGTACTTTTATAGACTATAATATATGTAGTATTTATTTTCTTACTTTAGTATATAAAATGCTTACAAGTAATACATATTTTTATTTAATTAATAGCAGTGTTTGTTTGGTTAAAGTTTAAACCATCATGAAAGTAATAAATATCGATCAATAAATAATTTGTCGCATTTTTCATTTGCCGCCCACAATGCCTGCCGCCCGGGTGCCATGCACCCCTTGCACCCCCGCTTGGCGCGGCCCTGAACAAAAAGAAAAAATCAAAAAATTCCAATTAAAAACTAAAAATTGAATTTTAAAATTTTATTTTATACCAGGCAAACATAGTCGAATAGCAAGGATTTATTCCTTAAAATTATATAATTAAATTGTTTAAATTTGTCTTGGCTTAATTTAGTTCCTAAAATTTTGGTAGATGTCACTTATAATTTAAAATTAAATTAAGTAGGCACTTTTAATAAAAGAATTAGCCAAAAATTATAGGGCTTAGACCTTTTTAAACAATTAAAGAAGGTATTAATTAGCAGTTTTACATGACTGTACTACAATACATTAAAAGAAAAAAATACATATTTTTTAATATAATAACATATTTCTTTAATAAAACAAATTTTTATTTTCCATTTATATATATGTATTTGTTTTTAATAAATTCTTTTAAATTACAGACCCCACCCCAACACTAAGCCCCAACAATACTAAAGAAAAGAGAAAAAATATATAATTAAAATAGATAAAAAATAAGAAACTATGTAATATTTAATTTAAATTCTTATTAAACAAATAAGAAATTATTTCTAAAGAGAAAAAATGGGGGAAGCCCTCCCCCACTTCATTAAAAAAATAGGAAACTACTTATTTTTTTATTGATAATTAGGAACGTGGCATTTAATATTAAAAACAAAAAGAAAAAATCAAAAAATTCCAATTAAAAACTAAAAATTGAATTTCAAAATTTTATTTTATACCAGGCAAATATAGTCGAATAGCAAGGATTTATTCCTTAAAATTATATTTAATTTAGTTCCTAAAATTTTGGTAGATGTCACTTATAATTTAAAATTAAATTAAGTAGGCACTTTTAATAAAAGAATTAGCCAAAAATTATAGGGCTTAGACCTTTTTAAACAATTAAAGGAGGTATTAATTAGCAGTTTTACATGACTGTACTACAATAAATTAAAAGAAAAAAATACTTATTTTTTAATATAATAACATATTTCTTTAATAAAACAAATTTTTATTTTCCATTTATATATTAATGGTTTTCAAATTTTTTATTTGGAAAAATGTTAATAAAACAAAAAAAATCTTTAATTTTCAAAAAAAAACGTACTTTATTATTTGTTGTCAGAAAAAGAACTAAAAATTTTCTTAAACTAATTTACTTAACTTAGTATAAAATTTTAGTTACGTAATACAATTTAGATTTTACGTAATATTTTACATTTCACATTTTAAGTGTGTTATAAAATGAAAAGAAAAATGCTGATTTTACATTATCAGCGTTTTTCGATAATTTCTCAATAAATTTAAATTAATTTAATTTTAAAAGTTTTAACAAAAAAAAATGTTTGATCAGCTAATTAGTTATTTAAAAAATATTTATTTGTTTAATAAAAAAAATGTTTGGTCGATTATGAAATAAAGCACTTGGGTTCAAGTGAGTTTAAAATAAAAAAAACGTAAAATGTAAAATTAAAAGAAAAATTTAAATTCGATTTAATTTAGAGAAAATGGCATTTTCCGTTCTTGTAGGATAATTCCATTTTCTTGTACAATATTGTTTGTTACAGTAGGTATAAAATTATCAGTAGAGGGTGGTGTGGATGTAACTCCTCCCTCATTAGAATCTGACTCCCGGCAGATACCGTTTAGTTTAAAATTTAAATTTGGTACGACAAACTTCGAGTTTCGAAATTTCAAGCGAATTATAGTTAAAACGAGTGTTATTATTATTATAAAAATTAATGAATCTGCGGTTATACTGGTGTACCATTTCCACGTATGATCATGTTTAATTTCTTCAATATGTCTGGTATTCTTTATATTGCTTGCGTGCAATGTTTCCAGATCAAATTCATTTACTATTTTCTTTATCTTTATTTCACGTTCGACATGTGGTAAAATTTTATTTACATAGTATTCAAATTGAGTATCATCTACTTTAAAATCATTTATAGAAATTTTACAGTTTGAGAATTTTATTAGGTTATTACCTCTAATTTTAATTTTATTTTGTGAATTACAATTATTAAATAAAAATGTTTCATTCAAATTTTTTGTTATTACTACATTATTGTTAATTAATTCTATGTCTCTAGTATCATTCTTATGGTAAGTACAAATCATTTCGTCTGTATTTAATAAATTTGATATGCATTTATCATCAAATGGCATTAAATCTGAGAACAATATTACATTTTTTTCTAAATACTTAAAAATTTTTTGCTTACATGTAAAAATTTTTTCAATGCCATTATCTAATTCTAAGTTTTTGTTTTTGTTTGGAATTTTTATAATTTTAGTTTTATAACATACATCGCTAGAGAAATTGGGTATTGAGATAATAAATACAATTTTGTTTTCATAAAGTGCAACATTGTTTTTTATAAACGGTAATTTTTCTAAAGTTATATTAAAATTGTCAATTTCTTCTTTTGTCAAAATATTTTTTGATAAAATTTCTAATTTACTGGATAGTATTATTTCCTTAATATTAGATATTTGTTTTGATAATAATTTTATGTTTTTTTCTATTTCTAATTCTATTCTAAGTAATTTAATATCTTCATTAATTTTTTCTATATTGTTTTGTAAGTTATTAATTTCAGTTGATATTTTGTTTTGAGAGGAATTAATGTGGTTAGTTATATTTTGGATGTGATAGGATAAGTTTTGATTTATAGAAACTTGTTTTTTCGCGTTATTTATTAATGCATTATTATTTTTTTCAATAATTTTTAAATGTTGTTGAATTTCATCCCTGTCGTTATTATCCATGGTGCCCGTTAAAAAGCGAAGACCGTTACCTACGAAGTTAATTAAACCCCTTTTTTGTATATGATGTGGGATAATGCTACTAAAATCATCTTGCAAATGTTTCAAGTCATGCAAAAGGTTAGTGAAAGTTGTGTTTTTATTTTGTAACTGTTCTACATTTTGTGGTATTTTATTTATAGTCTCTTCATACAACTTCAAGTTAATGATATGCATTATTTTTGTATAGTTATAGATGATATTTATTTTAGAATCCTGTACGAGAATATACCCATTCCCATTTTGTATCTCATGAATATCAATATGAGAGCATGCAATTATGTTGATAATACAGAGTAAAAACATGCTGACACAAATGATTCCTAAAGTAATAATAAGGTAAATTATTTCAATTTTGCTATTCGTAATTTGCAATTGTTAGTAAAAAAAATTAAAATGTAATTCTGATTATTTACTTATTATGGATAAAGTAATCAAAAGTCTTACCTTAAAATAGATGAGGTGTCATATTGACTTAGTTAATTTTTATTTTGACTTTAGTTTTCATATTTGAATTTTTTCTTAAATTGGCTAATGTATCTAGGTAATTTTTCATTATTAATTTGAAAGTGATTCTCAGTTTGATTTTTAATTTCAGTTTTGGTGTAATATGGTTGAAGTTTTGTGACACGGTTAAGTTTTAAATATTTCGAAGCATTTTGTTTTTTTCTGTTTTCATTAAGTTTTTTTATGTTTTTAGTTTTAGATTTTATTAATGTTTCTTGAATAAAAGGATATTGTGCGGATGAAATGGTGCCGTTTACAAAATCAATTGGTCTTCTGTTAGTTGCAGAGTGGATCGTTTCGTTATAGATTTTAACAACTTTAACAATAGGATCTTCGTCAGATGGTAAGCCTTCTTCTTTTTCAACTACTCGTAAGATTCTAAGATGTTCATTTAGCGTATTGTGGAATCTTTCTATATCCGCATTACTATTGTGATTGTTTGGAGTAGTAAAGTGGATTTCAATTCCTTCACTGCTCAAGTAATTTTTAAAATTTAGACTATTAAAACCTTTTTCTCTATCTGTAACTAACATTTTGGGTTTACCAAGAGAAGCAAGATATTTCATAAGTCCATTTTTTAGGTCAGACCAGTTCCTTGACTTAATAGGATAAACTTGCGCATGTTTTGAAAATTTATCTATAAAAGTAAGGTATGGATTGCCTTTGTTTTTGAACCAAATTTCCATGTGAACTATTTCTAAAGGTTTACTGACAGTTTCTGAAATTTTAAGTGGTAGTTTTAGAGGATTACGTTCGTATTTGGCAGAATTGCAAATGTGACAATTGTTTATGACTCTTTGAATTTCTTCTTTAAATTTAGGAAAATAATATTTGTTTTTTAAATTTAGATAAACGACATTGATACCTCTGTGGTTTGTTTTCACATGTTGGTCGAGGATGAGTTCTTGTAATTCTAGACGATATAAAATATCATCAAGTAAGAGTGAACATTTATTTAATTTTAATAACTTATTTTTCGAGAAATATTTCAAATATGTATTTTGGAAAGCACTATAAATTTTGATGTCTTCAACCATAACTCCTACTATACCTTTATTAGGAATATGATTTTTAAAAATCTGTAAGAAGAATTCTTCATTTGGATCAGGATGTGTAAAAATTTTCCGTTTTCTCTTATGGATATTTATTAATTTGAAGTTTTGTGGAGAACCTTTTTTTATAATAATTTGGGTTTTATAGAAATTTATTGGTGATTCAGAAATTGGAATATATTCAGAGTTATCTTCATTTGCTGAGTGAATAGTAGCATCGGTTGAACGAATTTCATCAATATCTATTTCATTGTCAACACTATTTTCAACTGAATTTGCAACAGCATTTGTAGAGTGTATTTCATCAATATCCATTTCATTAACATTGATTTGTACTCTAGATAATGCGTCAGCAATTTTGTTTTCCTTTCCGGCAAGGTATTCGATATCAAAATTAAATTCTTCTAGTTTGATTTTGCAATTTTGAATTAGGTTCCTTCAAATTGTGCAACCATTGTAAAGGTCTATGGTCTGTTCTGATAGTGAATTTGCGACCAAAGATATATGGGCGAAAATATTTAGTTGCCCAGACAATCGCAAGTAGTTCCTTTTCGATTGTGGAATACTTACATTCATGTTCGTTGAGTATACGTGAGGCGTAACAAACTGGGTGGTTATTCTGCGATAGAACAGCACCGATCGCGAAATTACTTGCATCTGTAGTAACTACAATTTTTTTTGAAAAATCAGGATAGACCAATATTGGATCAGTAATGATCAAAAGTTTTAATTTTTCAAATGCTTCTTTATATTCAGGATTTGTGATATTAATATGTTTTCCTTTTTTTAAGCAATTTGTTAAAGGTTTTGAAATTTTTGCGAAATCTTTAATAAATTTTCGGTAATACCCAACTAACCCTAAAAAACTTTTAATTTGTTTCTGTGTTTTAGGTATTGGAAATTTCGTTATGGCCTCTACTTTATTTGGATTAGGTTTAATACCTTTAGCCGTGATGATATGACCAAGAAATTCAGTTTCTTGCTTCATAAATTCACTTTTATCCAATTGTATTTTGAGGTTAGCGTTATTCAATTTATTTAAAATTTTTTTCAAGTTGTCAAAATGTTCCTCTTTACTTGTACTAAAGATAATTATATCATCTAGATATACATAGCAACATTTACCTATGTATTCTTTAAGTACCGAATTCATTAAACGTTGGAATGTTGCAGGAGCATTTTTAAGACCAAATGGCATCCTGACAAATTCATAGTGTCCATTATAGGTACTGAATGCGGTTTTCCTTATGTCTTCTGGTGCGACTTCGATTTGATGAAAACCTTTGGCAAGATCGAGCGTAGTGAAGTACATAGCCCGACCTAATTTATCTAGAATATCTTCCATATTAGGTATGGGATATTTGTCGTCAACAGTAATATTATTTAATTTCCGATAATCGATTACGATGCGCCACTTTTGTTTTTGTGATGCATCCAATTTTTTTGGGACAACCCATATAGGTGCGGAATAAGGGGAATCACTATTTCTAATGATACCTTGTTGAAGCATTTCTTCATTTCAGGATAGCGATATAATTTTGTGTAAATTGGAATTTCGTTAGTAGTTCTAATATTATGTTTAATAGCGTGAGTGAACGATAAATCATCACCTTCATGATAGAAAGCTTTATCGAACCTCTTTATTATACTCAGAAGTTCTTTGTCACGTCATCTAGATGGTTTATTCTAAATTCATTTTGGTCAAGAAAAATTTCATTTTGAAATATCTCAAGTTCTTTGAGAGGAAAAGGAATAAAGTATTGTTTATTGACTGTACTACAATACATTAAAAGAAAAAAATACATATTTTTTAATATAATAACATATTTCTTTAATAAAACAAATTTTTATTTTCCATTTATATATATGTATTTGTTTTTAATAAATTCTTTTAAATTACAGACTCCACCCCAACACTAAACCCCAATAATACTAAAGAAAAGAGAAAAAATATCTAATTAAAATAGATAAAAAATAAGAAACTATGTAATATTTAATTTAAATTCTTATTAAACAAATAAGAAATTATTTCTAAAGAGAAAAAATAGGGGAAGCCCTCCCCCACTTCATTAAAAAAATAGAAAACTACTTCTTTTTTTTTTGATAATTAGGTACGTGGCATTTAATATTAAAAACAAAAAGAAAAAATCAAAAAATTCCAATTAAAAACTAAAAATTGAATTTTAAAATTTTATTTTATACCAGGCAAACATAGTCGAATAGCAAGGATTTATTCCTTAAAATTATATAATTAAATTGTTTAAATTTGTCTTGGCTTAATTTAGTTCCTAAAATTTTGGTAGATGTCACTTATAATTTAAAATTAAATTAATTAGGCACTTTTAATAAAAGAATTAGCCAAAAATTATAGGGCTTAGACCTTTTTAAACAATTAAAGGAGGTATTAATTAGCAGTTTTACATGACTGTACTACAATAAATTAAAAGAAAAAAATACTTATTTTTTAATATAATAACATATTTCTTTAATAAAACAAATTTTTATTTTCCATTTATATATATGTATTTGTTTTTAATAAATTCTTTTAAATTACAGACCCCACCCCGACACTAAGCCCCAACAATACTAAAGAAAAGAGAAAAAATATCTAATTAAAATAGATAAAAAATAAGAAACTATGTAATATTTAATTTAAATTCTTATTAAACAAATAAGAAATTATTTCTAAAGAGAAAAAATAGGGGAAGCCCTCCCCCACTTCATTAAAAAAATAGGAAACTACTTATTTTTTTATTGATAATTAGGAACGTGGCATTTAATATTAAAAACAAAAAGAAAAAATCAAAAAATTCCAATTAAAAACTAAAAATTGAATTTTAAAATTTTATTTTATACCAGGCATACATAGTCGAGTAGCAAGGATTTATTCCTTAAAATTATATAATTAAATTGTTTAAATTTGTCTTGGCTTAATTTAGTTCCTAAAATTTTGGTAGATGTCACTTATAATTTAAAATTAAATTATAGGGCTTAGACCTTTTTAAACAATTAAAGGAGGTATTAATTAGCAGTTTTACATGACTGTACTACAATACATTAAAAGAAAAAAATACATATTTTTTAATATAATAACATATTTCTTTAATAAAACAAATTTTTATTTTCCATTTATATATATGTATTTGTTTTTAATAAATTCTTTTAAATTACAGACCCCACCCCAACACTAAGCCCCAACAATACTAAAGAAAAGAGAAAAAATATCTAATTAAAATAGATAAAAAATAAGAAACTATGTAATATTTAATTTAAATTCTTATTAAACAAATAAGAAATTATTTCTAAAGAGAAAAAATAGGGGAAGCCCTCCCCCACTTCATTAAAAAAATAGGAAACTACTTCTTTTTTTATTGATAATTAGGAACGTGGCATTTAATATTAAAACCAAAAAGAAAAAATCAAAAAATTCCAATTAAAAACTAAAAATTGAATTTTAAAATTTTATTTTATACCAGGCAAACATAGTCGAATAGCAAGGATTTATTCCTTAAAATTATATAATTAAATTGTTTAAATTTGTCTTGGCTTAGTTTAGTTCCTAAAATTTTGGTAGATGTCACTTATAATTTAAAATTAAATTAAGTAGGCACTTTTAATAAAAGAATTAGCCAAAAATTATAGGGCTTAGACCTTTTTAAACAATTAAAGGAGGTATTAATTAGCAGTTTTACATGACTGTACTACAATAAATTAAAAGAAAAAAATACTTATTTTTTAATATAATAACATATTTCTTTAATAAAACATATTTTTATTTTCCATTTATATATATGTATTTGTTTTTAATAAATTCTTTTAAATTACAGACCCCACCCCAACACTAAGCCCCAACAATACTAAAGAAAAGAGAAAAAATATCTAATTAAAATAGATAAAAAATAAGAAACTATGTAATATTTAATTTAAATTCTTATTAAATAAATAAGAAATTATTTCTAAAGAGAAAAAATAGGGGAAGCCCTCCCCCACTTCATTAAAAAAAATAGGAAACTACTTCTTTTTTTATTGATAATTAGGAACGCGGCATTTAATATTAAAAACAAAAAGAAAAAATCAAAAAATTCCAATTAAAAACTTAAAATTGAATTTTAAAATTTTATTTTATACCAGGCAAACATAGTCGAATAGCAAGGATTTATTCCTTAAAATTATATAATTAAATTGTTTAAATTTGTCTTGGCTTAATTTAGTTCCTAAAATTTTGGTAGATGTCACTTATAATTTAAAACTAAATTAAGTAGGCACTTTTACTAAAAGAATTAGCCAAAAATTATAGGGCTTAGACCTTTTTAAACAATTAAAGGAGGTATTAATTAGCAGTTTTACATGACTGTACTACAATACATTAAAAGAAAAAAATACATATTTTTTAATATAATAACATATTTCTTTAATAAAACAAATTTTTATTTTCCATTTATATATATGTATTTGTTTTTAATAAATTCTTTTTAATTACAGACCCCACCCCAACACTAAGCCCCAACAATACTAAAGAAAAGAGAAAAAATAGCTAATTAAAATAGATAAAAAATAAGAAACTATGTAATATTTAATTTAAATTCTTATTAAACAAATAAGAAATTATTTCTAAAGAGAAAAAATAGGGGAAGCCCTCCCCCACTTCATTAAAAAAATAGGAAACTACTTCTTTTTTTATTGATAATTAGGAACGCGGCATTTAATATTAAAAACAAAAAGAAAAAATCAAAAAATTCCAATTAAAAACTAAAAATTGAATTTTAAAATTTTATTTTATACCAGGCAAACATAGTCGAATAGCAAGGATTTATTCCTTAAAATTATATAATTAAATTGTTTAAATTTGTCTTGGCTTAATTTAGTTCCTAAAATTTTGGTAGATGTCACTTATAATTTAAAACTAAATTAAGTAGGCACTTTTACTAAAAGAATTAGCCAAAAATTATAGGACTTAGACCTTTTTAAACAATTAAAGGAGGTATTAATTAGCAGTTTTACATGACTGTACTACAATACATTAAAAGAAAAAAATACATATTTTTTAATATAATAACATATTTCTTTAATAAAACAAATTTTTATTTTCCATTTATATATATGTATTTGTTTTTAATAAATTCTTTTAAATTACAGACCCCACCCCAACACTAAGCCCCAACAATACTAAAGAAAAGAGAAAAAATAGCTAATTAAAATAGATAAAAAATAAGAAACTATGTAATATTTAATTTAAATTCTTATTAAACAAATAAGAAATTATTTCTAAAGAGAAAAAATAGGGGAAGCCCTCCCCCACTTCATTAAAAAAATAGGAAACTACTTCTTTTTTTATTGATAATTAGGAACGTGGCATTTAATATTAAAAACAAAAAGAAAAAATCAAAAAATTCCAATTAAAAACTAAAAATTGAATTTTAAAATTTTATTTTATACCAGGCAAACATAGTCGAATAGCAAGGATTTATTCCTTAAAATTATATAATTAAATTGTTTAAATTTGTCTTGGCTTAATTTAGTTCCTAAAATTTTGGTAGATGTCACTTATAATTTAAAACTAAATTAAGTAGGCACTTTTACTAAAAGAATTAGCCAAAAATTATAGGGCTTAGACCTTTTAAAACAATTAAAGGAGGTATTAATTAGCAGTTTTACATGACTGTACTACAATACATTAAAAGAAAAAAATACATATTTTTTAATATAATAACATATTTCTTTAATAAAACAAATTTTTATTTTCCATTTATATATATGTATTTGTTTTTAATAAATTCTTTTAAATTACAGACCCCACCCCAACACTAAGCCCCAACAATACTAAAGAAAAGAGAAAAAATAGCTAATTAAAATAGATAAAAAATAAGAAACTATGTAATATTTAATTTAAATTCTTATTAAACAAATAAGAAATTATTTCTAAAGAGAAAAAATAGGGGAAGCCCTCCCCCACTTCATTAAAAAAATAGGAAACTACTTCTTTTTTTATTGATAATTAGGAACGCGGCATTTAATATTAAAAACAAAAAGAAAAAATCAAAAAATTCCAATTAAAAACTAAAAATTGAATTTTAAAATTTTATTTTATACCAGGCAAACATAGTCGAATATTCCTTAAAATTATATAATTAAATTGTTTAAATTTGTCTTGGCTTAATTTAGTTCCTAAAATTTTGGTAGATGTCACTTATAATTTAAAACTAAATTAAGTAGGCACTTTTACTAAAAGAATTAGCCAAAAATTATAGGGCTTAGACTTTTTTAAACAATTAAAGGAGGTATTAATTAGCAGTTTTACATGACTGTACTACAATACATTAAAAGAAAAAAATACATATTTTTTAATATAATAACATATTTCTTTAATAAAACAAATTTTTATTTTCCATTTATATATATGTATTTGTTTTTAATAAATTCTTTTAAATTACAGACCCCACCCCAACACTAAGCCCCAACAATACTAAAGAAAAGAGAAAAAATAGCTAATTAAAATAGATAAAAAATAAGAAACTATGTAATATTTAATTTAAATTCTTATTAAACAAATAAGAAATTATTTCTAAAGAGAAAAAATAGGGGAAGCCCTCCCCCACTTCATTAAAAAAATAGGAAACTACTTCTTTTTTTATTGATAATTAGGAACGCGGCATTTAATATTAAAAACAAAAAGAAAAAATCAAAAAATTCCAATTAAAAACTAAAAATTGAATTTTAAAATTTTATTTTATACCAGGCAAACATAGTCGAATAGCAAGGATTTATTCCTTAAAATTATATAATTAAATTGTTTAAATTTGTCTTGGCTTAATTTAGTTCCTAAAATTTTGGTAGATGTCACTTATAATTTAAAACTAAATTAAGTAGGCACTTTTACTAAAAGAATTAGCCAAAAATTATAGGGCTTAGACCTTTTTAAACAATTAAAGGAGGTATTAATTAGCAGTTTTACATGACTGTACTACAATACATTAAAAGAAAAAAATACATATTTTTTAATATAATAACATATTTCTTTAATAAAACAAATTTTTATTTTCCATTTATATATATGTATTTGTTTTTAATAAATTCTTTTAAATTACAGACCCCACCCCAACACTAAGCCCCAACAATACTAAAGAAAAGAGAAAAAATAGCTAATTAAAATAGATAAAAAATAAGAAACTATGTAATATTTAATTTAAATTCTTATTAAACAAATAAGAAATTATTTCTAAAGAGAAAAAATAGGGGAAGCCCTCCCCCACTTCATTAAACAAATAGGAAACTACTTCTTTTTTTATTGATAATTAGGAACGCGGCATTTAATATTAAAAACAAAAAGAAAAAATCAAAAAATTCCAATTAAAAACTAAAAATTGAATTTTAAAATTTTATTTTATACCAGGCAAACATAGTCGAATAGCAAGGATTTATTCCTTAAAATTATATAATTAAATTGTTTAAATTTGTCTTGGCTTAATTTAGTTCCTAAAATTTTGGTAGATGTCACTTATAATTTAAAACTAAATTAAGTAGGCACTTTTACTAAAAGAATTAGCCAAAAATTATAGGGCTTAGACCTTTTTAAACAATTAAAGGAGGTATTAATTAGCAGTTTTACATGACTGTACTACAATACATTAAAAGAAAAAAATACATATTTTTTAATATAATAACATATTTCTTTAATAAAACAAATTTTTATTTTCCATTTATATATATGTATTTGTTTTTAATAAATTCTTTTAAATTACAGACCCCAGCCCAACACTAAGCCCCAACAATACTAAAGAAAAGAGAAAACATAGCTAATTAAAATAGATAAAAAATAAGAAACTATGTAATATTTAATTTAAATTCTTATTAAACAAATAAGAAATTATTTCTAAAGAGAAAAAATAGGGGAAGCCCTCCCCCACTTCATTAAAAAAATAGGAAACTACTTCTTTTTTTATTGATAATTAGGAACGCGGCATTTAATATTAAAAACAAAAAGAAAAAATCAAAAAATTCCAATTAAAAACTAAAAATTGAATTTTAAAATTTTATTTTATACCAGGCAAACATAGTCGAATAGCAAGGATTTATTCCTTAAAATTATATAATTAAATTGTTTAAATTTGTCTTGGCTTAATTTAGTTCCTAAAATTTTGGTAGATGTCACTTATAATTTAAAACTAAATTAAGTAGGCACTTTTACTAAAAGAATTAGCCAAAAATTATAGGGCTTAGACCTTTTAAAACAATTAAAGGAGGTATTAATTAGCAGTTTTACATGACTGTACTACAATACATTAAAAGAAAAAAATACATATTTTTTAATATAATAACATATTTCTTTAATAAAACAAATTTTTATTTTCCATTTATATATATGTATTTGTTTTTAATAAATTCTTTTAAATTACAGACCCCACCCCAACACTAAGCCCCAACAATACTAAAGAAAAGAGAAAAAATAGCTAATTAAAATAGATAAAAAATAAGAAACTATGTAATATTTAATTTAAATTCTTATTAAACAAATAAGAAATTATTTCTAAAGAGAAAAAATAGGGGAAGCCCTCCCCCACTTCATTAAAAAAATAGGAAACTACTTCTTTTTTTATTGATAATTAGGAACGCGGCATTTAATATTAAAAACAAAAAGAAAAAATCAAAAAATTCCAATTAAAAACTAAAAATTGAATTTTAAAATTTTATTTTATACCAGGCAAACATAGTCGAATAGCAAGGATTTATTCCTTAAAATTATATAATTAAATTGTTTAAATTTGTCTTGGCTTAATTTAGTTCCTAAAATTTTGGTAGATGTCACTTATAATTTAAAACTAAATTAAGTAGGCACTTTTACTAAAAGAATTAGCCAAAAATTATAGGGCTTAGACCTTTTAAAACAATTAAAGGAGGTATTAATTAGCAGTTTTACATGACTGTACTACAATACATTAAAAGAAAAAAATACATATTTTTTAATATAATAACATATTTCTTTAATAAAACAAATTTTTATTTTCCATTTATATATATGTATTTGTTTTTAATAAATTCTTTTAAATTACAGACCCCACCCCAACACTAAGCCCCAACAATACTAAAGAAAAGAGAAAAAATAGCTAATTAAAATAGATAAAAAATAAGAAACTATGTAATATTTAATTTAAATTCTTATTAAACAAATAAGAAATTATTTCTAAAGAGAAAAAATAGAGGAAGCCCTCCCCCACTTCATTAAAAAAATAGGAAACTACTTCTTTTTTTATTGATAATTAGGAACGCGGCATTTAATATTAAAAACAAAAAGAAAAAATCAAAAAATTCCAATTAAAAACTAAAAATTGAATTTTAAAATTTTATTTTATACCAGGCAAACATAGTCGAATAGCAAGGATTTATTCCTTAAAATTATATAATTAAATTGTTTAAATTTGTCTTGGCTTAATTTAGTTCCTAAAATTTTGGTAGATGTCACTTATAATTTAAAACTAAATTAAGTAGGCACTTTTACTAAAAGAATTAGCCAAAAATTATAGGGCTTAGACCTTTTAAAACAATTAAAGGAGGTATTAATTAGCAGTTTTACATGACTGTACTACAATACATTAAAAGAAAAAAATACATATTTTTTAATATAATAACATATTTCTTTAATAAAACAAATTTTTATTTTCCATTTATATATATGTATTTGTTTTTAATAAATTCTTTTAAATTACAGACCCCACCCCAACACTAAGCCCCAACAATACTAAAGAAAAGAGAAAAAATAGCTAATTAAAATAGATAAAAAATAAGAAACTATGTAATATTTAATTTAAATTCTTATTAAACAAATAAGAAATTATTTCTAAAGAGAAAAAATAGAGGAAGCCCTCTCCCACTTCATTAAAAAAATAGGAAACTACTTCTTTTTTTATTGATAATTAGGAACGCGGCATTTAATATTAAAAACAAAAAGAAAAAATCAAAAAATTCCAATTAAAAACTAAAAATTGAATTTTAAAATTTTATTTTATACCAGGCAAACATAGTCGAATAGCAAGGATTTATTCCTTAAAATTATATAATTAAATTGTTTAAATTTGTCTTGGCTTAATTTAGTTCCTAAAATTTTGGTAGATGTCACTTATAATTTAAAACTAAATTAAGTAGGCACTTTTACTAAAAGAATTAGCCAAAAATTATAGGGCTTAGACCTTTTTAAACAATTAAAGGAGGTATTAATTAGCAGTTTTACATGACTGTACTACAATACATTAAAAGAAAAAAATACATATTTTTTAATATAATAACATATTTCTTTAATAAAACATATTTTTATTTTCCATTTATATATATGTATTTGTTTTTAATAAATTCTTTTAAATTACAGACCCCACCCCAACACTAAGCCCCAACAATACTAAAGAAAAGAGAAAAAATAGCTAATTAAAATAGATAAAAAATAAGAAACTATGTAATATTTAATTTAAATTCTTATTAAACAAATAAGAAATTATTTCTAAAGAGAAAAAATAGGGGAAGCCCTCCCCCACTTCATTAAAAAAATAGGAAACTACTTCTTTTTTTATTGATAATTAGGAACGCGGCATTTAATATTAAAAACAAAAAGAAAAAATCAAAAAATTCCAATTAAAAACTAAAAATTGAATTTTAAAATTTTATTTTATACCAGGCAAACATAGTCGAATAGCAAGGATTTATTCCTTAAAATTATATAATTAAATTGTTTAAATTTGTCTTGGCTTAATTTAGTTCCTAAAATTTTGGTAGATGTCACTTATAATTTAAAACTAAATTAAGTAGGCACTTTTACTAAAAGAATTAGCCAAAAATTATAGGGCTTAGACCTTTTAAAACAATTAAAGGAGGTATTAATTAGCAGTTTTACATGACTGTACTACAATACATTAAAAGAAAAAAATACATATTTTTTAATATAATAACATATTTCTTTAATAAAACAAATTTTTATTTTCCATTTATATATATGTATTTGTTTTTAATAAATTCTTTTAAATTACAGACCCCACCCCAACACTAAGCCCCAACAATACTAAAGAAAAGAGAAAAAATAGCTAATTAAAATAGATAAAAAATAAGAAACTATGTAATATTTAATTTAAATTCTTATTAAACAAATAAGAAATTATTTCTAAAGAGAAAAAATAGGGGAAGCCCTCCCCCACTTCATTAAAAAAATAGGAAACTACTTCTTTTTTTATTGATAATTAGGAACGCGGCATTTAATATTAAAAACAAAAAGAAAAAATCAAAAAATTCCAATTAAAAACTAAAAATTGAATTTTAAAATTTTATTTTATACCAGGCAAACATAGTCGAATAGCAAGGATTTATTCCTTAAAATTATATAATTAAATTGTTTAAATTTGTCTTGGCTTAATTTAGTTCCTAAAATTTTGGTAGATGTCACTTATAATTTAAAACTAAATTAAGTAGGCACTTTTACTAAAAGAATTAGCCAAAAATTATAGGGCTTAGACCTTTTAAAACAATTAAAGGAGGTATTAATTAGCAGTTTTACATGACTGTACTACAATACATTAAAAGAAAAAAATACATATTTTTTAATATAATAACATATTTCTTTAATAAAACAAATTTTTATTTTCCATTTATATATATGTATTTGTTTTTAATAAATTCTTTTAAATTACAGACCCCACCCCAACACTAAGCCCCAACAATACTAAAGAAAAGAGAAAAAATAGCTAATTAAAATAGATAAAAAATAAGAAACTATGTAATATTTAATTTAAATTCTTATTAAACAAATAAGAAATTATTTCTAAAGAGAAAAAATAGAGGAAGCCCTCCCCCACTTCATTAAAAAAATAGGAAACTACTTCTTTTTTTATTGATAATTAGGAACGCGGCATTTAATATTAAAAACAAAAAGAAAAAATTCCAATTAAAAACTAAAAATTGAATTTTAAAATTTTATTTTATACCAGGCAAACATAGTCGAATAGCAAGGATTTATTCCTTAAAATTATATAATTAAATTGTTTAAATTTGTCTTGGCTTAATTTAGTTCCTAAAATTTTGGTAGATGTCACTTATAATTTAAAACTAAATTAAGTAGGCACTTTTACTAAAAGAATTAGCCAAAAATTATAGGGCTTAGACCTTTTAAAACAATTAAAGGAGGTATTAATTAGCAGTTTTACATGACTGTACTACAATACATTAAAAGAAAAAAATACATATTTTTTAATATAATAACATATTTCTTTAATAAAACAAATTTTTATTTTCCATTTATATATATGTATTTGTTTTTAATAAATTCTTTTAAATTACAGACCCCACCCCAACACTAAGCCCCAACAATACTAAAGAAAAGAGAAAAAATAGCTAATTAAAATAGATAAAAAATAAGAAACTATGTAATATTTAATTTAAATTCTTATTAAACAAATAAGAAATTATTTCTAAAGAGAAAAAATAGAGGAAGCCCTCCCCCACTTCATTAAAAAAATAGGAAACTACTTCTTTTTTTATTGATAATTAGGAACGCGGCATTTAATATTAAAAACAAAAAGAAAAAATCAAAAAATTCCAATTAAAAACTAAAAATTGAATTTTAAAATTTTATTTTATACCAGGCAAACATAGTCGAATAGCAAGGATTTATTCCTTAAAATTATATAATTAAATTGTTTAAATTTGTCTTGGCTTAATTTAGTTCCTAAAATTTTGGTAGATGTCACTTATAATTTAAAACTAAATTAAGTAGGCACTTTTACTAAAAGAATTAGCCAAAAATTATAGGGCTTAGACCTTTTTAAACAATTAAAGGAGGTATTAATTAGCAGTTTTACATGACTGTACTACAATACATTAAAAGAAAAAAATACATATTTTTTAATATAATAACATATTTCTTTAATAAAACAAATTTTTATTTTCCATTTATATATATGTATTTGTTTTTAATAAATTCTTTTAAATTACAGACCCCACCCCAACACTAAGCCCCAACAATACTAAAGAAAAGAGAAAAAATAGCTAATTAAAATAGATAAAAAATAAGAAACTATGTAATATTTAATTTAAATTCTTATTAAACAAATAAGAAATTATTTCTAAAGAGAAAAAATAGGGGAAGCCCTCCCCCACTTCATTAAAAAAATAGGAAACTACTTCTTTTTTTATTGATAATTAGGAACGCGGCATTTAATATTAAAAACAAAAAGAAAAAATCAAAAAATTCCAATTAAAAACTAAAAATTGAATTTTAAAATTTTATTTTATACCAGGCAAACATAGTCGAATAGCAAGGATTTATTCCTTAAAATTATATAATTAAATTGTTTAAATTTGTCTTGGCTTAATTTAGTTCCTAAAATTTTGGTAGATGTCACTTATAATTTAAAACTAAATTAAGTAGGCACTTTTACTAAAAGAATTAGCCAAAAATTATAGGGCTTAGACCTTTTTAAACAATTAAAGGAGGTATTAATTAGCAGTTTTACATGACTGTACTACAATACATTAAAAGAAAAAAATACATATTTTTTAATATAATAACATATTTCTTTAATAAAACAAATTTTTATTTTCCATTTATATATATGTATTTGTTTTTAATAAATTCTTTTAAATTACAGACCCCACCCCAACACTAAGCCCCAACAATACTAAAGAAAAGAGAAAAAATAGCTAATTAAAATAGATTAAAAATAAGAAACTATGTAATATTTAATTTAAATTCTTATTAAACAAATAAGAAATTATTTCTAAAGAGAAAAAATAGGGGAAGCCCTCCCCCACTTCATTAAAAAAATAGGAAACTACTTCTTTTTTTATTGATAATTAGGAACGCGGCATTTAATATTAAAAACAAAAAGAAAAAATCAAAAAATTCCAATTAAAAACTAAAAATTGAATTTTAAAATTTTATTTTATACCAGGCAAACATAGTCGAATAGCAAGGATTTATTCCTTAAAATTATATAATTAAATTGTTTAAATTTGTCTTGGCTTAATTTAGTTCCTAAAATTTTGGTAGATGTCACTTATAATTTAAAACTAAATTAAGTAGGCACTTTTACTAAAAGAATTAGCCAAAAATTATAGGGCTTAGACCTTTTTAAACAATTAAAGGAGGTATTAATTAGCAGTTTTACATGACTGTACTACAATACATTAAAAGAAAAAAATACATATTTTTTAATATAATAACATATTTCTTTAATAAAACAAATTTTTATTTTCCATTTATATATATGTATTTGTTTTTAATAAATTCTTTTAAATTACAGACCCCACCCCAACACTAAGCCCCAACAATACTAAAGAAAAGAGAAAAAATAGCTAATTAAAATAGATAAAAAATAAGAAACTATGTAATATTTAATTTAAATTCTTATTAAACAAATAAGAAATTATTTCTAAAGAGAAAAAATAGGGGAAGCCCTCCCCCACTTCATTAAAAAAATAGGAAACTACTTCTTTTTTTATTGATAATTAGGAACGCGGCATTTAATATTAAAAACAAAAAGAAAAAATCAAAAAATTCCAATTAAAAACTAAAAATTGAATTTTAAAATTTTATTTTATACCAGGCAAACATAGTCGAATAGCAAGGATTTATTCCTTAAAATTATATAATTAAATTGTTTAAATTTGTCTTGGCTTAATTTAGTTCCTAAAATTTTGGTAGATGTCACTTATAATTTAAAACTAAATTAAGTAGGCACTTTTACTAAAAGAATTAGCCAAAAATTATAGGGCTTAGACCTTTTTAAACAATTAAAGGAGGTATTAATTAGCAGTTTTACATGACTGTACTACAATACATTAAAAGAAAAAAATACATATTTTTTAATATAATAACATATTTCTTTAATAAAACAAATTTTTATTTTCCATTTATATATATGTATTTGTTTTTAATAAATTCTTTTAAATTACAGACCCCACCCCAACACTAAGCCCCAACAATACTAAAGAAAAGAGAAAAAATAGCTAATTAAAATAGATAAAAAATAAGAAACTATGTTTAATTTAAATTCTTATTAAACAAATAAGAAATTATTTCTAAAGAGAAAAAATAGGGGAAGCCCTCCCCCACTTCATTAAAAAAATAGGAAACTACTTCTTTTTTTATTGATAATTAGGAACGCGGCATTTAATATTAAAAACAAAAAGAAAAAATCAAAAAATTCCAATTAAAAACTAAAAATTTTATTTTATACCAGGCAAACATAGTCGAATAGCAAGGATTTATTCCTTAAAATTATATAATTAAATTGTTTAAATTTGTCTTGGCTTAATTTAGTTCCTAAAATTTTGGTAGATGTCACTTATAATTTAAAACTAAATTAAGTAGGCACTTTTACTAAAAGAATTAGCCAAAAATTATAGGGCTTAGACCTTTTTAAACAATTAAAGGAGGTATTAATTAGCAGTTTTACATGACTGTACTACAATACATTAAAAGAAAAAAATACATATTTTTTAATATAATAACATATTTCTTTAATAAAACAAATTTTTATTTTCCATTTATATATATGTATTTGTTTTTAATAAATTCTTTTAAATTACAGACCCCACCCCAACACTAAGCCCCAACAATACTAAAGAAAAGAGAAAAAATAGCTAATTAAAATAGATAAAAAATAAGAAACTATGTAATATTTAATTTAAATTCTTATTAAACAAATAAGAAATTATTTCTAAAGAGAAAAAATAGGGGAAGCCCTCCCCCACTTCATTAAAAAAATAGGAAACTACTTCTTTTTTTATTGATAATTAGGAACGCGGCATTTAATATTAAAAACAAAAAGAAAAAATCAAAAAATTCCAATTAAAAACTAAAAATTGAATTTTAAAATTTTATTTTATACCAGGCAAACATAGTCGAATAGCAAGGATTTATTCCTTAAAATTATATAATTAAATTGTTTAAATTTGTCTTGGCTTAATTTAGTTCCTAAAATTTTGGTAGATGTCACTTATAATTTAAAACTAAATTAAGTAGGCACTTTTACTAAAAGAATTAGCCAAAAATTATAGGGCTTAGACCTTTTTAAACAATTAAAGGAGGTATTAATTAGCAGTTTTACATGACTGTACTACAATACATTAAAAGAAAAAAATACATATTTTTTAATATAATAACATATTTCTTTAATAAAACAAATTTTTATTTTCCATTTATATATATGTATTTGTTTTTAATAAATTCTTTTAAATTACAGACCCCACCCCAACACTAAGCCCCAACAATACTAAAGAAAAGAGAAAAAATAGCTAATTAAAATAGATAAAAAACAAGAAACTATGTAATATTTAATTTAAATTCTTATTAAACAAATAAGAAATTATTTCTAAAGAGAAAAAATAGGGGAAGCCCTCCCCCACTTCATTAAAAAAATAGGAAACTACTTCTTTTTTTATTGATAATTAGGAACGCGGCATTTAATATTAAAAACAAAAAGAAAAAATCAAAAAATTCCAATTAAAAACTAAAAATTGAATTTTAAAATTTTATTTTATACCAGGCAAACATAGTCGAATAGCAAGGATTTATTCCTTAAAATTATATAATTAAATTGTTTAAATTTGTCTTGGCTTAATTTAATTCCTAAAATTTTGGTAGATGTCACTTATAATTTAAAACTAAATTAAGTAGGCACTTTTACTAAAAGAATTAGCCAAAAATTATAGGGCTTAGACCTTTTTAAACAATTAAAGGAGGTATTAATTAGCAGTTTTACATGACTGTACTACAATACATTAAAAGAAAAAAATACATATTTTTTAATATAATAACATATTTCTTTAATAAAACAAATTTTTATTTTCCATTTATATATATGTATTTGTTTTTAATAAATTCTTTTAAATTACAGACCCCACCCCAACACTAAGCCCCAACAATACTAAAGAAAAGAGAAAAAATAGCTAATTAAAATAGATAAAAAATAAGAAACTATGTAATATTTAATTTAAATTCTTATTAAACAAATAAAATCAAAAAATTCCAATTAAAAACTAAAAATTGAATTTTAAAATTTTATTTTATACCAGGCAAACATAGTCGAATAGCAAGGATTTATTCCTTAAAATTATATAATTAAATTGTTTAAATTTGTCTTGGCTTAATTTAGTTCCTAAAATTTTGGTAGATGTCACTTATAATTTAAAACTAAATTAAGTAGGCACTTTTACTAAAAGAATTAGCCAAAAATTATAGGGCTTAGACCTTTTTAAACAATTAAAGGAGGTATTAATTAGCAGTTTTACATGACTGTACTACAATACATTAAAAGAAAAAAATACATATTTTTTAATATAATAACATATTTCTTTAATAAAACAAATTTTTATTTTCCATTTATATATATGTATTTGTTTTTAATAAATTCTTTTAAATTACAGACCCCACCCCAACACTAAGCCCCAACAATACTAAAGAAAAGAGAAAAAATAGCTAATTAAAATAGATAAAAAATAAGAAACTATGTTTAATTTAAATTCTTATTAAACAAATAAGAAATTATTTCTAAAGAGAAAAAATAGGGGAAGCCCTCCCCCACTTCATTAAAAAAATAGGAAACTACTTCTTTTTTTATTGATAATTAGGAACGCGGCATTTAATATTAAAAACAAAAAGAAAAAATCAAAAAATTCCAATTAAAAACTAAAAATTGAATTTTAAAATTTTATTTTATACCAGGCAAACATAGTCGAATAGCAAGGATTTATTCCTTAAAATTATATAATTAAATTGTTTAAATTTGTCTTGGCTTAATTTAGTTCCTAAAATTTTGGTAGATGTCACTTATAATTTAAAACTAAATTAAGTAGGCACTTTTACTAAAAGAATTAGCCAAAAATTATAGGGCTTAGACCTTTTTAAACAATTAAAGGAGGTATTAATTAGCAGTTTTACATGACTGTACTACAATACATTAAAAGAAAAAAATACATATTTTTTAATATAATAACATATTTCTTTAATAAAACAAATTTTTATTTTCCATTTATATATATGTATTTGTTTTTAATAAATTCTTTTAAATTACAGACCCCACCCCAACACTAAGCCCCAACAATACTAAAGAAAAGAGAAAAAATAGCTAATTAAAATAGATAAAAAATAAGAAACTATGTAATATTTAATTTAAATTCTTATTAAACAAATAAGAAATTATTTCTAAAGAGAAAAAATAGGGGAAGCCCTCCCCCACTTCATTAAAAAAATAGGAAACTACTTCTTTTTTTATTGATAATTAGGAACGCGGCATTTAATATTAAAAACAAAAAGAAAAAATCAAAAAATTCCAATTAAAAACTAAAAATTGAATTTTAAAATTTTATTTTATACCAGGCAAACATAGTCGAATAGCAAGGATTTATTCCTTAAAATTATATAATTAAATTGTTTAAATTTGTCTTGGCTTAATTTAATTCCTAAAATTTTGGTAGATGTCACTTATAATTTAAAACTAAATTAAGTAGGCACTTTTACTAAAAGAATTAGCCAAAAATTATAGGGCTTAGACCTTTTTAAACAATTAAAGGAGGTATTAATTAGCAGTTTTACATGACTGTACTACAATACATTAAAAGAAAAAAATACATATTTTTTAATATAATAACATATTTCTTTAATAAAACAAATTTTTATTTTCCATTTATATATATGTATTTGTTTTTAATAAATTCTTTTAAATTACAGACCCCACCCCAACACTAAGCCCCAACAATACTAAAGAAAAGAGAAAAAATAGCTAATTAAAATAGATAAAAAATAAGAAACTATGTAATATTTAATTTAAATTCTTATTAAACAAATAAGAAATTATTTCTAAAGAGAAAAAATAGGGGAAGCCCTCCCCCACTTCATTAAAAAAATAGGAAACTACTTCTTTTTTTATTGATAATTAGGAACGCGGCATTTAATATTAAAAACAAAAAGAAAAAATCAAAAAATTCCAATTAAAAACTAAAAATTGAATTTTAAAATTTTATTTTATACCAGGCAAACATAGTCGAATAGAAAGGATTTATTCCTTAAAATTATATAATTAAATTGTTTAAATTTGTCTTGGCTTAATTTAGTTCCTAAAATTTTGGTAGATGTCACTTATAATTTAAAACTAAATTAAGTAGGCACTTTTACTAAAAGAATTAGCCAAAAATTATAGGGCTTAGACCTTTTTAAACAATTAAAGGAGGTATTAATTAGCAGTTTTACATGACTGTACTACAATACATTAAAAGAAAAAAATACATATTTTTTAATATAATAACATATTTCTTTAATAAAACAAATTTTTATTTTCCATTTATATATATGTATTTGTTTTTAATAAATTCTTTTAAATTACAGACCCCACCCCAACACTAAGCCCCAACAATACTAAAGAAAAGAGAAAAAATAGCTAATTAAAATAGATAAAAAATAAGAAACTATGTAATATTTAATTTAAATTCTTATTAAACAAATAAGAAATTATTTCTAAAGAGAAAAAATAGGGGAAGCCCTCCCCCACTTCATTAAAAAAATAGGAAACTACTTCTTTTTTTATTGATAATTAGGAACGCGGCATTTAATATTAAAAACAAAAAGAAAAAATCAAAAAATTCCAATTAAAAACTAAAAATTGAATTTTAAAATTTTATTTTATACCAGGCAAACATAGTCGAATAGCAAGGATTTATTCCTTAAAATTATATAATTAAATTGTTTAAATTTGTCTTGGCTGAATTTAGTTCCTAAAATTTTGGTAGATGTCACTTATAATTTAAAACTAAATTAAGAAGGCACTTTTACTAAAAGAATTAGCCAAAAATTATAGGGCTTAGACCTTTTTAAACAATTAAAGGAGGTATTAATTAGCAGTTTTACATGACTGTACTACAATACATTAAAAGAAAAAAATACATATTTTTTAATATAATAACATATTTCTTTAATAAAACAAATTTTTATTTTCCATTTATATATATGTATTTGTTTTTAATAAATTCTTTTAAATTACAGACCCCACCCCAACACTAAGCCCCAACAATACTAAAGAAAAGAGAAAAAATAGCTAATTAAAATAGATAAAAAATAAGAAACTATGTAATATTTAATTTAAATTCTTATTAAACAAATAAGAAATTATTTCTAAAGAGAAAAAATAGGGGAAGCCCTCCCCCACTTCATTAAAAAAATAGGAAACTACTTCTTTTTTTATTGATAATTAGGAACGCGGCATTTAATATTAAAAACAAAAAGAAAAAATCAAAAAATTCCAATTAAAAACTAAAAATTGAATTTTAAAATTTTATTTTATACCAGGCAAACATAGTCGAATAGCAAGGATTTATTCCTTAAAATTATATAATTAAATTGTTTAAATTTGTCTTGGCTGAATTTAGTTCCTAAAATTTTGGTAGATGTCACTTATAATTTAAAACTAAATTAAGAAGGCACTTTTACTAAAAGAATTAGCCAAAAATTATAGGGCTTAGACCTTTTTAAACAATTAAAGGAGGTATTAATTAGCAGTTTTACATGACTGTACTACAATACATTAAAAGAAAAAAATACATATTTTTTAATATAATAACATATTTCTTTAATAAAACAAATTTTTATTTTCCATTTATATATATGTATTTGTTTTTAATAAATTCTTTTAAATTACAGACCCCACCCCAACACTAAGCCCCAACAATACTAAAGAAAAGAGAAAAAATAGCTAATTAAAATAGATAAAAAATAAGAAACTATGTAATATTTAATTTAAATTCTTATTAAACAAATAAGAAATTATTTCTAAAGAGAAAAAATAGGGGAAGCCCTCCCCCACTTCATTAAAAAAATAGGAAACTACTTCTTTTTTTATTGATAATTAGGAACGCGGCATTTAATATTAAAAACAAAAAGAAAAAATCAAAAAATTCCAATTAAAAACTAAAAATTGAATTTTAAAATTTTATTTTATACCAGGCAAACATAGTCGAATAGCAAGGATTTATTCCTTAAAATTATATAATTAAATTGTTTAAATTTGTCTTGGCTTAATTTAATTCCTAAAATTTTGGTAGATGCCACTTATAATTTAAAACTAAATTAAGTAGGCACTTTTACTAAAAGAATTAGCCAAAAATTATAGGGCTTAGACCTTTTTAAACAATTAAAGGAGGTATTAATTAGCAGTTTTACATGACTGTACTACAATACATTAAAAGAAAAAAATACATATTTTTTAATATAATAACATATTTCTTTAATAAAACAAATTTTTATTTTCCATTTATATATATGTATTTGTTTTTAATAAATTCTTTTAAATTACAGACCCCACCCCAACACTAAGCCCCAACAATACTAAAGAAAAGAGAAAAAATAGCTAATTAAAATAGATAAAAAATAAGAAACTATGTAATATTTAATTTAAATTCTTATTAAACAAATAAGAAATTATTTCTAAAGAGAAAAAATAGGGGAAGCCCTCCCCCACTTCATTAAAAAAATAGGAAACTACTTCTTTTTTTATTGATAATTAGGAACGCGGCATTTAATATTAAAAACAAAAAGAAAAAATCAAAAAATTCCAATTAAAAACTAAAAATTGAATTTTAAAATTTTATTTTATACCAGGCAAACATAGTCGAATAGCAAGGATTTATTCCTTAAAATTATATAATTAAATTGTTTAAATTTGTCTTGGCTTAATTTAGTTCCTAAAATTTTGGTAGATGTCACTTATAATTTAAAACTAAATTAAGTAGGCACTTTTACTAAAAGAATTAGCCAAAAATTATAGGGCTTAGACCTTTTTAAACAATTAAAGGAGGTATTAATTAGCAGTTTTACATGACTGTACTACAATACATTAAAAGAAAAAAATACATATTTTTTAATATAATAACATATTTCTTTAATAAAACAAATTTTTATTTTCCATTTATATATATGTATTTGTTTTTAATAAATTCTTTTAAATTACAGACCCCACCCCAACACTAAGCCCCAACAATACTAAAGAAAAGAGAAAAAATAGCTAATTAAAATAGATAAAAAATAAGAAACTATGTAATATTTAATTTAAATTCTTATTAAACAAATAAGAAATTATTTCTAAAGAGAAAAAATAGGGGAAGCCCTCCCCCACTTCATTAAAAAAATAGGAAACTACTTCTTTTTTTATTGATAATTAGGAACGCGGCATTTAATATTAAAAACAAAAAGAAAAAATCAAAAAATTCAAATTAAAAACTAAAAATTGAATTTTAAAATTTTATTTTATACCAGGCAAACATAGTCGAATAGCAAGGATTTATTCCTTAAAATTATATAATTAAATTGTTTAAATTTGTCTTGGCTTAATTTAGTTCCTAAAATTTTGGTAGATGTCACTTATAATTTAAAACTAAATTAAGTAGGCACTTTTACTAAAAGAATTAGCCAAAAATTATAGGGCTTAGACCTTTTTAAACAATTAAAGGAGGTATTAATTAGCAGTTTTACATGACTGTACTACAATACATTAAAAGAAAAAAATACATATTTTTTAATATAATAACATATTTCTTTAATAAAACAAATTTTTATTTTCCATTTATATATATGTATTTGTTTTTAATAAATTCTTTTAAATTACAGACCCCACCCCAACACTAAGCCCCAACAATACTAAAGAAAAGAGAAAAAATAGCTAATTAAAATAGATAAAAAATAAGAAACTATGTTTAATTTAAATTCTTATTAAACAAATAAGAAATTATTTCTAAAGAGAAAAAATAGGGGAAGCCCTCCCCCACTTCATTAAAAAAATAGGAAACTACTTCTTTTTTTATTGATAATTAGGAACGCGGCATTTAATGTTAAAAACAAAAAGAAAAAATCAAAAAATTCCAATTAAAAACTAAAAATTGAATTTTAAAATTTTATTTTATACCAGGCAAACATAGTCGAATAGCAAGGATTTATTCCTTAAAATTATATAATTAAATTGTTTAAATTTGTCTTGGCTTAATTTAGTTCCTAAAATTTTGGTAGATGTCACTTATAATTTAAAACTAAATTAAGTAGGCACTTTTACTAAAAGAATTAGCCAAAAATTATAGGGCTTAGACCTTTTTAAACAATTAAAGGAGGTATTAATTAGCAGTTTTACATGACTGTACTACAATACATTAAAAGAAAAAAATACATATTTTTTAATATAATAACATATTTCTTTAATAAAACAAATTTTTATTTTCCATTTATATATATGTATTTGTTTTTAATAAATTATTTTAAATTACAGACCCCACCCCAACACTAAGCCCCAACAATACTAAAGAAAAGAGAAAAAATAGCTAATTAAAATAGATAAAAAATAAGAAACTATGTAATATTTAATTTAAATTCTTATTAAACAAATAAGAAATTATTTCTAAAGAGAAAAAATAGGGGAAGCCCTCCCCCACTTCATTAAAAAAATAGGAAACTACTTCTTTTTTTATTGATAATTAGGAACGCGGCATTTAATATTAAAAACAAAAAGAAAAAATCAAAAAATTCCAATTAAAAACTAAAAATTGAATTTTAAAATTTTATTTTATACCAGGCAAACATAGTCGAATAGCAAGGATTTATTCCTTAAAATTATATAATTAAATTGTTTAAATTTGTCTTGGCTTAATTTAGTTCCTAAAATTTTGGTAGATGTCACTTATAATTTAAAACTAAATTAAGTAGGCACTTTTACTAAAAGAATTAGCCAAAAATTATAGGGCTTAGACCTTTTTAAACAATTAAAGGAGGTATTAATTAGCAGTTTTACATGACTGTACTACAATACATTAAAAGAAAAAAATACATATTTTTTAATATAATAACATATTTCTTTAATAAAACAAATTCTTACTTTCCATTTATATATATGTATTTGTTTTTAATAAATTCTTTTAAATTACAGACCCCACCCCAACACTAAGCCCCAACAATACTAAAGAAAAGAAAAAAAATAGCTAATTAAAATAGATAAAAAATAAGAAACTATGTAATATTTAATTTAAATTCTTATTAAACAAATAAGAAATTATTTCTAAAGAGAAAAAATAGGGGAAGCCCTCCCCCACTTCATTAAAAAAATAGGAAACTACTTCTTTTTTTATTGATAATTAGGAACGCGGCATTTAATATTAAAAACAAAAAGAAAAAATCAAAAAATTCCAATTAAAAACTAAAAATTTAATTTTAAAATTTTATTTTATACCAGGCAAACATAGTCGAATAGCAAGGATTTATTCCTTAAAATTATATAATTAAATTGTTTAAATTTGTCTTGGCTTAATTTAGTTCCTAAAATTTTGGTAGATGTCACTTATAATTTAAAACTAAATTAAGTAGGCACTTTTACTAAAAGAATTAGCCAAAAATTATAGGGCTTAGACCTTTTTAAACAATTAAAGGAGGTATTAATTAGCAGTTTTACATGACTGTACTACAATACATTAAAAGAAAAAAATACATATTTTTTAATATAATAACATATTTCTTTAATAAAACAAATTTTTATTTTCCATTTATATATATGTATTTGTTTTTAATAAATTCTTTTAAATTACAGACCCCACCCCAACACTAAGCCCCAACAATACTAAAGAAAAGAGAAAAAATAGCTAATTAAAATAGATAAAAAATAAGAAACTATGTAATATTTAATTTAAATTCTTATTAAACAAATAAGAAATTATTTCTAAAGAGAAAAAATAGGGGAAGCCCTCCCCCACTTCATTAAAAAAATAGGAAACTACTTCTTTTTTTATTGATAATTAGGAACGCGGCATTTAATATTAAAAACAAAAAGAAAAAATCAAAAAATTCCAATTAAAAACTAAAAATTGAATTTTAAAATTTTATTTTATACCAGGCAAACATAGTCGAATAGCAAGGATTTATTCCTTAAAATTATATAATTAAATTGTTTAAATTTGTCTTGGCTTAATTTAGTTCCTAAAATTTTGGTAGATGTCACTTATAATTTAAAACTAAATTAAGTAGGCACTTTTACTAAAAGAATTAGCCAAAAATTATAGGGCTTAGACCTTTTTAAACAATTAAAGGAGGTATTAATTAGCAGTTTTACATGACTGTACTACAATACATTAAAAGAAAAAAATACATATTTTTTAATATAATAACATATTTCTTTAATAAAACAAATTTTTATTTTCCATTTATATATATGTATTTGTTTTTAATAAATTATTTTAAATTACAGACCCCACCCCAACACTAAGCCCCAACAATACTAAAGAAAAGAGAAAAAATAGCTAATTAAAATAGATAAAAAATAAGAAACTATGTAATATTTAATTTAAATTCTTATTAAACAAATAAGAAATTATTTCTAAAGAGAAAAAATAGGGGAAGCCCTCCCCCACTTCATTAAAAAAATAGGAAACTACTTCTTTTTTTATTGATAATTAGGAACGCGGCATTTAATATTAAAAACAAAAAGAAAAAATCAAAAAATTCCAATTAAAAACTAAAAATTGAATTTTAAAATTTTATTTTATACCAGGCAAACATAGTCGAATAGCAAGGATTTATTCCTTAAAATTATATAATTAAATTGTTTAAATTTGTCTTGGCTTAATTTAGTTCCTAAAATTTTGGTAGATGTCACTTATAATTTAAAACTAAATTAAGTAGGCACTTTTACTAAAAGAATTAGCCAAAAATTATAGGGCTTAGACCTTTTTAAACAATTAAAGGAGGTATTAATTAGCAGTTTTACATGACTGTACTACAATACATTAAAAGAAAAAAATACATATTTTTTAATATAATAACATATTTCTTTAATAAAACAAATTTTTATTTTCCATTTATATATATGTATTTGTTTTTAATAAATTCTTTTAAATTACAGACCCCACCCCAACACTAAGCCCCAACAATACTAAAGAAAAGAGAAAAAATAGCTAATTAAAATAGATAAAAAATAAGAAACTATGTAATATTTAATTTAAATTCTTATTAAACAAATAAGAAATTATTTCTAAAGAGAAAAAATAGGGGAAGCCCTCCCCCACTTCATTAAAAAAATAGGAAACTACTTCTTTTTTTATTGATAATTAGGAACGCGGCATTTAATATTAAAAACAAAAAGAAAAAATCAAAAAATTCCAATTAAAAACTAAAAATTGAATTTTAAAATTTTATTTTATACCAGGCAAACATAGTCGAATAGCAAGGATTTATTCCTTAAAATTATATAATTAAATTGTTTAAATTTGTCTTGGCTTAATTTAGTTCCTAAAATTTTGCTAGATGTCACTTATAATTTAAAACTAAATTAAGTAGGCACTTTTACTAAAAGAATTAGCCAAAAATTATAGGGCTTAGACCTTTTTAAACAATTAAAGGAGGTATTAATTAGCAGTTTTACATGACTGTACTACAATACATTAAAAGAAAAAAATACATATTTTTTAATATAATAACATATTTCTTTAATAAAACAAATTTTTATTTTCCATTTATATATATGTATTTGTTTTTAATAAATTCTTTTAAATTACAGACCCCACCCCAACACTAAGCCCCAACAATACTAAAGAAAAGAGAAAAAATAGCTAATTAAAATAGATAAAAAATAAGAAACTATGTAATATTTAATTTAAATTCTTATTAAACAAATAAGAAATTATTTCTAAAGAGAAAAAATAGGGGAAGCCCTCCCCCACTTCATTAAAAAAATAGGAAACTACTTCTTTTTTTATTGATAATTAGGAACGCGGCATTTAATATTAAAAACAAAAAGAAAAAATCAAAAAATTCCAATTAAAAACTAAAAATTGAATTTTAAAATTTTATTTTATACCAGGCAAACATAGTCGAATAGCAAGGATTTATTCCTTAAAATTATATAATTAAATTGTTTAAATTTGTCTTGGCTTAATTTAGTTCCTAAAATTTTGGTAGATGTCACTTATAATTTAAAACTAAATTAAGTAGGCACTTTTACTAAAAGAATTAGCCAAAAATTATAGGGCTTAGACCTTTTTAAACAATTAAAGGAGGTATTAATTAGCAGTTTTACATGACTGTACTACAATACATTAAAAGAAAAAAATACATATTTTTTAATATAATAACATATTTCTTTAATAAAACAAATTTTTATTTTCCATTTATATATATGTATTTGTTTTTAATAAATTCTTTTAAATTACAGACCCCACCCCAACACTAAGCCCCAACAATACTAAAGAAAAGAGAAAAAATAGCTAATTAAAATAGATAAAAAATAAGAAACTATGTAATATTTAATTTAAATTCTTATTAAACAAATAAGAAATTATTTCTAAAGAGAAAAAATAGGGGAAGCCCTCCCCCACTTCATTAAAAAAATAGGAAACTACTTCTTTTTTTATTGATAATTAGGAACGCGGCATTTAATATTAAAAACAAAAAGAAAAAATCAAAAAATTCCAATTAAAAACTAAAAATTGAATTTTAAAATTTTATTTTATACCAGGCAAACATAGTCGAATAGCAAGGATTTATTCCTTAAAATTATATAATTAAATTGTTTAAATTTGTCTTGGCTTAATTTAGTTCCTAAAATTTTGGTAGATGTCACTTATAATTTAAAACTAAATTAAGTAGGCACTTTTACTAAAAGAATTAGCCAAAAATTATAGGGCTTAGACCTTTTTAAACAATTAAAGGAGGTATTAATTAGCAGTTTTACATGACTGTACTACAATACATTAAAAGAAAAAAATACATATTTTTTAATATAATAACATATTTCTTTAATAAAACAAATTTTTATTTTCCATTTATATATATGTATTTGTTTTTAATAAATTCTTTTAAATTACAGACCCCACCCCAACACTAAGCCCCAACAATACTAAAGAAAAGAGAAAAAATAGCTAATTAAAATAGATAAAAAATAAGAAACTATGTAATATTTAATTTAAATTCTTATTAAACAAATAAGAAATTATTTCTAAAGAGAAAAAATAGGGGAAGCCCTCTCCCACTTCATTAAAAAAATAGGAAACTACTTCTTTTTTTATTGATAATTAGGAACGCGGCATTTAATATTAAAAACAAAAAGAAAAAATCAAAAAATTCCAAATCGAATCACATTTTTGGTATAGCTAAAGATGCAGCTAAGTGTTTGGGTTTTTTGTATCGCTGTAAAACTTTCTTCTCTCCATTAGATCTCCTCAATATCTATAAAACATATATTAGACCAAAAATGGAGTATAATGCACATATCTGGGCTGGTGCACCCCAATCAGCGCTGGGATATCTTGATAAAGTGCAAAACAGAGCTATTCGTCTTATAAATGATCCCAGTGTTACCTCAACGCTCACTCCACTTAGCCATCGGCGCACAGTCTGGTCACTTACCCTGTTTTATAGATACCTAGTGGGGACGAACACCTGTTCTAAAGAAATAAAACAATTAATGCCTCCACTCAAAGTTTTCCAACGTGAAACAAGGAGTGCAACAGATGCTCATCCCTACTGCGTCGAATTGTTAAGATGGCGAAACACGGCTTATGGAAATTCGTTTGTTATGCGCATGTCGAGATTATGGAACCACATTCCGTCCAATGTGTTCCCTAAAGTTGGTAATTCGTATGTGTACGACTTAAATAAATTTAAGAAGAATATTAACATCTTTCTCCTAAATATCCCTCCAAATTTTCCCCATCCACCATAATCCAAAATTCCCAAATATCCTCCGACAATCCTAAAATCCTTTCATATCCCATCCCTGTAACCAAACTGTACATTTGTATCACAGGTTCCTTCCTAAAGTTTGGTTCAAAAAGGGTGTGGTTTTGGTGCGTTAAAATCGCACACTACCCAACGAAATACCGCAAAGTTTCAATGGGTGGCTTTCGAGCGTTCCATTCCCTCGTAAAAAAAAAAAAAAAAAAAAAAAAAAATTAAAAACTAAAAATTGAATTTTAAAATTTTATTTTATACCAGGCAAACATAGTCGAATAGCAAGGATTTATTCCTTAAAATTATATAATTAAATTGTTTAAATTTGTCTTGGCTTAATTTAGTTCCTAAAATTTTGGTAGATGTCACTTATAATTTAAAACTAAATTAAGTAGGCACTTTTACTAAAAGAATTAGCCAAAAATTATAGGGCTTAGACCTTTTTAAACAATTAAAGGAGGTATTAATTAGCAGTTTTACATGACTGTACTACAATACATTAAAAGAAAAAAATACATATTTTTTAATATAATAACATATTTCTTTAATAAAACAAATTTTTATTTTCCATTTATATATATGTATTTGTTTTTAATAAATTCTTTTAAATTACAGACCCCACCCCAACACTAAGCCCCAACAATACTAAAGAAAAGAGAAAAAATAGCTAATTAAAATAGATAAAAAATAAGAAACTATGTAATATTTAATTTAAATTCTTATTAAACAAATAAGAAATTATTTCTAAAGAGAAAAAATAGGGGAAGCCCTCCCCCACTTCATTAAAAAAATAGGAAACTACTTCTTTTTTTATTGATAATTAGGAACGCGGCATTTAATATTAAAAACAAAAAGAAAAAATCAAAAAATTCCAATTAAAAACTAAAAATTGAATTTTAAAATTTTATTTTATACCAGGCAAACATAGTCGAATAGCAAGGATTTATTCCTTAAAATTATATAATTAAATTGTTTAAATTTGTCTTGGCTTAATTTAGTTCCTAAAATTTTGGTAGATGTCACTTATAATTTAAAATTAAATTAAGTAGGCACTTTTACTAAAAGAATTAGCCAAAAATTATAGGGCTTAGACCTTTTTAAACAATTAAAGGAGGTATTAATTAGCAGTTTTACATGACTGTACTACAATACATTAAAAGAAAAAAATACATATTTTTTAATATAATAACATATTTCTTTAATAAAACAAATTTTTATTTTCCATTTATATATTTGTATTTGTTTTTAATAAATTCTTTTAAATTACAGACCCCACCCCAACACTAAGCCCCAACAATACTAAAGAAAATAGAAAAAATAGCTAATTAAAATAGATAAAAAATAAGAAACTATGTAATATTTAATTTAAATTCTTATTAAACAAATAAGAAATTATTTCTAAAGAGAAAAAATAGGGGAAGCCCTCCCCCACTTCATTAAAAAAATAGGAAACTACTTCTTTTTTTATTGATAATTAGGAACGCGGCATTTAATATTAAAAACAAAAAGAAAAAATCAAAAAATTCCAATTAAAAACTAAAAATTGAATTTTAAAATTTTATTTTATACCAGGCAAACATAGTCGAATAGCAAGGATTTATTCCTTAAAATTATATAATTAAATTGTTTAAATTTGTCTTGGCTTAATTTAGTTCCTAAAATTTTGGTAGATGTCACTTATAATTTAAAATTAAATTAAGTAGGCACTTTTACTAAAAGAATTAGCCAAAAATTATAGGGCTTAGACCTTTTTAAACAATTAAATGAGGTATTAATTAGCAGTTTTACATGACTGTACTACAATACATTAAAAGAAAAAAATACATATTTTTTAATATAATAACATATTTCTTTAATAAAACAAATTTTTATTTTCCATTTATATATATGTATTTGTTTTTAATAAATTATTTTAAATTACAGACCCCACCCCAACACTAAGCCCCAACAATACTAAAGAAAATAGAAAAAATAGCTAATTAAAATAGATAAAAAATAAGAAACTATGTAATATTTAATTTAAATTCTTATTAAACAAATAAGAAATTATTTCTAAAGAGAAAAAATAGGGGAAGCCCTCCCCCACTTCATTAAAAAAATAGGAAACTACTTCTTTTTTTATTGATAATTAGGAACGCGGCATTTAATATTAAAAACAAAAAGAAAAAATCAAAAAATTCCAATTAAAAACTAAAAATTGAATTTTAAAATTTTATTTTATACCAGGCAAACATAGTCGAATAGCAAGGATTTATTCCTTAAAATTATATAATTAAATTGTTTAAATTTGTCTTGGCTTAATTTAGTTCCTAAAATTTTGGTACATGTCACTTATAATTTAAAATTAAATTAAGTAGGCACTTTTACTAAAAGAATTAGCCAAAAATTATAGGGCTTAGACCTTTTTAAACAATTAAAGGAGGTATTAATTAGCAGTTTTACATGACTGTACTACAATACATTAAAAGAAAAAAATACATATTTTTTAATATAATAACATATTTCTTTAATAAAACAAATTTTTATTTTCCATTTATATATATGTATTTGTTTTTAATAAATTCTTTTAAATTACAGACCCCACTCCAACACTAAGCCCCAACAATACTAAAGAAAATAGAAAAAATAGCTAATTAAAATAGATAAAAAATAAGAAACTATGTAATATTTAATTTAAATTCTTATTAAACAAATAAGAAATTATTTCTAAAGAGAAAAAATAGGGGAAGCCCTCCCCCAATTCATTAAAAAAATAGGAAACTACTTCTTTTTTTATTGATAATTAGGAACGCGGCATTTAATATTAAAAACAAAAAGAAAAAATCAAAAAATTCCAATTAAAAACTAAAAATTGAATTTTAAAATTTTATTTTATACCAGGCAAACATAGTCGAATAGCAAGGATTTATTCCTTAAAATTATATAATTAAATTGTTTAAATTTGTCTTGGCTTAATTTAGTTCTTAAAATTTTGGTAGATGTCACTTATAATTTAAAATTAAATTAAGTAGGCACTTTTACTAAAAGAATTAGCCAAAAATTATAGGGCTTAGACCTTTTTAAACAATTAAAGGAGGTATTAATTAGCAGTTTTACATGACTGTACTACAATACATTAAAAGAAAAAAATACATATTTTTTAATATAATAACATATTTCTTTAATAAAACAAATTTTTATTTTCCATTTATATATGTATTTGTTTTTAATAAATTCTTTTAAATTACAGACCCCACCCCAACACTAAGCCCCAACAATACTAAAGAAAATAGAAAAAATAGCTAATTAAAATAGATAAAAAATAAGAAACTATGTAATATTTAATTTAAATTCTTATTAAACAAATAAGAAATTATTTCTAAAGAGAAAAAATAGGGGAAGCCCTCCCCCACTTCATTAAAAAAATAGGAAACTACTTCTTTTTTTATTGATAATTAGGAACGCGGCATTTAATATTAAAAACAAAAAGAAAAAATCAAAAAATTCCAATTAAAAACTAAAAATTGAATTTTAAAATTTTATTTTATACCAGGCAAACATAGTCGAATAGCAAGGATTTATTCCTTAAAATTATATAATTAAATTGTTTAAATTTGTCTTGGCTTAATTTAGTTCCTAAAATTTTGGTAGATGTCACTTATAATTTAAAATTAAATTAAGTAGGCACTTTTACTAAAAGAATTACCAAAAATTATAGGGCTTAGACCTTTTTAAACAATTAAAGGAGGTATTAATTAGCAGTTTTACATGACTGTACTACAATACATTAAAAGAAAAAAATACATATTTTTTAATATAATAACATATTTCTTTAATAAAACAAATTTTTATTTTCCATTTATATACATGTATATGTTTTTAATAAATTCTTTTAAATTACAGACCCCACCCCAACACTAAGCCCCAACAATACTAAAGAAAATAGAAAAAATAGCTAATTAAAATAGATAAAAAATAAGAAACTATGTAATATTTAATTTAAATTCTTATTAAACAAATAAGAAATTATTTCTAAAGAGAAAAAATAGGGGAAGCCCTCCCCCACTTCATTAAAAAAATAGGAAACTACTTCTTTTTTTATTGATAATTAGGAACGCGGCATTTAATATTAAAAACAAAAAGAAAAAATCAAAAAATTCCAATTAAAAACTAAAAATTGAATTTTAAAATTTTATTTTATACCAGGCAAACATAGTCGAATAGCAAGGATTTATTCCTTAAAATTATATAATTAAATTGTTTAAATTTGTCTTGGCTTAATTTAGTTCCTAAAATTTTGGTACATGTCACTTATAATTTAAAATTAAATTAAGTAGGCACTTTTACTAAAAGAATTAGCCAAAAATTATAGGGCTTAGACCTTTTTAAACAATTAAAGGAGGTATTAATTAGCAGTTTTACATGACTGTACTACAATACATTAAAAGAAAAAAATACATATTTTTTAATATAATAACATATTTCTTTAATAAAACAAATTTTTATTTTCCATTTATATATATGTATTTGTTTTTAATAAATTCTTTTAAATTACAGACCCCACCCCAACACTAAGCCCCAACAATACTAAAGAAAATAGAAAAAATAGCTAATTAAAATAGATAAAAAATAAGAAACTATGTAATATTTAATTTAAATTTTTATTAAACAAATAAGAAATTATTTCTAAAGAGAAAAAATAGGGGAAGCCCTCCCCCACTTCATTAAAAAAATAGGAAACTACTTCTTTTTTTATTGATAATTAGGAACGCGGCATTTAATATTAAAAACAAAAAGAAAAAATCAAAAAATTCCAATTAAAAACTAAAAATTGAATTTTAAAATTTTATTTTATACCAGGCAAACATAGTCGAATAGCAAGGATTTATTCCTTAAAATTATATAATTAAATTGTTTAAATTTGTCTTGGCTTAATTTCGTTCCTAAAATTTTGGTAGATGTCACTTATAATTTAAAATTAAATTAAGTAGGCACTTTTACTAAAAGAATTAGCCAAAAATTATAGGGCTTAGACCTTTTTAAACAATTAAAGGAGGTATTAATTAGCAGTTTTACATGACTGTACTACAATACATTAAAAGAAAAAAATACATATTTTTTAATATAATAACATATTTCTTTAATAAAACAAATTTTTATTTTCCATTTATATATATGTATATGTTTTTAATAAATTCTTTTAAATTACAGACCCCACCCCAACACTAAGCCCCAACAATACTAAAGAAAATAGAAAAAATAGCTAATTAAAATAGATAAAAAATAAGAAACTATGTAATATTTAATTTAAATTCTTATTAAACAAATAAGAAATTATTTCTAAAGAGAAAAAATAGGGGAAGCCCTCCCCCACTTCATTAAAAAAATAGGAAACTACTTCTTTTTTTATTGATAATTAGGAACGCGGCATTTAATATTAAAAACAAAAAGAAAAAATCAAAAAATTCCAATTAAAAACTAAAAATTGAATTTTAAAATTTTATTTTATACCAGGCAAACATAGTCGAATAGCAAGGATTTATTCCTTAAAATTATATAATTAAATTGTTTAAATTTGTCTTGGCTTAATTTAGTTCTTAAAATTTTGGTAGATGTCACTTATAATTTAAAATTAAATTAAGTAGGCACTTTTACTAAAAGAATTAGCCAAAAATTATAGGGCTTAGACCTTTTTAAACAATTAAAGGAGGTATTAATTAGCAGTTTTACATGACTGTACTACAATACATTAAAAGAAAAAAATACATATTTTTTAATATAATAACATATTTCTTTAATAAAACAAATTTTTATTTTCCATTTATATATGTATTTGTTTTTAATAAATTCTTTTAAATTACAGACCCCACCCCAACACTAAGCCCCAACAATACTAAAGAAAATAGAAAAAATAGCTAATTAAAATAGATAAAAAATAAGAAACTATGTAATATTTAATTTAAATTTTTATTAAACAAATAAGAAATTATTTCTAAAGAGAAAAAATAGGGGAAGCCCTCCCCCACTTCATTAAAAAAATAGGAAACTACTTCTTTTTTTATTGATAATTAGGAACGCGGCATTTAATATTAAAAACAAAAAGAAAAAATCAAAAAATTCCAATTAAAAACTAAAAATTGAATTTTAAAATTTTATTTTATACCAGGCAAACATAGTCGAATAGCAAGGATTTATTCCTTAAAATTATATAATTAAATTGTTTAAATTTGTCTTGGCTTAATTTAGTTCCTAAAATTTTGGTAGATGTCACTTATAATTTAAAATTAAATTAAGTAGGCACTTTTACTAAAAGAATTAGCCAAAAATTATAGGGCTTAGACCTTTTTAAACAATTAAAGGAGGTATTAATTAGCAGTTTTACATGACTGTACTACAATACATTAAAAGAAAAAAATACATATTTTTTAATATAATAACATATTTCTTTAATAAAACAAATTTTTATTTTCCATTTATATATATGTATTTGTTTTTAATAAATTCTTTTAAATTACAGACCCCACCCCAACACTAAGCCCCAACAATACTAAAGAAAATAGAAAAAATAGCTAATTAAAATAGATAAAAAATAAGAAACTATGTAATATTTAATTTAAATTCTTATTAAACAAATAAGAAATTATTTCTAAAGAGAAAAAATAGGGGAAGCCCTCCCCCACTTCATTAAAAAAATAGGAAACTACTTCTTTTTTTATTGATAATTAGGAACGCGGCATTTAATATTAAAAACAAAAAGAAAAAATCAAAAAATTCCAATTAAAAACTAAAAATTGAATTTTAAAATTTTATTTTATACCAAGCAAACATAGTCGAATAGCAAGGATTTATTCCTTAAAATTATATAATTAAATTGTTTAAATTTGTCTTGGCTTAATTTAGTTCCTAAAATTTTGGTAGATGTCACTTATAATTTAAAATTAAATTAAGTAGGCACTTTTACTAAAAGAATTAGCCAAAAATTATAGGGCTTAGACCTTTTTAAACAATTAAAGGAGGTATTAATTAGCAGTTTTACATGACTGTACTACAATACATTAAAAGAAAAAAATACATATTTTTTAATATAATAACATATTTCTTTAATAAAACAAATTTTTATTTTCCATTTATATATATGTATTTGTTTTTAATAAATTCTTTTAAATTACAGACCCCACCCCAACACTAAGCCCCAACAATACTAAAGAAAATAGAAAAAATAGCTAATTAAAATAGATAAAAAATAAGAAACTATGTAATATTTAATTTAAATTCTTACTAAACAAATAAGAAATTATTTCTAAAGAGAAAAAATAGGGGAAGCCCTCCCCCACTTCATTAAAAAAATAGGAAACTACTTCTTTTTTTATTGATAATTAGGAACGCGGCATTTAATATTAAAAACAAGTAAAGAAACAGTCAGTCGGTGCAACCGACTTAGAAATACCCTACACCTATTTGGTTCAAATTTAAGGACATATCCATAAGTCATTTTAACACCATAGAAGCTGTTATTAATTTGATCGTAAGACATAGCTAACCAAATTAACTGTATAATACTAAAAACATTTTCTAATTACCCTATCTATTAAAAAATACTACAAATTCTTACTAATTTATCTATTTAAAAATATTAAAAAACAAACAAACTTGAAATAAATGAAAATATATTTATTCCAATTCAATTACAAAATGAAAAAATTCTAATTATTAAATTTTGTGATAAAAAGATAATCAAAGCATAATATATTTAATAATCCAAATTTTTAAAAATTGCAATTATTTTAAATGGTTAGTTTATATACCTAAAAGATAAAACTTATAAACGCAAAATATGCAATAAATGTATTTCTAAAATACAATTAAAGATTTACACCTTTTGTTGAAAATTAAGTAATTATGAATATAACATTTTAATCTTAAATTTATAAGAAAAGTAAATATGAATTAACATTTTTAATTTATTAAAAAACGCACCCCCTTAATGTCATTTGTCAAATAATAATTTTTAACTGTCAAATAAATAAACTTAATTTTGCCTCTTTTAATATTGGCTGCTGAATGGAAAACACGCATTTTTTTATTTCATCATAACTACAGGTTATGGGCCCAGACTTTTAATTGGGTAAAATTCATAAAAGGTACATTTCAGTTTTATAAGAATGTGATTGGAAAATTTTCAATATCAAATTTTATTAAAAATTGTCAATACAAAATTTTATTAAAAATTGTCAATAAAAAATTTTTCATTAAAAAAAAAAAAAAAAAAAAAAAAAATAAAATCTGTGTCTATACAAAATTTTATTGAAGAATAGTCAATACAAAATTAGGCAATTTTTTTTTGAGCTATTTACTGGACAAAATATTATATTTGGGGTTTAATAATACTAAACACAATTTTGTTTATCCGGAAGAAAAAGAAATTTTACAGAAGATGGCAGCAACAGAAAAATTCGTAATCGAGAAGCTACGGGGATCAGAGAATTATCAAACGTGGGCTTTTGCAGTAAAGAGCTTGTTAGGAGCTGAAGAACTATTAGATGCTATTATTATTAAAAGTGATTCTACTAATGAAGTAACAGAAAAAAATAACGCCAAGTTGAATAAAGCAATGCACAAAATAATTTTAACAGTTGAATCATCATTATTTGTGCACATTCAAAATTGTAAGAGTGCAATTGAAGTCTGGAAGAAATTGCAGGTTATGTACGAAGACAAGTCTCTTACTAGAAGAATTGGGTTACTAAAGCAATTAACCTCAATTAATTTAGAAACATGTGATAATATTGAAGATTTTATCACAAAAATTTTAGGTATATCAAATAAGTTAGCTGCAATAGGATTTATAATAGACGACGAGTTAATTGGTTCATTGTTACTAAAGGGACTGCCAGACGAATATAATTCATTCATTATGGGAATAGAAGCAAGCGGCATTACAATTACTACAGATGCAATTAGATCACGTTTAAGTGAAATGTATAAACCTGATGGTCAAAAACATCAGAAAGCATTTGTAGCAAAACCTAACAAAACAATCAAAAAATTGATCAAATGTTTCGAGTGTGGTAGAGTTGGCCATAAGAAAGCCAATTGTTTCAAATTTTTAAAGAAAGTTCAAAATCAAGATAAACAAGAAAAAGCTAAAAATCATAGTTCAAATGCATTTAGTGCAACAAATGAATTAATATCAGAACAAGAAGGAAATTCTAAAGAAATTTTATTTTACGTTGATAGCGGCGCCTCTCAACACATGGTTAATAAAAAAGAAATTTTATATAATTTAAGACAATCATCATTAAGAAATATATGTACAGCTGAAAACAACAAACTACAGGTAGTTTGTGAAGGAGATTTGGATATTGAAATCAATAAAAAGTTGATAACAATTTATGACGTCCAGTTTGTACCCAAATTAGCGGCAAATTTACTATCGATAAGAAAAATAATACAAAAGGGTAACAAAGTAAATATTAATAATAAAGGATGTTTCATATACAATTCATTTGGTTATTTATTAGCCAAGTGTAGTTTGATAAATAATATGTATATATTATCAACAAAAATTATGAAAACAGATTTTGCAGCCGTCGCTACAGATATTAAAATATGGCATCGCAGATTAGGACATATTAATTTTCAAAAACTAAAATCAATGCGTCATGTATGTAATGGCTTGCAATTTAAAGAATCAAATTTGGACCAAGTGTGTGAAGTATGCATTAAGGCCAAGCAATGCAAACAACCTTTCAAAAATTCAGGCAACAGAGCCAATAATCTATTGGAAATAATTCATTCGGACATTTGCGGACCAATGGAAACTATTTCCATTGGAGGTTCAAAATATTTTTTAATTTTTGTTGACGATCATTCAAGGAAAGTTTTCGTTTATTTTTTGCGAAATAAAGATGAAGTTTTTGAAAAATTTCAAAACTTTAAATCATTTGCAGAAAATCAATTAAATGCCAAAATAAAAATATTAAGAACAGACAATGGCACAGAGTATATGAATAAGCAGTTTGAAAATTTTTTAATAAAATCAGGAATAGCCCACCAGTCAACTGTTCCTTACACTCCTCAGCAAAACGGCGTCGCTGAGAGAATGAACCGAACTCTAGTTGAAAAAGGTAAATGTTTAATATATGACGCTAACTTAGATAAGAAGTTTTGGGCTGAGGCAATTAATACAGCAGCCTATTTAATTAACCGTTCTACATGCCGTACGACAAATTTAATTCCAGAAGAAATATGGACCGGAAGAAAAGTTGACGTAACTAATTTAAAAATCTTTGGATCGCGTGCTTACACGCATATTCCAAAAGAGTTACGTAGGAAATGGGACTCAAAATCAAAAGAGCTGTTGTTCGTTGGCTATTGCGATGACACTAAAGGTTATCGCTTAATGGATACACAAACAGGTGGGATTATTAAAGCAAGAGACGTCACTTTTATAGAAAATGTCGAGATTGAACTTGAAAATAAACCAAATGTTGATATTAAATCTTCAGAAGATATAAAGGATGAAGATAATAATTCAAGCGATTATGATGATAATACAACCGAGCCAAGAAGATCAAAGCGTGTCAAAAATCCAGTTGACAGATTTCATGTTTACTTAATGCATGATGATGTTTTTGAAGAACCGATAACATTAAAAGACGTATATGAAAGCGAAAACTTTAGCGAATGGATGAAAGCAATGGAATCTGAATTAAATTCTTTCAAAGAAAATAATACATGGTCTTTGGTAGATTTACCAAATAATAAAAAAATTATTAAAAACAAATGGGTTTTTAAATTAAAAGAGGATGAACATGGAAACATCATAAATTTCAAGGCCAGATTAGTGGCAAAAGGTTTCACACAAATGGAAGGGCTAGATTATAATGAAACTTTTTCACCGGTCATAAGATATAATTCAATTAGATTTCTGATAGCAATTGCCGCAAAAACCAAAATGAAAATTGATCAATTAGATTTTGTTACCGCCTTTTTGCAAGGAGATTTAGATGAGGAAATTTATGTTAACCAACCCAAGGGCTTTGAAGATGGTACAAAAAAAGTTTATCGTCTACATAAAGCAATGTATGGGTTAAAACAAAGCAGCAGGCAATGGAACTCTAAACTTAATGGAACATTATTAAAATCAGGATTAGTGAGATCCAAAATAGATCCGTGTGTATACATTTCTTGCCCAGAGGAAAAATCAAAACTAATTGTTGCAGTCTATGTCGGATGAGAAAGGAGGAGGAGGAGGAGTACCAACCTCGTTAAAAAACCTAGGTTCAGCTGGCCCGGCTGATAGCACCTTGTGAGGGCTCCTGACGAGGATACACGTGAAAACCGGTCAACGGCTTCGGAGGCGGATGAGATGTAAGTCCAACGGCGAAGAAGGCGGATGAGCCACCCATATGGGATGCGCAGCGAAAATAGAGGAGTGGGTTGTAGTGTTGGCCTGGTAGCATAGCTACCTAGACTCCTTCCTGGAACTCTCTTCTCAAAGTAACTGCCGATAGTGCTGCCTTGTACTACGTGGGATTGGATTCCCAAAGGCTAGGAGAGGTAAACTCCGAAATTAAACACAAATACGAGTAGCGTCTGTACTTCCAAGAAGCGGCTATGAAAGGCGTCTGTACCCACAGTGGGCGGCCTAAATTGCAGATGTATCTGACCGTCCGCAGGGCATGTGTGCCTGTCAGATCTGAGCTTATGGCGTTATCATCCATATCTCTGGAAACACAAGAAGGTCTACTTTCTAGTATTCAAAACATGAAATCTAAAACGTGGAAAAATCGGTCCTCACGGGGTAACCTTCAAAATGAAGGAAATCCTCCTGTAGCTCCTAGAACTGCAGTAAATCGCACATCGGATGTGGGGGTGCGAAGAATTTCATGCAAAAATAGTGGAAATAAATCAAAGATAAAAGAATCAAAAACAAACGAAAGAAATCGCTCGCAACAGCCGACCTTCAATTATAAGGTTCGCACATTGATTGGGGCATGGAACGTCCGTACCTTGCTAGATCTTGGAAAATATGAGCAAGCAGAACGTGAAATGCTTCAAGCTAACATCCAAATAATGTGCATCAGCGAAACCAAATGGAGAGGACTTGGAGAACATACATCCTCTACAGGGAAAACATTCATGTTATACTCTGGCGAAGATGAACACCAAACTGGACCAAGAATAGGTGGTGTTGGTATCATGTTGACTACTGGCGCAAAGCACAGTCTAATAAGCTGGGCTCCTATTTCCAAAAGATTGATATCAGCACGTTTCAGATCCAGAGTAAGAAACATCACGATCATTCATTGTTATGCTCCAACCGAAGACGCAGAGGAAGAAGCGAAACTTAATTTCTACACCCAATTGAGTAATGCTTATGACAGCGCTCCAAAAGCCGATATTAAAATCGTCATAGGCGATCTAAACGCCAAAGTCGGCACGGAAAATGTAGGATTAGAGCGTGTAATGGGCAGGCACGGGCTGGGAACAAGGAACAATAATGGCGAAATGTTAGTTGATTTTTGCAACGAACGACAACTAACAATTGGCGGAACCCTGTTTCCACACAAAACTTGTCATAAAGTTACATGGGTGTCTCCGAATGGTCAAGTTCAAAACCAAATCGACCATTGCATTATTCAACAAAGGTGGAGAAAATCCCTCTGCGATGTTCGAAACAGAAGAAGTGCAGACATCGGAAGTGATCACCATTTGGTAGTAGCCAGTCTACAGTTACGCACAGCAGCTGTCCAGCGTAGATTGTTAAACCAAACCAGAATACCGAAATTCGATGTCAACGGTTTAAAAGACCCATCAACTTGTCGCAATTTTGTAAATAAACTTCGTGACAGAACCGCAACATCGAACAACTTAATATCTATAAACGACAGATGGGATCATATCAAAATAGCGTTTATTGACACTGGTTTGGAACATGTGCCGAGTGCGATGCGAAGAAGAGGGGATCAATGGATGTCTCAAGCTTCATGGGATCTTATAGACCGGAGGAAGCAGCTGAAGAATAACATTAATCACCAGCAACATCAACACCAAAGAGACATCCTTCGCACTCAATATCAAGAAGCACATAAGTTAACACAGCGCAGTGTAAGACGAGATAGAAGAAAACATATGGAAGACCTTGCAAAGAAAGCGGAAACTGCTGCTGCCAGAAATGATGCTGCAGAGCTCTACAAAATCACACGGCAAATTTCTGGCCGTAAAAATAGAGCGCAAAAACCAATTGCCGACGAAAATGGCAAACTACTTGTAACGATGGAAGATCAACTGCGAAGATGGAGGGAGCATTTTTGCAAACTGCTCAATGATCAGTTTGTCGAACAGTCAACACCCGTGAGCCCCCAAAACCGCAGATCTTTTCGAGGCATTGACACGGGCAATCCAACCGTACAAGAAATCAAATCAGCAATCAGCTCATTAAAAAACAACAAGGCAGCAGGAATAGATGGTATACCAGCAGAGTTCTTAAAAGCAGACCCAGACACAACGGCATCTATACTTCTTCCCTTATTTCAGGCTATATGGGAAGAAGAAATATACCCGAGTGACTGGAAAGAAGGAGTTATTGCTAAAATACCTAAGAAAGGTAGCCTGACCAATTGCAATAACTGGCGAGGTATATCACTATTATCCGTTTTCTCCAAGCTTATGGCGAGAATAGTACTAGAACGCATCAAAGAAAGAATTAACTCAACGCTCAAAAAGCACCAGACAGGATTTCGTAGCGGCCATTCTTGTGTTGATAACATAAACACCCTACGTATCATTATTGAGCAATCTACAGAACTAAACTCACCATTACACCTAATGTTCGTAGATTTTGAGAAAGCCTTTGATCGCGTAAAGCAGGAGTACATCTGGAAATCCTTAAATAGGAGAGGAATTCCAGAAAAGATAGTAGCCATCATAAAAGCTTCCTATGAAAATGCAAGGAGCTACGTCTTGCACTGCGGACAGCTGACTGAACCCTTCGAAGTGCAGCAAGGTGTGCGTCAAGGATGCATACTCTCACCAATATTGTTCTTAACGGTAGTTGATGACGTTATGACTACCGCTGTTGGTGAAAATGAGAGAAATGGCATACAGTGGCATACATTCAAACGCCTAAGCCACTTAGATTATGCCGATGATGTGTGTCTAATGGCACATTCAAGTAGCGCACTCAACGAAATGTGTCAAGCCCTACATAACAACGGGATCAAAGTTGGGCTAAAAATCAATGTTCAAAAAACAAAGATTATTAGGACGAGCCGCAGCACACATCAAGCCATACTTTTCAATGAAGTAGCAGTAGGAGAAGTAGAGCAGTTTAAATACCTGGGTAGTATATTGACACCAGATGGAGGAGCTGAGCTTGACATTGAAAACAGAATCAGCAAAGCCCGTACTGCATTTGGCGCTCTCTATAGGGTATGGCAATCGAACGCAATCACCATGCGCACTAAGCTAAGAATTTTCGAAACAAACGTCAAAAGTGTCCTTTTATACGCCTGCGAAACATGGAAAGTCACCGCAACCATTACTAAAAAACTGCAGGTGTATATTAACCGATGCCTTCGTCGCATATTGAAAATCCGCTGGCCACGCATTATTTCAAACAGAGCACTGTGGCAGCAAACTAACCAAGTCGCGATCGATGTCGAGATCCGAAAACGGAAATGGCGGTGGATCGGACATACCTTGAGGAAAGACAATACAGAAATTGCAAAGCAAGCCTTGGATTGGAATCCTCAAGGGACACGACGAGTGGGAAGGCCAAAGAAAACATGGAGGACAACCGTCTTAGCTGAAGCAGGGTCACAACAGAAAACCTGGCTGCAAGTGAAGCGTCTGGCTAAAGAACGCGAGCGATGGAAGGAGTTTGTTTCTGCCCTATGCCCCAATAGGGGTTAAAGGAATTAAAGTAAAGTAAGTAAGTATGTCGATGATATACTAATTTTTTGGAAAGACTACGAAACTAAGGAAAATTTAAAAAGGTTATTATCGATTAAGTTTAAAATGAAAGATTTAGGAGAAGTGAACAATTGCATAGGGTTAAGAATTACCAGAGATGTCGAAGGAAATTACTACATAGATCAGTCCAAATATATTAAGAAAATTCTTACAAGATTTAACATGTCAGAGTGCAATAGTTTAAGTATCCCATCAGATCCAAACACCAAACTCAACAAAGAAATGTCACCAAAAACAAAAGAAGAAATTGACAGAATCAAGGATATTCCTTATCAACAAGCAGTAGGCGCTTTGTTATATTTAGTACAAGGTTCAAGACCTGATATCGCATTTTCGGTAAGCGATGTCAGTAGATATAATTCAAATTTTGGAAAAGCTCATTGGGAGGCTGTTAAAAGGATTTTTCGTTATCTAAAAGGTACTATAAATTATAAATTAAAGTTTTCTACTTTTAGCCAAAATGACCTCATTGGATATACCGATGCTGATTGGGCTTCAGATTTGGACAAAAGACGATCGTGCACAGGTTACATTTTTATTTTTCAAAATGGCGCTATTTCATGGTGCAGTAAAAGGCAACCCACTGTCGCGTTATCAAGCACAGAAGCCGAGTATATGTCTCTTTCTTCAGCTATCCAAGAGGCATTATGGCTTAAACAATTTGGTGATGAAATGAGTGATCTGCTTCAAACAACATTAATTACAATAAGCTGTGACAACAAAGGTGCTTTATTCCTATCAAAAAATGATGCTTACAAGTCGCGAACGAAGCACATAGATGTACGCCATCATTTTATTAGAGATGCATTAGCAAACAACTTAATTAACTTGAACTATATACCTACTTCCGAAATGGTCGCAGATAGTTTAACGAAAGCTGTATCATCACAGAAACAAAAATTTTGTACAACTCAAATGGGGTTGATTGATAATAATAATTTAAACTCTTTTTGATTCTTATAGAATCAATTCTACTAATGTAAATTTTAATACAAAATAATTTTAATGAACTTCAAATAAGCATATAAGTGTATAAATTTAAATTGTTGAAGCAAATTTTCAAATTAATATTAAACTTTATTATAAATAGAATTTTAATAAGTGAGGGTGTTGAAAATTAAGTAATTATGAATATAACATTTTAATCTTAAATTTATAAGAAAAGTAAATATGAATTAACATTTTTAATTTATTAAAAAACGCACCCCCTTAATGTCATTTGTCAAATAATAATTTTTAACTGTCAAATAAATAAACTTAATTTTGCCTCTTTTAATATTGGCTGCTGAATGGAAAACACGCATTTTTTTATTTCATCATAACTACACCTTTTCATATAATTCATTTAAATATAAAAATAAATTTTACATAAATGCAGCAAGTACCTTTGAACATAGCTGAACCACTACAATTAAGTCTAGATTTCGGAGACACATAGGACATAAGAAATATATTCTCTGGCTTCGAAATTAAACTCGACCACAACCAATTCCCATGGTACTTTCATTACTAGTAACCTACTGTTAAATTTCATCAAAATACCGGCATTATTTTTTGAGTTATGGTGTTTGTAAGATATATGTTTGTTAGTCCTTGAACTTTTCAAGGGTTCCGGGACCCGAAATTATGGTACGATTTCGCCCATATGCAGTCCCGTCATACTTTCAATACTAGTTAACCCTTGTACACAATTGGAACGCTCTATCTTAATTTTAAGTTACTAGTTTTATTAATTTCGATGATAAGCTTTTACACATTGGGGGGTCTAAGAGAGGTTCTGAACCACCACTCCAATTGATCCCAAATTAAGGGGGCACGCAAGAAATAGTAAAGAACACCCTTGTGGCAAATTGGAAGCTTCTACATTTGTTTCAAGTTACTATCTTTATTAATTTCGAAAATATGCTTTAAGGGCTTAAGAACTGAGTGGCTGGTCCCCGATCCACTACTCCAATGGGGCCCAAATTTCAAAGACACTTACGAAATAGGAAGGGACAACCTGATACCAAATTTGGAGGATCTATCTTCATTGGTTTCGGAATTATGCTCGTTTGGCCTAAATTCGATCAAAAAGTTCTAAGTTCCGAACCCATTGTCCAATCCTCACCGTACGTAATCACCGCCGTAGTTTCGCTGCCAATAACCTACAGCACAAATTTTATGAAGATAGCCTCATTTGTTGTTGAGTTATCGTGATTTTTTATATATGTTCCTTAGCCCTGACATCGATTAAAAGGTCCGGAATCCGAACCGTTGGGCTGATTTCGCCCTTATATAGTCCGCGCTGTACTTATAGTACTAGTTAACCCTTGTACACAATTTGAACGGTCTATCCTAATTTTAAGTAACTATTTTTAGTAATTTCGATTATAAGCCTTTAAAACTTGGGAGGTCTGAGAGGGGTACAGAACCACCACTCCAATTGATCCCAAATTAGGGGAACACGCAAGAGATAGTAAAGAACACCCTTGTGGCAAATTGGAAGCTTCTACATTTTTTCAAGTTGTTATCTTTATTAATTTTAAAGATATGCTTTAAGGTCTTCGGAAATGTGTGGCTGGTCCCCGACCCACTACTCCAATGGGACCCAAATTCACAAGACACTTACGAAATAGGAAGGGACACCCTGATACTAAATTTGGAGGTTCTATCTTCATTGGTTTCGGAATTATGCTCGTTTGGCCTAAATTCGATCAAAAAGTTCTAGGTTCCGAACCCATGGTCCAATCCCGACCTTACGCAATTCCCGAAGTGGTTTCATTACTAGTAACCTACAGCACAAATTTGATAAAGATAGCGTCATTAGTTGTTGAGTTATCGTGATTTTTTATATTTGTTCGTTAGCCCTGAAACCGATTAAAAGGTCCAGAATCCGAACCCACGGGCCGATTTCGCCCATATGCAATCCCCGCCGTACTTTCAGTCCTAGTAACCTACAGTTAAAATTTCATCAATATAGCTCCATTATTTTTTGAGTTATCGTGCCTACGGACGGACGGACGGACGGACATGGCTATATCGACTAAGGCGGTCACGCTGATCACAAATATATATACTTTTCCATATCTAGCTCGCTTCCTTTAGGTGGTTACAAACACCATACCAAAGTTAATATACCCCTTTACCTATTCTATAGGTGTAGGGTATAACAAAAAGAAAAAATCAAAAAATTCCAATTAAAAACTAAAAATTGAATTTTAAAATTTTATTTTATACCAGGCAAACATAGTCGAATAGCAAGGATTTATTCCTTAAAATTATATAATTAAATTGTTTAAATTTGTCTTGGCTTAATTTAGTTCCTAAAATTTTGGTAGATGTCACTTATAATTTAAAATTAAATTAAGTAGGCACTTTTACTAAAAGAATTAGCCAAAAATTATAGGGCTTAGACCTTTTTAAACAATTAAAGGAGGTATTAATTAGCAGTTTTACATGACTGTACTACAATACATTAAAAGAAAAAAATACATATTTTTTAATATAATAACATATTTCTTTAATAAAACAAATTTTTATTTTCCATTTATATATATGTATTTGTTTTTAATAAATTCTTTTAAATTACAGACCCCACCCCAACACTAAGCCCCAACAATACTAAAGAAAATAGAAAAAATAGCTAATTAAAATAGATAAAAAATAAGAAACTATTAAATATTTAATTTAAATTCTTATTAAACAAATAAGAAATTATTTCTAAAGAGAAAAAATAGGGGAAGCCCTCCCCCACTTCATTAAAAAAATAGGAAACTACTTCTCTTTTTATTGATAATTAGGAACGCGGCATTTAATATTAAAAACAAAAAGAAAAAATCAAAAAATTCCAATTAAAAACTAAAAATTGAATTTTAAAATTTTATTTTATACCAGGCAAACATAGTCGAATAGCAAGGATTTATTCCTTAAAATTATATAATTAAATTGTTTAAATTTGTCTTGGCTTAATTTAGTTCCTAAAATTTTGGTAGATGTCACTTATAATTTAAAATTAAATTAAGTAGGCACTTTTACTAAAAGAATTAGCCAAACATTATAGGGCTTAGACCTTTTTAAACAATTAAAGGAGGTATTAATTAGCAGTTTTACATGACTGTACTACAATACATTAAAAGAAAAAAATACATATTTTTTAATATAATAACATATTTCTTTAATAAAACAAATTTTTATTTTCCATTTATATATATGTATTTGTTTTTAATAAATTCTTTTAAATTACAGACCCCACCCCAACACTAAGCCCCAACAATACTAAAGAAAATAGAAAAAATAGCTAATTAAAATAGATAAAAAATAAGAAACTATGTAATATTTAATTTAAATTCTTATTAAACAAATAAGAAATTATTTCTAAAGAGAAAAAATAGGGGAAGGCCTCCCCCACTTCATTAAAAAAATAGGAAACTACTTCTTTTTTTATTGATAATTAGGAACGCGGCATTTAATATTAAAAACAAAAAGAAAAAATCAAAAAATTCCAATTAAAAACTAAAAATTGAATTTTAAAATTTTATTTTATACCAGGCAAACATAGTCGAATAGCAAGGATTTATTCTTTAAAATTATATAATTAAATTGTTTAAATTTGTCTTGGCTTAATTTAGTTCCTAAAATTTTGGTAGATGTCACTTATAATTTAAAATTAAATTAAGTAGGCACTTTTACTAAAAGAATTAGCCAAAAATTATAGGGCTTAGACCTTTTTAAACAATTAAAGGAGGTATTAATTAGCAGTTTTACATGACTGTACTACAATACATTAAAAGAAAAAAATACATATTTTTTAATATAATAACATATTTCTTTAATAAAACAAATTTTTATTTTCCATTTATATATATGTATTTGTTTTTAATAAATTCTTTTAAATTACAGACCCCACCCCAACACTAAGCCCCAACAATACTAAAGAAAATAGAAAAAATAGCTAATTAAAATAGATAAAAAATAAGAAACTATGTAATATTTAATTTAAACTCTTATTAAACAAATAAGAAATTATTTCTAAAGAGAAAAAATAGGGGAAGCCCTCCCCCACTTCATTAAAAAAATAGGAAACTACTTCTTTTTTTATTGATAATTAGGAACGCGGCATTTAATATTAAAAACAAAAAGAAAAAATCAAAAAATTCCAATTAAAAACTAAAAATTGAATTTTAAAATTTTATTTTATACCAGGCAAACATAGTCGAATAGCAAGGATTTATTCCTTAAAATTATATAATTAAATTGTTTAAATTTGTCTTGGCTTAATTTAGTTCCTAAAATTTTGGTAGATGTCACTTATAATTTAAAATTAAATTAAGTAGGCACTTTTACTAAAAGAATTAGCCAAAAATTATAGGGCTTAGACCTTTTTAAACAATTAAAGGAGGTATTAATTAGCAGTTTTACATGACTGTACTACAATACATTAAAAGAAAAAAATACATATTTTTTAATATAATAACATATTTCTTTAATAAAACAAATTTTTATTTTCCATTTATATATATGTATTTGTTTTTAATAAATTCTTTTAAATTACAGACCCCACCCCAACACTAAGCCCCAACAATACTAAAGAAAATAGAAAAAATAGCTAATTAAAATAGATAAAAAATAAGAAACTATGTAATATTTAATTTAAATTCTTATTAAACAAATAAGAAATTATTTCTAAAGAGAAAAAATAGGGGAAGCCCTCCCCCACTTCATTAAAAAAATAGGAAACTACTTCTTTTTTTATTGATAATTAGGAACGCGGCATTTAATATTAAAAACAAAAAGAAAAAATCAAAAAATTCCAATTAAAAACTAAAAATTGAATTTTAAAATTTTATTTTATACCAGGCAAACATAGTCGAATAGCAAGGATTTATTCCTTAAAATTATATAATTAAATTGTTTAAATTTGTCTTGGCTTAATTTAGTTCCTAAAATTTTGGTAGATGTCACTTATAATTTAAAATTAAATTAAGTAGGCACTTTTACTAAAAGAATTAGCCAAAAATTATAGGGCTTAGACCTTTTTAAACAATTAAAGGAGGTATTAATTAGCAGTTTTACATGACTGTACTACAATACATTAAAAGAAAAAAATACATATTTTTTAATATAATAACATATTTCTTTAATAAAACAAATTTTTATTTTCCATTTATATATATGTATTTGCTTTTAATAAATTCTTTTAAATTACAGACCCCACCCCAACACTAAGCCCCAACAATACTAAAGAAAATAGAAAAAATAGCTAATTAAAATAGATAAAAAATAAGAAACTATGTAATATTTAATTTAAATTCTTATTAAACAAATAAGAAATTATTTCTAAAGAGAAAAAATAGGGGAAGCCCTCCCCCACTTCATTAAAAAAATAGGAAACTACTTCTTTTTTTATTGATAATTAGGAACGCGGCATTTAATATTAAAAACAAAAAGAAAAAATCAAAAAATTCCAATTAAAAACTAAAAATTGAATTTTAAAATTTTATTTTATACCAGGCAAACATAGTCGAATAGCAAGGATTTATTCCTTAAAATTATATAATTAAATTGTTTAAATTTGTCTTGGCTTAATTTAGTTCCTAAAATTTTGGTAGATGTCACTTATAATTTAAAATTAAATTAAGTAGGCACTTTTACTAAAAGAATTAGCCAAAAATTATAGGGCTTAGACCTTTTTTACATGACTGTACTACAATACATTAAAAGAAAAAAATACATATTTTTTAATATAATAACATATTTCTTTAATAAAACAAATTTTTATTTTCCATTTATATATATGTATTTGTTTTTAATAAATTCTTTTAAATTACAGACCCCACCCCAACACTAAGCCCCAACAATACTAAAGAAAATAGAAAAAATAGCTAATTAAAATAGATAAAAAATAAGAAACTATGTAATATTTAATTTAAATTCTTATTAAACAAATAAGAAATTATTTCTAAAGAGAAAAAATAGGGGAAGCCCTCCCCCACTTCATTAAAAAAATAGGAAACTACTTCTTTTTTTATTGATAATTAGGAACGCGGCATTTAATATTAAAAACAAAAAGAAAAAATCAAAAAATTCCAATTAAAAACTAAAAATTGAATTTTAAAATTTTATTTTATACCAGGCAAACATAGTCGAATAGCAAGGATTTATTCCTTAAAATTATATAATTAAATTGTTTAAATTTGTCTTGGCTTAATTTAGTTCCTAAAATTTTGGTAGATGTCACTTATAATTTAAAATTAAATTAAGTAGGCACTTTTACTAAAAGAATTAGCCAAAAATTATAGGGCTTAGACCTTTTTAAACAATTAAAGGAGGTATTAATTAGCAGTTTTACATGACTGTACTACAATACATTAAAAGAAAAAAATACATATTTTTTAATATAATAACATATTTCTTTAATAAAACAAATTTTTATTTTCCATTTATATATATGTATTTGTTTTTAATAAATTCTTTTAAATTACAGACCCCACCCCAACACTAAGCCCCAACAATACTAAAGAAAATAGAAAAAATAGCTAATTAAAATAGATAAAAAATAAGAAACTATGTAATATTTAATTTAAACTCTTATTAAACAAATAAGAAATTATTTCTAAAGAGAAAAAATAGGGGAAGCCCTCCCCCACTTCATTAAAAAAATAGGAAACTACTTCTTTTTTTATTGATAATTAGGAACGCGGCATTTAATATTAAAAACAAAAAGAAAAAATCAAAAAATTCCAATTAAAAACTAAAAATTGAATTTTAAAATTTTATTTTATACCAGGCAAACATAGTCGAATAGCAAGGATTTATTCCTTAAAATTATATAATTAAATTGTTTAAATTTGTCTTGGCTTAATTTAGTTCCTAAAATTTTGGTAGATGTCACTTATAATTTAAAATTAAATTAAGTAGGCACTTTTACTAAAAGAATTAGCCAAAAATTATAGGGCTTAGACCTTTTTAAACAATTAAAGGAGGTATTAATTAGCAGTTTTACATGACTGTACTACAATACATTAAAAGAAAAAAATACATATTTTTTAATATAATAACATATTTCTTTAATAAAACAAATTTTTATTTTCCATTTATATATATGTATTTGTTTTTAATAAATTCTTTTAAATTACAGACCCCACCCCAACACTAAGCCCCAACAATACTAAAGAAAATAGAAAAAATAGCTAATTAAAATAGATAAAAAATAAGAAACTATGTAATATTTAATTTAAATTCTTATTAAACAAATAAGAAATTATTTCTAAAGAGAAAAAATAGGGGAAGCCCTCCCCCACTTCATTAAAAAAATAGGAAACTACTTCTTTTTTTATTGATAATTAGGAACGCGGCATTTAATATTAAAAACAAAAAGAAAAAATCAAAAAATTCCAATTAAAAACTAAAAATTGAATTTTAAAATTTTATTTTATACCAGGCAAACATAGTCGAATAGCAAGGATTTATTCCTTAAAATTATATAATTAAATTGTTTAAATTTGTCTTGGCTTAATTTAGTTCCTAAAATTTTGGTAGATGTCACTTATAATTTAAAATTAAATTAAGTAGGCACTTTTACTAAAAGAATTAGCCAAAAATTATAGGGCTTAGACCTTTTTAAACAATTAAAGGAGGTATTAATTAGCAGTTTTACATGACTGTACTACAATACATTAAAAGAAAAAAATACATATTTTTTAATATAATAACATATTTCTTTAATAAAACAAATTTTTATTTTCCATTTATATATATGTATTTGTTTTTAATAAATTCTTTTAAATTACAGACCCCACCCCAACACTAAGCCCCAACAATACTAAAGAAAATAGAAAAAATAGCTAATTAAAATAGATAAAAAATAAGAAACTATGTAATATTTAATTTAAATTCTTATTAAACAAATAAGAAATTATTTCTAAAGAGAAAAAATAGGGGAAGCCCTCCCCCACTTCATTAAAAAAATAGGAAACTACTTCTTTTTTTATTGATAATTAGGAACGCGGCATTTAATATTAAAAACAAAAAGAAAAAATCAAAAAATTCCAATTAAAAACTAAAAATTGAATTTTAAAATTTTATTTTATACCAGGCAAACATAGTCGAATAGCAAGGATTTATTCCTTAAAATTATATAATTAAATTGTTTAAATTTGTCTTGGCTTAATTTAGTTCCTAAAATTTTGGTAGATGTCACTTATAATTTAAAATTAAATTAAGTAGGCACTTTTACTAAAAGAATTAGCCAAAAATTATAGGGCTTAGACCTTTTTAAACAATTAAAGGAGGTATTAATTAGCAGTTTTACATGACTGTACTACAATACATTAAAAGAAAAAAATACATATTTTTTAATATAATAACATATTTCTTTAATAAAACAAATTTTTATTTTCCATTTATATATATGTATTTGTTTTTAATAAATTCTTTTAAATTACAGACCCCACCCCAACACTAAGCCCCAACAATACTAAAGAAAATAGAAAAAATAGCTAATTAAAATAGATAAAAAATAAGAAACTATGTAATATTTAATTTAAATTCTTATTAAACAAATAAGAAATTATTTCTAAAGAGAAAAAATAGGGGAAGCCCTCCCCCACTTCATTAAAAAAATAGGAAACTACTTCTTTTTTTATTGATAATTAGGAACGCGGCATTTAATATTAAAAACAAAAAGAAAAAATCAAAAAATTCCAATTAAAAACTAAAAATTGAATTTTAAAATTTTATTTTATACCAGGCAAACATAGTCGAATAGCAAGGATTTATTCCTTAAAATTATATAATTAAATTGTTTAAATTTGTCTTGGCTTAATTTAGTTCCTAAAATTTTGGTAGATGTCACTTATAATTTAAAATTAAATTAAGTAGGCACTTTTACTAAAAGAATTAGCCAAAAATTATAGGGCTTAGACCTTTTTAAACAATTAAAGGAGGTATTAATTAGCAGTTTTACATGACTGTACTACAATACATTAAAAGAAAAAAATACATATTTTTTAATATAATAACATATTTCTTTAATAAAACAAATTTTTATTTTCCATTTATATATATGTTTTTGTTTTTAATAAATTCTTTTAAATTACAGACCCCACCCCAACACTAAGCCCCAACAATACTAAAGAAAATAGAAAAAATAGCTAATTAAAATAGATAAAAAATAAGAAACTATGTAATATTTAATTTAAATTCTTATTAAACAAATAAGAAATTATTTCTAAAGAGAAAAAATAGGGGAAGCCCTCCCCCACTTCATTAAAAAAATAGGAAACTACTTCTTTTTTTATTGATAATTAGGAACGCGGCATTTAATATTAAAAACAAAAAGAAAAAATCAAAAAATTCAAATTAAAAACTAAAAATTGAATTTTAAAATTTTATTTTATACCAGGCAAACATAGTCGAATAGCAAGGATTTATTCCTTAAAATTATATAATTAAATTGTTTAAATTTGTCTTGGCTTAATTTAGTTCCTAAAATTTTGGTAGATGTCACTTATAATTTAAAACTAAATTAAGTAGGCACTTTTACTAAAAGAATTAGCCAAAAATTATAGGGCTTAGACCTTTTTAAACAATTAAAGGAGGTATTAATTAGCAGTTTTACATGACTGTACTACAATACATTAAAAGAAAAAAATACATATTTTTTAATATAATAACATATTTCTTTAATAAAACAAATTTTTATTTTCCATTTATATATATGTATTTGTTTTTAATAAATTCTTTTAAATTACAGACCCCACCCCAACACTAAGCCCCAACAATACTAAAGAAAATAGAAAAAATAGCTAATTAAAATAGATAAAAAATAAGAAACTATGTAATATTTAATTTAAATTCTTATTAAACAAATAAGAAATTATTTCTAAAGAGAAAAAATAGGGGAAGCCCTCCCCCACTTCATTAAAAAAATAGGAAACTACTTCTTTTTTTATTGATAATTAGGAACGCGGAATTTAATATTAAAAACAAAAAGAAAAAATCAAAAAATTCCAATTAAAAACTAAAAATTGAATTTTAAAATTTTATTTTATACCAGGCAAACATAGTCGAATAGCAAGGATTTATTCCTTAAAATTATATAATTAAATTGTTTAAATTTGTCTTGGCTTAATTTAGTTCCTAAAATTTTGGTAGATGTCACTTATAATTTAAAATTAAATTAAGTAGGCACTTTTACTAAAAGAATTAGCCAAAAATTATAGGGCTTAGACCTTTTTAAACAATTAAAGGAGGTATTAATTAGCAGTTTTACATGACTGTACTACAATACATTAAAAGAAAAAAATACATATTTTTTAATATAATAACATATTTCTTAAATAAAACAAATTTTTATTTTCCATTTATATATATGTATTTGTTTTTAATAAATTCTTTTAAATTACAGACCCCACCCCAACACTAAGCCCCAACAATACTAAAGAAAATAGAAAAAATAGCTAATTAAAATAGATAAAAAATAAGAAACTATGTAATATTTAATTTAAATTCTTATTAAACAAATAAGAAATTATTTCTAAAGAGAAAAAATAGGGGAAGCCCTCCCCCACTTCATTAAAAAAATAGGAAACTACTTCTTTTTTTATTGATAATTAGGAACGCGGCATTTAATATTAAAAACAAAAAGAAAAAATCAAAAAATTCCAATTAAAAACTAAAAATTGAATTTTAAAATTTTATTTTATACCAGGCAAACATAGTCGAATAGCAAGGATTTATTCCTTAAAATTATATAATTAAATTGTTTAAATTTGTCTTGGCTTAATTTAGTTCCTAAAATTTTGGTAGATGTCACTTATAATTTAAAATTAAATTAAGTAGGCACTTTTACTAAAAGAATTAGCCAAAAATTATAGGGCTTAGACCTTTTTAAACAATTAAAGGAGGTATTAATTAGCAGTTTTACATGACTGTACTACAATACATTAAAAGAAAAAAATACATATTTTTTAATATAATAACATATTTCTTAAATAAAACAAATTTTTATTTTCCATTTATATATATGTATTTGTTTTTAATAAATTCTTTTAAATTACAGACCCCACCCCAACACTAAGCCCCAACAATACTAAAGAAAATAGAAAAAATAGCTAATTAAAATAGATAAAAAATAAGAAACTATGTAATATTTAATTTAAATTCTTATTAAACAAATAAGAAATTATTTCTAAAGAGAAAAAATAGGGGAAGCCCTCCCCCACTTCATTAAAAAAATAGGAAACTACTTCTTTTTTTATTGATAATTAGGAACGCGGCATTTAATATTAAAAACAAAAAGAAAAAATCAAAAAATTCCAATTAAAAACTAAAAATTGAATTTTAAAATTTTATTTTATACCAGGCAAACATAGTCGAATAGCAAGGATTTATTCCTTAAAATTATATAATTAAATTGTTTAAATTTGTCTTGGCTTAATTTAGTTCCTAAAATTTTGGTAGATGTCACTTATAATTTAAAATTAAATTAAGTAGGCACTTTTACTAAAAGAATTAGCCAAAAATTATAGGGCTTAGACCTTTTTAAACAATTAAAGGAGGTATTAATTAGCAGTTTTACATGACTGTACTACAATACATTAAAAGAAAAAAATACATATTTTTTAATATAATAACATATTTCTTTAATAAAACAAATTTTTATTTTCCATTTATATATATGTTTTTGTTTTTAATAAATTCTTTTAAATTACAGACCCCACCCCAACACTAAGCCCCAACAATACTAAAGAAAATAGAAAAAATAGCTAATTAAAATAGATAAAAAATAAGAAACTATGTAATATTTAATTTAAATTCTTATTAAACAAATAAGAAATTATTTCTAAAGAGAAAAAATAGGGGAAGCCCTCCCCCACTTCATTAAAAAATAGGAAACTACTTCTTTTTTTATTGATAATTAGGAACGCGGCATTTAATATTAAAAACAAAAAGAAAAAATCAAAAAATTCCAATTAAAAACTAAAAATTGAATTTTAAAATTTTATTTTATACCAGGCAAACATAGTCGAATAGCAAGGATTTATTCCTTAAAATTATATAATTAAATTGTTTAAATTTGTCTTGGCTTAATTTAGTTCCTAAAATTTTGGTAGATGTCACTTATAATTTAAAATTAAATTAAGTAGGCACTTTTACTAAAAGAATTAGCCAAAAATTATAGGGCTTAGACCTTTTTAAACAATTAAAGGAGGTATTAATTAGCAGTTTTACATGACTGTACTACAATACATTAAAAGAAAAAAATACATATTTTTTAATATAATAACATATTTCTTTAATAAAACAAATTTTTATTTTCCATTTATATATATGTTTTTGTTTTTAATAAATTCTTTTAAATTACAGACCCCACCCCAACACTAAGCCCCAACAATACTAAAGAAAATAGAAAAAATAGCTAATTAAAATAGATAAAAAATAAGAAACTATGTAATATTTAATTTAAATTCTTATTAAACAAATAAGAAATTATTTCTAAAGAGAAAAAATAGGGGAAGCCCTCCCCCACTTCATTAAAAAAATAGGAAACTACTTCTTTTTTTATTGATAATTAGGAACGCGGCATTTAATATTAAAAACAAAAAGAAAAAATCAAAAAATTCCAATTAAAAACTAAAAATTGAATTTTAAAATTTTATTTTATACCAGGCAAACATAGTCGAATAGCAAGGATTTATTCCTTAAAATTATATAATTAAATTGTTTAAATTTGTCTTGGCTTAATTTAGTTCCTAAAATTTTGGTAGATGTCACTTATAATTTAAAATTAAATTAAGTAGGCACTTTTACTAAAAGAATTAGCCAAAAATTATAGGGCTTAGACCTTTTTAAACAATTAAAGGAGGTATTAATTAGCAGTTTTACATGACTGTACTACAATACATTAAAAGAAAAAAATACATATTTTTTAATATAATAACATATTTCTTTAATAAAACAAATTTTTATTTTCCATTTATATATATGTATTTGTTTTTAATAAATTCTTTTAAATTACAGACCCCACCCCAACACTAAGCCCCAACAATACTAAAGAAAATAGAAAAAATAGCTAATTAAAATAGATAAAAAATAAGAAACTATGTAATATTTAATTTAAATTCTTATTAAACAAATAAGAAATTATTTCTAAAGAGAAAAAATAGGGGAAGCCCTCCCCCACTTCATTAAAAAAATAGGAAACTACTTCTTTTTTTATTGATAATTAGGAACGCGGCATTTAATATTAAAAACAAAAAGAAAAAATCAAAAAATTCCAATTAAAAACTAAAAATTGAATTTTAAAATTTTATTTTATACCAGGCAAACATAGTCGAATAGCAAGGATTTATTCCTTAAAATTATATAATTAAATTGTTTAAATTTGTCTTGGCTTAATTTAGTTCCTAAAATTTTGGTAGATGTCACTTATAATTTAAAATTAAATTAAGTAGGCACTTTTACTAAAAGAATTAGCCAAAAATTATAGGGCTTAGACCTTTTTAAACAATTAAAGGAGGTATTAATTAGCAGTTTTACATGACTGTACTACAATACATTAAAAGAAAAAAATACATATTTTTTAATATAATAACATATTTCTTTAATAAAACAAATTTTTATTTTCCATTTATATATATGTTTTTGTTTTTAATAAATTCTTTTAAATTACAGACCCCACCCCAACACTAAGCCCCAACAATACTAAAGAAAATAGAAAAAATAGCTAATTAAAATAGATAAAAAATAAGAAACTATGTAATATTTAATTTAAATTCTTATTAAACAAATAAGAAATTATTTCTAAAGAGAAAAAATAGGGGAAGCCCTCCCCCACTTCATTAAAAAAATAGGAAACTACTTCTTTTTTTATTGATAATTAGGAACGCGGCATTTAATATTAAAAACAAAAAGAAAAAATCAAAAAATTCAAATTAAAAACTAAAAATTGAATTTTAAAATTTTATTTTATACCAGGCAAACATAGTCGAATAGCAAGGATTTATTCCTTAAAATTATATAATTAAATTGTTTAAATTTGTCTTGGCTTAATTTAGTTCCTAAAATTTTGGTAGATGTCACTTATAATTTAAAACTAAATTAAGTAGGCACTTTTACTAAAAGAATTAGCCAAAAATTATAGGGCTTAGACCTTTTTAAACAATTAAAGGAGGTATTAATTAGCAGTTTTACATGACTGTACTACAATACATTAAAAGAAAAAAATACATATTTTTTAATATAATAACATATTTCTTTAATAAAACAAATTTTTATTTTCCATTTATATATATGTATTTGTTTTTAATAAATTCTTTTAAATTACAGACCCCACCCCAACACTAAGCCCCAACAATACTAAAGAAAATAGAAAAAATAGCTAATTAAAATAGATAAAAAATAAGAAACTATGTAATATTTAATTTAAATTCTTATTAAACAAATAAGAAATTATTTCTAAAGAGAAAAAATAGGGGAAGCCCTCCCCCACTTCATTAAAAAAATAGGAAACTACTTCTTTTTTTATTGATAATTAGGAACGCGGAATTTAATATTAAAAACAAAAAGAAAAAATCAAAAAATTCCAATTAAAAACTAAAAATTGAATTTTAAAATTTTATTTTATACCAGGCAAACATAGTCGAATAGCAAGGATTTATTCCTTAAAATTATATAATTAAATTGTTTAAATTTGTCTTGGCTTAATTTAGTTCCTAAAATTTTGGTAGATGTCACTTATAATTTAAAATTAAATTAAGTAGGCACTTTTACTAAAAGAATTAGCCAAAAATTATAGGGCTTAGACCTTTTTAAACAATTAAAGGAGGTATTAATTAGCAGTTTTACATGACTGTACTACAATACATTAAAAGAAAAAAATACATATTTTTTAATATAATAACATATTTCTTAAATAAAACAAATTTTTATTTTCCATTTATATATATGTATTTGTTTTTAATAAATTCTTTTAAATTACAGACCCCACCCCAACACTAAGCCCCAACAATACTAAAGAAAATAGAAAAAATAGCTAATTAAAATAGATAAAAAATAAGAAACTATGTAATATTTAATTTAAATTCTTATTAAACAAATAAGAAATTATTTCTAAAGAGAAAAAATAGGGGAAGCCCTCCCCCACTTCATTAAAAAAATAGGAAACTACTTCTTTTTTTATTGATAATTAGGAACGCGGCATTTAATATTAAAAACAAAAAGAAAAAATCAAAAAATTCCAATTAAAAACTAAAAATTGAATTTTAAAATTTTATTTTATACCAGGCAAACATAGTCGAATAGCAAGGATTTATTCCTTAAAATTATATAATTAAATTGTTTAAATTTGTCTTGGCTTAATTTAGTTCCTAAAATTTTGGTAGATGTCACTTATAATTTAAAATTAAATTAAGTAGGCACTTTTACTAAAAGAATTAGCCAAAAATTATAGGGCTTAGACCTTTTTAAACAATTAAAGGAGGTATTAATTAGCAGTTTTACATGACTGTACTACAATACATTAAAAGAAAAAAATACATATTTTTTAATATAATAACATATTTCTTAAATAAAACAAATTTTTATTTTCCATTTATATATATGTATTTGTTTTTAATAAATTCTTTTAAATTACAGACCCCACCCCAACACTAAGCCCCAACAATACTAAAGAAAATAGAAAAAATAGCTAATTAAAATAGATAAAAAATAAGAAACTATGTAATATTTAATTTAAATTCTTATTAAACAAATAAGAAATTATTTCTAAAGAGAAAAAATAGGGGAAGCCCTCCCCCACTTCATTAAAAAAATAGGAAACTACTTCTTTTTTTATTGATAATTAGGAACGCGGCATTTAATATTAAAAACAAAAAGAAAAAATCAAAAAATTCCAATTAAAAACTAAAAATTGAATTTTAAAATTTTATTTTATACCAGGCAAACATAGTCGAATAGCAAGGATTTATTCCTTAAAATTATATAATTAAATTGTTTAAATTTGTCTTGGCTTAATTTAGTTCCTAAAATTTTGGTAGATGTCACTTATAATTTAAAATTAAATTAAGTAGGCACTTTTACTAAAAGAATTAGCCAAAAATTATAGGGCTTAGACCTTTTTAAACAATTAAAGGAGGTATTAATTAGCAGTTTTACATGACTGTACTACAATACATTAAAAGAAAAAAATACATATTTTTTAATATAATAACATATTTCTTTAATAAAACAAATTTTTATTTTCCATTTATATATATGTTTTTGTTTTTAATAAATTCTTTTAAATTACAGACCCCACCCCAACACTAAGCCCCAACAATACTAAAGAAAATAGAAAAAATAGCTAATTAAAATAGATAAAAAATAAGAAACTATGTAATATTTAATTTAAATTCTTATTAAACAAATAAGAAATTATTTCTAAAGAGAAAAAATAGGGGAAGCCCTCCCCCACTTCATTAAAAAATAGGAAACTACTTCTTTTTTTATTGATAATTAGGAACGCGGCATTTAATATTAAAAACAAAAAGAAAAAATCAAAAAATTCCAATTAAAAACTAAAAATTGAATTTTAAAATTTTATTTTATACCAGGCAAACATAGTCGAATAGCAAGGATTTATTCCTTAAAATTATATAATTAAATTGTTTAAATTTGTCTTGGCTTAATTTAGTTCCTAAAATTTTGGTAGATGTCACTTATAATTTAAAATTAAATTAAGTAGGCACTTTTACTAAAAGAATTAGCCAAAAATTATAGGGCTTAGACCTTTTTAAACAATTAAAGGAGGTATTAATTAGCAGTTTTACATGACTGTACTACAATACATTAAAAGAAAAAAATACATATTTTTTAATATAATAACATATTTCTTTAATAAAACAAATTTTTATTTTCCATTTATATATATGTTTTTGTTTTTAATAAATTCTTTTAAATTACAGACCCCACCCCAACACTAAGCCCCAACAATACTAAAGAAAATAGAAAAAATAGCTAATTAAAATAGATAAAAAATAAGAAACTATGTAATATTTAATTTAAATTCTTATTAAACAAATAAGAAATTATTTCTAAAGAGAAAAAATAGGGGAAGCCCTCCCCCACTTCATTAAAAAAATAGGAAACTACTTCTTTTTTTATTGATAATTAGGAACGCGGCATTTAATATTAAAAACAAAAAGAAAAAATCAAAAAATTCCAATTAAAAACTAAAAATTGAATTTTAAAATTTTATTTTATACCAGGCAAACATAGTCGAATAGCAAGGATTTATTCCTTAAAATTATATAATTAAATTGTTTAAATTTGTCTTGGCTTAATTTAGTTCCTAAAATTTTGGTAGATGTCACTTATAATTTAAAATTAAATTAAGTAGGCACTTTTACTAAAAGAATTAGCCAAAAATTATAGGGCTTAGACCTTTTTAAACAATTAAAGGAGGTATTAATTAGCAGTTTTACATGACTGTACTACAATACATTAAAAGAAAAAAATACATATTTTTTAATATAATAACATATTTCTTTAATAAAACAAATTTTTATTTTCCATTTATATATATGTTTTTGTTTTTAATAAATTCTTTTAAATTACAGACCCCACCCCAACACTAAGCCCCAACAATACTAAAGAAAATAGAAAAAATAGCTAATTAAAATAGATAAAAAATAAGAAACTATGTAATATTTAATTTAAATTCTTATTAAACAAATAAGAAATTATTTCTAAAGAGAAAAAATAGGGGAAGCCCTCCCCCACTTCATTAAAAAAATAGGAAACTACTTCTTTTTTTATTGATAATTAGGAACGCGGCATTTAATATTAAAAACAAAAAGAAAAAATCAAAAAATTCCAATTAAAAACTAAAAATTGAATTTTAAAATTTTATTTTATACCAGGCAAACATAGTCGAATAGCAAGGATTTATTCCTTAAAATTATATAATTAAATTGTTTAAATTTGTCTTGGCTTAATTTAGTTCCTAAAATTTTGGTAGATGTCACTTATAATTTAAAATTAAATTAAGTAGGCACTTTTACTAAAAGAATTAGCCAAAAATTATAGGGCTTAGACCTTTTTAAACAATTAAAGGAGGTATTAATTAGCAGTTTTACATGACTGTACTACAATACATTAAAAGAAAAAAATACATATTTTTTAATATAATAACATATTTCTTTAATAAAACAAATTTTTATTTTCCATTTATATATATGTATTTGTTTTTAATAAATTCTTTTAAATTACAGACCCCACCCCAACACTAAGCCCCAACAATACTAAAGAAAATAGAAAAAATAGCTAATTAAAATAGATAAAAAATAAGAAACTATGTAATATTTAATTTAAATTCTTATTAAACAAATAAGAAATTATTTCTAAAGAGAAAAAATAGGGGAAGCCCTCCCCCACTTCATTAAAAAAATAGGAAACTACTTCTTTTTTTATTGATAATTAGGAACGCGGCATTTAATATTAAAAACAAAAAGAAAAAATCAAAAAATTCCAATTAAAAACTAAAAATTGAATTTTAAAATTTTATTTTATACCAGGCAAACATAGTCGAATAGCAAGGATTTATTCCTTAAAATTATATAATTAAATTGTTTAAATTTGTCTTGGCTTAATTTAGTTCTTAAAATTTTGGTAGATGTCACTTATAATTTAAAATTAAATTAAGTAGGCACTTTTACTAAAAGAATTAGCCAAAAATTATAGGGCTTAGACCTTTTTAAACAATTAAAGGAGGTATTAATTAGCAGTTTTACATGACTGTACTACAATACATTAAAAGAAAAAAATACATATTTTTTAATATAATAACATATTTCTTTAATAAAACAAATTTTTATTTTCCATTTATATATATGTATTTGTTTTTAATAAATTCTTTTAAATTACAGACCCCACCCCAACACTAAGCCCCAACAATACTAAAGAAAATAGAAAAAATAGCTAATTAAAATAGATAAAAAATAAGAAACTATGTAATATTTAATTTAAATTCTTATTAAACAAATAAGAAATTATTTCTAAAGAGAAAAAATAGGGGAAGCCCTCCCCCACTTCATTAAAAAAATAGGAAACTACTTCTTTTTTTATTGATAATTAGGAACGCGGCATTTAATATTAAAAACAAAAAGAAAAAATCAAAAAATTCCAATTAAAAACTAAAAATTGAATTTTAAAATTTTATTTTATACCAGGCAAACATAGTCGAATAGCAAGGATTTATTCCTTAAAATTATATAATTAAATTGTTTAAATTTGTCTTGGCTTAATTTAGTTCCTAAAATTTTGGTAGATGTCACTTATAATTTAAAATTAAATTAAGTAGGCACTTTTACTAAAAGAATTAGCCAAAAATTATAGGGCTTAGACCTTTTTAAACAATTAAAGGAGGTATTAATTAGCAGTTTTACATGACTGTACTACAATACATTAAAAGAAAAAAATACATATTTTTTAATATAATAACATATTTCTTTAATAAAACAAATTTTTATTTTCCATTTATATATAAGTTAACACATCAACACCATTGTCACTTATATTCATCGCCAACCGAGACACTCGGTGCACTTTATATTTCTTATTATATTTGTTAATATGCTAAAACTGTTTGTAATTAATTATAATGAGATTATTATTGTTTTTGTATAAAATCACACCATAAAATTAACCAATCAAAAAAATGTAATTGTAACAGTAAATATTTTAAAATTTGTTTTGAAAGAAAGCTAAAAATAAAAAAGGTCACTTCAGTTCTGATCTTGTAAAGTTAAAGGTAATAAAATTTAGAAATAAAATAAATATTGTATTATTACAAAACAGTAACTGGCGCCCGAGCAAAAAATCACAATCTAATAATTAAATAAAATTTTTTTATTTGTTTAAAAGAAAAAAATTAAATTGTGAATTAATAATTAAATAAAATTTGTTTCTATTAAAAAAGAAAAAAATATAACCAAAAAATATAAGTTTTGGAGTATTTAAAGGTACTATAAAAGTGACTATATAGTGATAAAAACATTTCTTTTCGTTTAAAAGAAAGAATTAAAATTATAATATAACAATTAAATAAAATTTTTTTTATTTGTTTAAAAGAAAAAAATTAAATTGTGTTAAAAAATTAAAATTCATTTCTATTAAAAAAAATATAACCAAAAAATCTAAGTTTTGGAGTATTCAAAGGAACTATAAAAGTGACTATATAGTGATAAAAACATTTTTTTTTTGTTTAAAAGAAAAAATTTAAATTATAATATAATAATTAAATAAAAATTATTTCGATTTAAAAACTCAAAAAAAATATAAGTTTTGGAGTATTTGAAGTTCTGAATGAATTCTTGTTAAAATTTTGTGATATAAATTTTAACTAAGAAAAAAAAAGAACACAAAAAAAAGAAACCTTTAATATACAATTCTCCAAGAATCAAGATCAGGTGATCGCACCAGAGTAGGAGCCAACGACCAATCAAAGTTGGACCCAAAAAGGAGCCTGCGGTCATTAAAACTGTGAGTCATTAATAAATTTTTAATAATTGTTAAATAAAAATTTGTTCTATAAATTAAATTAATCTATAATTTATAATTTAAAAACTCTAACATAAAATTTATAAATCAAAATTATAATAAAATTGATAAAAAATAAAAACAACAACTAATAGAAATTTTTGATTCAAATTTGTAATTAATTTATAATTTTAAAACTGCAACATAAAATTTATAAATCAAAATTATAATAAAATTAATAAAAAATAAAAACAACAACTAATAGAAATTTTTAATTCAAAATTGTAATTAATTTATAATTTAAAAACTCTAACATAAAATTTATAAATCAAAATTATAATAAAATTAATAAAAAATAAAAACAACAACTAATAGAAATTTTTAATTCAAAATTGTAATTAATCTATAATTTAAAAACCTTTTTGAATAAACTGCAACATAAAATAAATAAATCAAAATTATAATAAAATTAATAAAAAATAAAAACAACAACTAATAGAAATTTTTGATTCAAATTTGTAATTAATTTATAATTTTAAAACTGCAACATAAAATTTATAAATCAAAATTATAATAAAATTAATAAAAAATAAAAACAACAACAAATTGAAATTTTTAATTCAAAATTGTAATTAATCTATAATTTAAAAACTGCAACATAAAATTTATAAATCAAAATTATAATAAAATTAATAAAAAATAAAAACAACAACTAATAGAAATTTTTAATTCAAAATTGTAATTAATTTATAATTTAAAAACTCTAACATAAAATTTATAAATCAAAATTATAATAAAATTGATAAAAAATAAAAACAACAACTAATAGAAATTTTTGATTCAAATTTGTAATTAATTTATAATTTTAAAACTGCAACATAAAATTTATAAATCAAAATTATAATAAAATTAATAAAAAATAAAAACAACAACTAATAGAAATTTTTGATTCAAATTTGTAATTAATTTATAATTTTAAAACTGCAACATAAAATTTATAAATCAAAATTATAATAAAATTAATAAAAAATAAAAACAACAACTAATAGAAATTTTTAATTCAAAATTGTAATTAATTTATAATTTAAAAACTCTAACATAAAATTTATAAATCAAAATTATAATAAAATTAATAAAAAATAAAAACAACAACTAATAGAAATTTTTGATTCAAATTTGTAATTAATTTATAATTTTAAAACTGCAACATAAAATTTATAAATCAAAATTATAATAAAATTAATAAAAAATAAAAACAACAACTAATAGAAATTTTTAATTCAAAATTGTAATTAATTTATAATTTAAAAACTCTAACATAAAATTTATAAATCAAAATTATAATAAAATTAATAAAAAATAAAAACAACAACTAATAGAAATTTTTAATTCAAAATTGTAATTAATCTATAATTTAAAAACCTTTTTGAATAAACTGCAACATAAAATAAATAAATCAAAATTATAATAAAATTAATAAAAAATAAAAACAACAACTAATAGAAATTTTTGATACAAATTTGTAATTAATTTATAATTTTAAAACTGCAACATAAAATTTATAAATCAAAATTATAATAAAATTAATAAAAAATAAAAACAACAACTAATAGAAATTTTTAATTCAAAATTGTAATTAATTTATAATTAAAAAACCTTTTTTGAATAATATAATTTAACTTAAAAAATGGATCAACTTACCGCAAGTATTGAACGAATTTCGGCACAAATTGCAAGTTTAGCAGGTGCAGTAACCTCACAAATCGATCTTACGAGGAATCTTGATGAAAGGTTGACACAAATGGAAGCCAGGGATCGCATTCAATCACAACCAAGTGGCAATAATTCACTGGTATCACCGAGAAACGAACAGGAACTAAAAGAGATAAGTAAATTACCTGATTGTGTGAAGGAATTGCCAGCATTCGAAGGTGATCCTGTACAATACGTCTCGTGGGTGCATAGAGTGGAGACTATCTTAAAAGATTACGAGCTCGTGCGAGAAAAACCGTTGTACAGAACAGTTCTACAATCAATTAGAGGAAAAATTCGGGGTAACGCCGACGCCGCTCTTATATCCTACAACATTTTCGATGAAAATTGGAAAGAAATTAAGGAATGCTTGTCACTACACTATGCGGATAAGCGTGACTTGCGCACACTAGAACACCAACTCAGTATTCTCGAGCAAGGGCGAGACAGCGTAGACAAATATTATGCAAAAATCAATCACCAGTTTTCATTAATAATTAATAAAATAAAGACGGAAACTTACTCGGACGAAACGGTGAAAGTGCTCGTAGATTCCTACAGAAATCGGGCCCTTGACGTTTTCATACGAGGCTTAAAGGGAGAAATTTCGAAATTTTTGCTAATACAACGGCCTACAACGCTCCCAGAAGCATACGCAACCTGTCTGGAGCTACAGAACTTTACTTATAGAAGCTTAACAATTCGTACCGGGAATCCAGCTAACAAAATTGCAACACCAATCAACGAGATATTTACTACAAGACCAAATGCAATACGGCCTAACCATCAAAAATTGGTTCTTTCTGACCAACAAAGAAATGCGGCATATAATATTGGGCACGAGAGAACCAACTACCCACCACCTAGACCAATACAACCTAAACCAGACGAGCGGATGGAAATTGGTCTTTCAACTCAGACACGTCAAGTTAATTATATGAACAGGCCAGCCCAGGAGCCACAACGGGAAGCACAGACAAGCACAAGGAACCATCAAATGCAAAAGCAACCGAAATTGTTTTATTTGGAAACATCAGATCAATTTTACCAAGATTTGGAGATCAGTGACGAAGCCTATGAAAACATTTACGAACCAAATGTCGAATTATTCGACGAAGTTCATGAACTAAATTTTATGGAGGGTGCCTCTCCAGTATACCCTACCTAGAATATAAAACAAAGGAAGGACTAATCCTTAAGTTTCTGATAGACACAGGGTCCAATAAAAATTTTATACGCCCAGGCTTGGCGAAAACACCACAGCCAGCAGAAGCATCTTTCAAAATAAAATCAGCAGCCGGAAATATACACATAACGGAAAAGACTAGCGGAAGATTTTTCAAAGCTGTCGGAAACGACACAGTTTTCCACTTTTTCATTCTTCCGGGGTTAGAAAGTTTCGACGGGATAATTGGAGACGATAGCCTGAAGGAACTTGAGGCTATAATTGATAGAAAACACAATACCTTGACAATCAAACCCGGTATAACTATCCCTCTCAAAGAAAAATTTTCAACGCAGATCAACAATCTGGAAATCCGCAACGAGCATTTAGAGCCACATATAAAACAAGAATTGATAAAAATTATTACGAAACATAAAAAATTATTTGGACCAATAAACGACAGAGAACTAATTCATACAACCGTCGAAGCAGAAATAAACACCAATACCGAGGAACCGATATATACAAAATCATATCCTTACCCAGCAAACATAAGAGAAGAAGTCGAAAAGCAAATAAAACAGATGTTAGAAGATGGAATCATACGCCACTCTAAAAGCCCATACAATTCGCCATTATGGGTGGTAGCGAAAAAACCTGACTCTTCCGGTGTCAAAAAATATAGACTTGTAATTGACTTTAGGAGGTTAAACAACGTAACAATATCAGATGCATACCCCATCCCGGACATTTCGGCAACAATCGCTAATCTAGGCAAAGCAAAGTACTTTACGACCTTAGATCTAACATCCGGATTCCACCAGATCAAAATGAAAGAAATCGATGTTGCAAAAACGGCATTTTCCACCATGAATGGAAAGTATGAGTTTACAAGAATGCCATTCGGGCTGAAAAATGCCCCCTCAATATTTCAAAGGATGATCGACGATGTCCTAAGACCATACATCGGAAAAATCTGCTATGTCTATATCGACGATGTAATCGTTTTTGGTAATACACCAGAAGAACATCTGAGAAATGTGGAGACAATTTTCTCAGCATTAGAAGAAGCCAATTTGAGAGTAAATATTAGTAAAACACAATTTTTGGAACCAGACACAGAATTTTTGGGATATTTAATAAGTTCCACAGGAATTAAACCCGATCCAAAAAAAGTAGCGGCAATCAAAAATATTAAACCGCCGGAAAACCTAAAAGATCTAAAAAGTTTTCTTGGTTTGGCATCGTACTATCGCCGATTTATAAGGGATTTTGCTAAACTGGCAAAACCTTTAACAAACTTGACAAGGGGCGAAAATGGACACATTAAGGCAACCCAATCGAAAAAAATTAAAATCAAACTTGGTGAAAAAGAATTACAAGCTTTCAATCATATAAAAGAAATGCTCATATCTTCTGAAGTGCTAATATTTCCTGATTTTTCGAAGCCGTTTATTTTAACAACCGATGCCTCCGATTCAGCTCTCGGTGCTGTACTTTCACAGGGCGAAATCGGGAAAGATAATCCGATAACCTATATCTCGCGATCGTTAAATAAAACCGAAGAAAATTACGCGGTAAACGAAAAAGAGATGCTCGCGATAATATGGGCGCTTGAAAACCTTCGAAACTATCTGTACGGCGCGAAAAATATTAAAATCGTTACGGACCATCAACCGCTTACATTCGCGTTAAGCTCAAAAAATACGAACACAAAGTTGAAAAGATGGAAATCGAGACTCGAGGAGTACAACTACGAACTTTTGTATAAGCCAGGAAGAACAAATCATGTTGCGGATGCACTTTCCAGACTTCAAAGTGAAGCAAATATGCTAACTTCATCTGGAACCGAAACAATTCATAGCGCGGACGAGGACAGTTCAAATTTAATAGCCCATTGTGAGGCACCATTGAATGTCTTTCGCAATCAGCTAATAATACGGGAAGGCGGAGTTATAAATGCGCACGAAGAACCGCACCCCGGTTATAATCGTCACACTGTGGGCCTAGCGAATATATCACGGGATAGTTTAACAAACATCTTGATGGAAAAATTGAACCCAAACATAGTGAATGGCATTAAAATACCCGAGAAGTATATTCAAGTGCTTCAAGACACATATAGACAGAGCTTTTCTAAGTTTAAAATTCGAATAACCCAGAAACTGGTGGAGGATGTAAAAAACGAGGATCACAAATTTGAAATCGTAGAACGAGAACACAGACGAGCCCACAGAAATATAATCGAGAATAAAAGCCAAATTATGGAGAAATACTACTTCCCACAAATGGCCAAAGAAATAAAAAAATACATAAAAAAATGCGACATATGTAATACAAGTAAATATGATCGCCATCCAAAAAAACCAGAACTGCAAGGAACACCAATTCCTAAATACCCAGCACAAATTCTACATATGGACCTGATTGAATTTCAAGGGGAAAAGTTTATTTCATGTATTGACAAATTTTCAAAATTCACAAAACTCTTCCGAATACGCGACAAGTCGGTTCTTCATTTAAGAGAAAAAATCACCAAAATACTGCACTATTTTACAGTACCGGAGATATTAGTGACTGATAATGAAACGAGTTTCTTGAGCCCTATAATTTCACAATATATAAAAGAGCTTGGAATTCAACTTTACAAAACACCGTGCCAAAAAAGCGAGGTTAATGGAACAATCGAACGTGTTCACTCCACTATCATTGAACTAGCCAGATGCCTACAGAAAGAATACCCAGATCTTAATCTAAAAGAAATTATGAATATTTCGGTCGACAGATATAATAACTCTATTCACTCCGTCACAAAAATGAAACCCTCGAACATATTTTTCGGTAGAACGCAGAAATTGAACTACCAGAACCTAATTGACATTCGGGCGAAAGTTAACGAAAACCTAGCCGAACAAATAAAGAAAAACCAAAAAATAAAACAAAAAAGAGAAAACCAGAAAAGACAGAAACCGCAAACGTACAATCCCGGACAAACTATTTATGTCGGCGTAAAGCAAATTCAAAGTAAACACAAACCGATATACAAAAAAGAGATAGTCGCCAAAGACCATAGGGTAACCATAACAACGGAAAGCGGAAGACGAATACATAAGTCGCAAATTAAAAACATCAACTAATAAACATCCCATTCAATCTTTTTAGGTTTCCTTACAGAACAACAGTAAAGAATCTAACCATCTTTCCAACAATCACTTTGTCGGTAACACAAGGAATAGGTGCTCATAGTCTACAGGGACGCAGACATTTAAAGCGGGAGGAGTTAACACATCAACACCATTGTCACTTATATTCATCGCCAACCGAGACACTCGGTGCACTTTATATTTCTTATTATATTTGTTAATATGCTAAAACTGTTTGTAATTAATTATAATGAGATTATTATTGTTTTTGTATAAAATCACACCATAAAATTAACCAATCAAAAAAATGTAATTGTAACAGTAAATATTTTAAAATTTGTTTTGAAAGAAAGCTAAAAATAAAAAAGGTCACTTCAGTTCTGATCTTGTAAAGTTAAAGGTAATAAAATTTAGAAATAAAATAAATATTGTATTATTACAAAACAGTAACTTATATGTATTTGTTTTTAATAAATTCTTTTAAATTACAGACCCCACCCCAACACTAAGCCCCAACAATACTAAAGAAAATAGAAAAAATAGCTAATTAAAATAGATAAAAAATAAGAAACTATGTAATATTTAATTTAAATTCTTATTAAACAAATAAGAAATTATTTCTAAAGAGAAAAAATAGGGGAAGCCCTCCCCCACTTCATTAAAAAAATAGGAAACTACTTCTTTTTTTATTGATAATTAGGAACGCGGCATTTAATATTAAAAACAAAAAGAAAAAATCAAAAAATTCCAATTAAAAACTAAAAATTGAATTTTAAAATTTTATTTTATACCAGGCAAACATAGTCGAATAGCAAGGATTTATTCCTTAAAATTATATAATTAAATTGTTTAAATTTGTCTTGGCTTAATTTAGTTCCTAAAATTTTGGTAGATGTCACTTATAATTTAAAATTAAATTAAGTAGGCACTTTTACTAAAAGAATTAGCCAAAAATTATAGGGCTTAGACCTTTTTAAACAATTAAAGGAGGTATTAATTAGCAGTTTTACATGACTGTACTACAATACATTAAAAGAAAAAAATACATATTTTTTAATATAATAACATATTTCTTTAATAAAACAAATTTTTATTTTCCATTTATATATATGTATTTGTTTTTAATAAATTCTTTTAAATTACAGACCCCACCCCAACACTAAGCCCCAACAATACTAAAGAAAATAGAAAAAATAGCTAATTAAAATAGATAAAAAATAAGAAACTATGTAATATTTAATTTAAATTCTTATTAAACAAATAAGAAATTATTTCTAAAGAGAAAAAATAGGGGAAGCCCTCCCCCACTTCATTAAAAAAATAGGAAACTACTTCTTTTTTTATTGATAATTAGGAACGCGGCATTTAATATTAAAAACAAAAAGAAAAAATCAAAAAATTCCAATTAAAAACTAAAAATTGAATTTTAAAATTTTATTTTATACCAGGCAAACATAGTCGAATAGCAAGGATTTATTCCTTAAAATTATATAATTAAATTGTTTAAATTTGTCTTGGCTTAATTTAGTTCCTAAAATTTTGGTAGATGTCACTTATAATTTAAAATTAAATTAAGTAGGCACTTTTACTAAAAGAATTAGCCAAAAATTATAGGGCTTAGACCTTTTTAAACAATTAAAGGAGGTATTAATTAGCAGTTTTACATGACTGTACTACAATACATTAAAAGAAAAAAATACATATTTTTTAATATAATAACATATTTCTTTAATAAAACAAATTTTTATTTTCCATTTATATATATGTATTTGTTTTTAATAAATTCTTTTAAATTACAGACCCCACCCCAACACTAAGCCCCAACAATACTAAAGAAAATAGAAAAAATAGCTAATTAAAATAGATAAAAAATAAGAAACTATGTAATATTTAATTTAAATTCTTATTAAACAAATAAGAAATTATTTCTAAAGAGAAAAAATAGGGGAAGCCCTCCCCCACTTCATTAAAAAAATAGGAAACTACTTCTTTTTTTATTGATAATTAGGAACGCGGCATTTAATATTAAAAACAAAAAGAAAAAATCAAAAAATTCCAATTAAAAACTAAAAATTGAATTTTAAAATTTTATTTTATACCAGGCAAACATAGTCGAATAGCAAGGATTTATTCCTTAAAATTATATAATTAAATTGTTTAAATTTGTCTTGGCTTAATTTAGTTCCTAAAATTTTGGTAGATGTCACTTATAATTTAAAATTAAATTAAGTAGGCACTTTTACTAAAAGAATTAGCCAAAAATTATAGGGCTTAGACCTTTTTAAACAATTAAAGGAGGTATTAATTAGCAGTTTTACATGACTGTACTACAATACATTAAAAGAAAAAAATACATATTTTTTAATATAATAACATATTTCTTTAATAAAACAAATTTTTATTTTCCATTTATATATATGTATTTGTTTTTAATAAATTCTTTTAAATTACAGACCCCACCCCAACACTAAGCCCCAACAATACTAAAGAAAAGAGAAAAAATAGCTAATTTATTTATTTATTTATTTATATTATATGATGACTAAATTTAATTAGTTAACATATTTTACAACTAGCACTAGCAACTAATGGCCTTAGGCTATTTTATTACATTTTTTTCCTTTTTTATATATTATACATTTGTTGTATTGTATTACATTATATTGTAAAACTTTTCTATTTATTTACTAGTAGGTATATATTAAAATTTATAAATGTATGTTGGCTTTTTATAAGTTTGTATGAAAATAATTATTTTTATTTGTTTTTTATTAATTTCTTATTAAAGTATTTGAGCAATAATATGTACAAGATTTAAGTTTTTGGAACACAATTTTTGATTTTGTTAGTTAGTTTTTGAAGTTTACAAGTTTAAATTTTTTTTTTTAAATTTTATTATAAATATTAATTTTTTTTAAAAATTTTACAAAGCTTGCAATGTTTTCAGCTGTGACTTGTGAGAGTAGCACGTGCAGCGGTTCTATTCTTTGTTGGATCCTTATGGTATCGATGGATGGGCACTCCGTTATTATATGTTTGATGGTTAAAGATTGAATATTACAAAAGAAGCATGTAGGTGGTGGCTCTTTTTTGAAGAGATGTTCATGGGAGAGTAAAGTGTGACCAATTCTAAATCTCGTGTAGACTATTGAATCCTTTCGGTTTACATTTCTTGGAAAGATGGATGGAAGTTTATTTGGATTTATAGACTTGTAGAAATGGTTAAAGTTTGCCCATGTAATTAAGTACTCTTTTTTTGTTATTTTCGTTATTTCTTTATTAATATCGGCTTTATTGGCGTATTCTATTTCAACGAGTGGCGAATTGGCAGCCTGTTTTGCTATCTGATCTGCAAAGGTGTTTCCCACAATACCCACGTGGCCAGGGACCCACATTAATTTTAGGTGCTTTTCCTTTTTGTTTAATATATCTCGTATTTCTTGTATTGTTTTCTCATTATTATTTAAGTTAATGACAGCTTGTATTGTTGAGAGTGAGTCTGAACATATTATACATTTTTCGGTCGGATTATATTTGAATTTGACTGCGTTCAGGATTGCGACAGCTTCGGCGGAGTAAGCAGTGGAATAGCTTGGCAAGGCTCCAATTTTTAAAATGGTTTTATGTTCGTCTACAATACTGAAAGTGGTTGAGAAGGCGGATTTTGATCCATCTGTGTAGATAAACTTCCAATCGTCGTATTTATTTTTTATCTGGAGAAACTGTTGTTGAAAAAACGTTGGGTTGACTTCATCCTTATGCCATTTAGTTAGCTCTAAGATAATGCTGTCGTTTCTAAATTTCCATGGTGGGAAAGTGTGACGAATGTTGTTGATAGGCTTATAGCTCATATTATTGTTTTTTGCGAAGAGAATAACTTGATGGAGGGTTGATGGTTTTTTCGGTTTTCGCTTCCTGGCTAGGACTTTTTTACTTTTTTGGTATAGTTCAACTCCTTCAGAAAATATTATTTTTGTTAACAGTTTTCTTGTAGACAAAGTGATTTTTTCATCTAGTGATGGAAGCCCTGCTTCGGCAAGGATGATGGGTATTGGGGAAGATGGAAATGCTCCTAAAGCCGAGCGTATTGCTGCGTGGTAGATTGTTTTGATTTTTTGTAGCTCAGAATTTGATGCTGATCCGTATATTGGTAGCCCATATTCAATTTTAGAAAGAATTACTGCTCTTACTACGTCAATTAGAGATTTTGCATTGCTTTGTAAAAATTTACTACTTAAACATTTAATACAATTTAATCTGTTATATAGAGATTTACATAAGTTATCTATGTGTGTGTTCCACCGATATTTTGTATTTAAAACTAAGCCTAAGATTTTTAAATTTGGAACATTTTCTATATCTAATGTGTTTATTTTAATTTTGAAATTATTGCAATTATGTTTTCTACAAATGTGTAAGTGTTTTGACTTTTCTATCGAAATTTTTAAGCCGCTGTATCTGCCCCAGTGTGTTAATTCAGTAATTAGATTTTCTAGTTTATTTTTGAAGACGGAGGATTTTTTAATTGGACAATAAATTAGTAGATCGTCGGCATATAATATATGTTTGAAAAATTTTTGTTCGTCTATAATTTCGCTGAGTTTGTTATAAGCTATCAGGAATAAAACGACCGATAAAGGAGATCCTTGAGGGATTCCGTTGTTAAGTGGCCACACATTCGAGTAGAAGTTATTGTTTTTAACCCTAATTTTCCTATTTGTCATGAAATTTTTTATGAAGTTAATTATAGTTCCCCCTACTTTCCATTTAATTAATTGGTCAATTATTGAGTGCACACCCACTCGATCAAAAGCTTTTTCTGCGTCTATTGATATTAGGGAAATATGATTTCTTGTACCTAAGTTATCACAGATATCCTGATCTAATGAAAGTAAGGCGTCCATGGTACCTTTACCTGCTTTGTAGGCTGTTTGCTTGTTTGACAGTAGCTTTTCTTCTTGTAAAAGCCAAAAGAGCCGTTTTGCTACAATTTTTTCCAATACTTTGCTCATGCATGGTAGAAGTGATATTGGACGGTAACTGGACGGACTAAGTTGATCTTTGCCTTTTTTGGCTATAGGAACTATAGATGCTATTTTCTATTGTTGTGGGATGGTGCCCGTAAGAAAAATATGATTGTAAATTTCCCGTAAAATTAATTTAGCATTAATTGGGAGATTTTTCAAAATGGGGTATGACAAGTTATCATAACCTGGAGTTTTTCCTTTTAAGGAGTTAACACATGCTTGCAGTTCTAACAGGGTTATGGGGAGCTCGATTTCTTTGGCGCGTTTTCTGGGAGTATAGGGTGTTAAAATGGGTGTTGTAATGGAATTTTTGCTATCATTGTAATGGTCTGGGAAATGTTTGTCGTTAGAATTTTGTGACCAGTATTGTGCCAATGTATTTGCTATTTCAAATGGATTTTGGGTGATTGAGTTATTTGAGTTTTTTATGTACGAAATGTGAAGTTTTGGGGTGAGGTTTGAGAGGGTTCGGACTTTTGACCAAAGAACTTTTGGAGATGTGTTTGGGTTTATATCTTTTGTGTAGGTAGCGAAAGATTCCCGTTTGGCGAGTTTAATTTCTCTTTTGAAGTATGCGTTCGCTTTTTTATAATTGATAATATTCGTGGTATTTGGGTGTTTTTTAAGTATTTTCCAATATTTTTGTTTCTTTTTTTGCAGTTCGAATAGTGAAGAGTTCCACCAACAAGTGTATTTTTGGTTTTTCTTGGTTTTTGTTTTTGGGATTGTGTCGTTGGCACTGCTGATTATTAATTTTTGAAATTTGGCTACTTTTTGGTTAATATTATTGATTTGCTTTTGAAAGGTGGAGAGTTTGTTGTTTACTGAATTTTGAAAGTTGTCCCAGTTTCCTATATCAGTTTTAAATTTAGGCTTATGTTTAGGTGGTGTGGGGAGATTTTGATGAGTAAAGAGCTCGATTATGATGGGAAAGTGGTCGCCACCACGAGGAAACTGATCAACCGACCAAGAATACGATAGATTTAATGGGTGTGAACAGAGAGCTAAGTCGACATGCGTAAAAGTGGAGTGAGTGGAGAAGTGAGTTGGTGATCCGTTATTTAGAATTATTAAATTACTATTTTTTATAAAGTTTGAAATTATTTTGCCTTTTTTGTTGGATTTTGGAGATCCCCATAGGGGACACCAAGCGTTAAAGTCTCCAACGACTAATACCGGCTTGGTGAAGCACGATAATAGGACGTGAAGGTCGTTTTCGCTAATCTGTTCATTTGGGGCAATGTAAAGGTTGATTATAATAAATGTGATATTGATTTCTATTTCTAAAGCTATTGCTAGAATGTTTGAATTAATATTAATTATTTTGTGTTTTATATTATTTAAAACAAGTAAAGCGACACCGCGTTTTGCTTTTTCATTTGCTAATATGTCGTTTTTGTGATAAAGCGTATAGTTTTTCGGTATTTTAGAAGAGTGAGGGTATGTAAAAAGGTGAGTTTCTTGTAATGCTATAATATTTGGATTATGATTTTTGATTAGTAATTGAAGCTCATCTGAATTGTTGTGGTATCCATTTAAGTTCCATTGAAGGAATTTTATGACCATAAGTTAGGGACTAAAAATTAATAAAATACTGTATTTAAATGAAAAAGCAAATAGATGAAAAACAATGTAGATGAGAAAATAATTTAACTTGAATAGTGATTAATAACAGAGAACTTGATTCCTTTGTTGTTTTTTTTTTTTATTTTTTTTTTTTTATAATTATCTTTGTTATTCAAATTAAGAATAGAAAGCATTATAATATATAAGAATATTGAATTGAAGATCGAAGAGTGAATGAGAGTGAATGATAATAAGAAATATTTATTAAAGAAAAAAGAAAAATAAATTAAAATTTTTGAAGAGTAAAAAATTTTTTTTTTTTGTTACTAAATTTGAAAGACTATAGTTGTTATTTTATATAAAATAACAAAAAGTATTTCAAACTAGTCGGAATCTGAAATTTCTAAGGAATCAATGTTTGTTTTGTTTGATAAAGAATTAGTTTGATTATGTGAGTTAATTATGTCTGCTTGTTTGTTTGATTGGATGGAATATTTGCTTGATTTAAAAAAGTTGAGTGGAAGGTTGTATTGGTTGGAAGAAGAAGTTTGTTCGATTGGAATATTATTTGTTGAATTATTATTTTCTATTTCAGTCGTAATAGCGTTTGTTAGTACTTGTTTGTCATTTTTTTGTAAGTTTATGTTGTAGTTAGAAGAGGATAGATTATCATTTGCAATATTTATTGAATTAGTGCATTGTTCATTGGAAGAAATTGGGAGGGGAACGTTGTTTTCGATGGAAGTAGATGAATCTATTGTAGGAATTGAGGTTAGGTTGTTATTTGTATTTTTGTTTGAATTATTGGATTGTAAATTGGATAAGGAATTTTTTAAGGGTGAATTATAGAATTGTTTTGGATTTTCTGCTGTTGTTGGATTAATTAAATTTGAAGTTTTATTGATGGAGTTCATGGTGATTGAGGAGTAAGTTGCATTTTTATGTGGGGGTACAGAATTGTTTTGATTGTATATTTTGCGGGCATCTGCGTAAGTACATTTTTTTTGTGTTTTTATTTTTAATATTTCTCTTTGTTGTATGAATTTTGGACATTTGTTGAATGAGGATGGATGATCACCAAGGCAGTTGGAACACATTGTTCTAGAACATTGAGGCGGTGAGTGTGGAGGAAGATTACAATTTACACACATTGCGGGGTTTTTACAATTGTTTTTTGTATGTCCAAGTTTTTGGCAAGTTTGACATCTCATTGGATTGGGATAATGTTCTCTTACTTTAACCTGATACCAAGCGATTTCAATTTTTTCGGGAACTTTGTAAGTGTTGAAAGTAAGGAGAATCAGGCCGGTGTAAGTTTTTTTATTATCAATTAAACGAGTGAATTTGTATACGTTAGTAACTCCTTGTTTTTTTAAGTCATTTAAGATTTCTTCCTCATTGGTTGGGATGAGATTTTTATCAAAAATTGTGCCTTTTGTGGAGTTAAGTGTTTCATGAAGTTTAGCTGAAACGGTACATAAACCACCGAAGTTTTTAGTATTTAGAAATTTGTTTGCGACTTTTTCGGAGTTTACTAATATGAGAAGATTACCATCTTTAAGTAGTGTGACCGATTGAATTTCTGTACTTATACTGTCAAGAGCCTTTTTTTTGGCAAAAACGCTGAAGGAGGAGAGTGGTTTGGATTTATCCGTGGATTCAATGACGACAAATTTTGGACATTTTTGTTTTATATTTACCTGTGGCAAACTGGGAAAAATATCGCTCGTGATGTCTATACCTCTTACTCTTTTTGGTCTTGGACTCTGTTGGCCGGTGTCGTTGTCAGGCAGCCCGGCAAACCGATTCCCCGAGGGGATCGGCGTGTCGCCTAGCATTTTTAACTCACTAGTTCACTGTATTTAACTAATTTTGTTTGAAGTTTAAATTAATTTTTTTATGTTAAAAAATATCTATTTATTTTTAGGTTATGATTTTTTGGTGTGATTGAAATTATAAGAAAGAGAAAATAAAGAAAGAAAAAGAAAGGGATACCGAAAACAAAAAGAATACAGAAAAAAGACGTCTATACTACACAAAGGTTAGTCGATGACTGAAATAGCTAATTAAAATAGATAAAAAATAAGAAACTATGTAATATTTAATTTAAATTCTTATTAAACAAATAAGAAATTATTTCTAAAGAGAAAAAATAGGGGAAGCCCTCCCCCACTTCATTAAAAAAATAGGAAACTACTTCTTTTTTTATTGATAATTAGGAACGCGGCATTTAATATTAAAAAGAAAAAATCAAAAAATTCCAATTAAAAACTAAAAATTGAATTTTAAAATTTTATTTTATACCAGGCAAACATAGTCGAATAGCAAGGATTTATTCCTTAAAATTATATAATTAAATTGTTTAAATTTGTCTTGGCTTAATTTAGTTCCTAAAATTTTGGTAGATGTCACTTATAATTTAAAATTAAATTAAGTAGGCACTTTTACTAAAAGAATTAGCCAAAAATTATAGGGCTTAGACCTTTTTAAACAATTAAAGGAGGTATTAATTAGCAGTTTTACATGACTGTACTACAATACATTAAAAGAAAAAAATACATATTTTTTAATATAATAACATATTTCTTTAATAAAACAAATTTTTATTTTCCATTTATATATATGTATTTGTTTTTAATAAATTCTTTTAAATTACAGACCCCACCCCAACACTAAGCCCCAACAATACTAAAGAAAATAGAAAAAATAGCTAATTAAAATAGATAAAAAATAAGAAACTATGTAATATTTAATTTAAATTCTTATTAAACAAATAAGAAATTATTTCTAAAGAGAAAAAATAGGGGAAGCCCTCCCCCACTTCATTAAAAAAATAGGAAACTACTTCTTTTTTTATTGATAATTAGGAACGCGGCATTTAATATTAAAAACAAAAAGAAAAAATCAAAAAATTCCAATTAAAAACTAAAAATTGAATTTTAAAATTTTATTTTATACCAGGCAAACATAGTCGAATAGCAAGGATTTATTCCTTAAAATTATATAATTAAATTGTTTAAATTTGTCTTGGCTTAATTTAGTTCCTAAAATTTTGGTAGATGTCACTTATAATTTAAAATTAAATTAAGTAGGCACTTTTACTAAAAGAATTAGCCAAAAATTATAGGGCTTAGACCTTTTTAAACAATTAAAGGAGGTATTAATTAGCAGTTTTACATGACTGTACTACAATACATTAAAAGAAAAAAATACATATTTTTTAATATAATAACATATTTCTTTAATAAAACAAATTTTTATTTTCCATTTATATATATGTATTTGTTTTTAATAAATTCTTTTAAATTACAGACCCCACCCCAACACTAAGCCCCAACAATACTAAAGAAAATAGAAAAAATAGCTAATTAAAATAGATAAAAAATAAGAAACTATGTAATATTTAATTTAAATTCTTATTAAACAAATAAGAAATTATTTCTAAAGAGAAAAAATAGGGGAAGCCCTCCCCCACTTCATTAAAAAAATAGGAAACTACTTCTTTTTTTATTGATAATTAGGAACGCGGCATTTAATATTAAAAACAAAAAGAAAAAATCAAAAAATTCCAATTAAAAACTAAAAATTGAATTTTAAAATTTTATTTTATACCAGGCAAACATAGTCGAATAGCAAGGATTTATTCCTTAAAATTATATAATTAAATTGTTTAAATTTGTCTTGGCTTAATTTAGTTCCTAAAATTTTGGTAGATGTCACTTATAATTTAAAATTAAATTAAGTAGGCACTTTTACTAAAAGAATTAGCCAAAAATTATAGGGCTTAGACCTTTTTAAACAATTAAAGGAGGTATTAATTAGCAGTTTTACATGACTGTACTACAATACATTAAAAGAAAAAAATACATATTTTTTAATATAATAACATATTTCTTTAATAAAACAAATTTTTATTTTCCATTTATATATATGTATTTGTTTTTAATAAATTCTTTTAAATTACAGACCCCACCCCAACACTAAGCCCCAACAATACTAAAGAAAATAGAAAAAATAGCTAATTAAAATAGATAAAAAATAAGAAACTATGTAATATTTAATTTAAATTCTTATTAAACAAATAAGAAATTATTTCTAAAGAGAAAAAATAGGGGAAGCCCTCCCCCACTTCATTAAAAAAATAGGAAACTACTTCTTTTTTTATTGATAATTAGGAACGCGGCATTTAATATTAAAAACAAAAAGAAAAAATCAAAAAATTCCAATTAAAAACTAAAAATTGAATTTTAAAATTTTATTTTATACCAGGCAAACATAGTCGAATAGCAAGGATTTATTCCTTAAAATTATATAATTAAATTGTTTAAATTTGTCTTGGCTTAATTTAGTTCCTAAAGTTTTGGTAGATGTCACTTATAATTTAAAATTAAATTAAGTAGGCACTTTTACTAAAAGAATTAGCCAAAAATTATAGGGCTTAGACCTTTTTAAACAATTAAAGGAGGTATTAATTAGCAGTTTTACATGACTGTACTACAATACATTAAAAGAAAAAAATACATATTTTTTAATATAATAACATATTTCTTTAATAAAACAAATTTTTATTTTCCATTTATATATATGTATTTGTTTTTAATAAATTCTTTTAAATTACAGACCCCACCCCAACACTAAGCCCCAACAATACTAAAGAAAATAGAAAAAATAGCTAATTAAAATAGATAAAAAATAAGAAACTATGTAATATTTAATTTAAATTCTTATTAAACAAATAAGAAATTATTTCTAAAGAGAAAAAATAGGGGAAGCCCTCCCCCACTTCATTAAAAAAATAGGAAACTACTTCTTTTTTTATTGATAATTAGGAACGCGGCATTTAATATTAAAAACAAAAAGAAAAAATCAAAAAATTCCAATTAAAAACTAAAAATTGAATTTTAAAATTTTATTTTATACCAGGCAAACATAGTCGAATAGCAAGGATTTATTCCTTAAAATTATATAATTAAATTGTTTAAATTTGTCTTGGCTTAATTTAGTTCCTAAAATTTTGGTAGATGTCACTTATAATTTAAAATTAAATTAAGTAGGCACTTTTACTAAAAGAATTAGCCAAAAATTATAGGGCTTAGACCTTTTTAAACAATTAAAGGAGGTATTAATTAGCAGTTTTACATGACTGTACTACAATACATTAAAAGAAAAAAATACATATTTTTTAATATAATAACATATTTCTTTAATAAAACAAATTTTTATTTTCCATTTATATATATGTATTTGTTTTTAATAAATTCTTTTAAATTACAGACCCCACCCCAACACTAAGCCCCAACAATACTAAAGAAAATAGAAAAAATAGCTAATTAAAATAGATAAAAAATAAGAAACTATGTAATATTTAATTTAAATTCTTATTAAACAAATAAGAAATTATTTCTAAAGAGAAAAAATAGGGGAAGCCCTCCCCCACTTCATAAAAAAAATAGGAAACTACTTCTTTTTTTATTGATAATTAGGAACGCGGCATTTAATATTAAAAACAAAAAGAAAAAATCAAAAAATTCCAATTAAAAACTAAAAATTGAATTTTAAAATTTTATTTTATACCAGGCAAACATAGTCGAATAGCAAGGATTTATTCCTTAAAATTATATAATTAAATTGTTTAAATTTGTCTTGGCTTAATTTAGTTCCTAAAATTTTGGTAGATGTCACTTGTAATTTAAAATTAAATTAAGTAGGCACTTTTACTAAAAGAATTAGCCAAAAATTATAGGGCTTAGACCTTTTTAAACAATTAAAGGAGGTATTAATTAGCAGTTTTACATGACTGTACTACAATACATTAAAAGAAAAAAATACATATTTTTTAATATAATAACATATTTCTTTAATAAAACAAATTTTTATTTTCCATTTATATATATGTATTTGTTTTTAATAAATTCTTTTAAATTACAGACCCCACCCCAACACTAAGCCCCAACAATACTAAAGAAAATAGAAAAAATTGCTAATTAAAATAGATAAAAAATAAGAAACTATGTAATATTTAATTTAAATTCTTATTAAACAAATAAGAAATTATTTCTAAAGAGAAAAAATAGGGGAAGCCCTCCCCCACTTCATAAAAAAAATAGGAAACTACTTCTTTTTTTATTGATAATTAGGAACGCGGCATTTAATATTAAAAACAAAAAGAAAAAATCAAAAAATTCCAATTAAAAACTAAAAATTGAATTTTAAAATTTTATTTTATACCAGGCAAACATAGTCGAATAGCAAGGATTTATTCCTTAAAATTATATAATTAAATTGTTTAAATTTGTCTTGGCTTAATTTAGTTCCTAAAATTTTGGTAGATGTCACTTGTAATTTAAAATTAAATTAAGTAGGCACTTTTACTAAAAGAATTAGCCAAAAATTATAGGGCTTAGACCTTTTTAAACAATTAAAGGAGGTATTAATTAGCAGTTTTACATGACTGTACTACAATACATTAAAAGAAAAAAATACATATTTTTTAATATAATAACATATTTCTTTAATAAAACAAATTTTTATTTTCCATTTATATATATGTATTTGTTTTTAATAAATTCTTTTAAATTACAGACCCCACCCCAACACTAAGCCCCAACAATACTAAAGAAAATAGAAAAAATTGCTAATTAAAATAGATAAAAAATAAGAAACTATGTAATATTTAATTTAAATTCTTATTAAACAAATAAGAAATTATTTCTAAAGAGAAAAAATAGGGGAAGCCCTCCCCCACTTCATAAAAAAAATAGGAAACTACTTCTTTTTTTATTGATAATTAGGAACGCGGCATTTAATATTAAAAACAAAAAGAAAAAATCAAAAAATTCCAATTAAAAACTAAAAATTGAATTTTAAAATTTTATTTTATACCAGGCAAACATAGTCGAATAGCAAGGATTTATTCCTTAAAATTATATAATTAAATTGTTTAAATTTGTCTTGGCTTAATTTAGTTCCTAAAATTTTGGTAGATGTCACTTGTAATTTAAAATTAAATTAAGTAGGCACTTTTACTAAAAGAATTAGCCAAAAATTATAGGGCTTAGACCTTTTTAAACAATTAAAGGAGGTATTAATTAGCAGTTTTACATGACTGTACTACAATACATTAAAAGAAAAAAATACATATTTTTTAATATAATAACATATTTCTTTAATAAAACAAATTTTTATTTTCCATTTATATATATGTATTTGTTTTTAATAAATTCTTTTAAATTACAGACCCCACCCCAACACTAAGCCCCAACAATACTAAAGAAAATAGAAAAAATAGCTAATTAAAATAGATAAAAAATAAGAAACTATGTAATATTTAATTTAAATTCTTATTAAACAAATAAGAAATTATTTCTAAAGAGAAAAAATAGGGGAAGCCCTCCCCCACTTCATTAAAAAAATAGGAAACTACTTCTTTTTTTATTGATAATTAGGAACGCGGCATTTAATATTAAAAACAAAAAGAAAAAATCAAAAAATTCCAATTAAAAACTAAAAATTGAATTTTAAAATTTTATTTTATACCAGGCAAACATAGTCGAATAGCAAGGATTTATTCCTTAAAATTATATAATTAAATTGTTTAAATTTGTCTTGGCTTAATTTAGTTCCTAAAATTTTGGTAGATGTCACTTGTAATTTAAAATTAAATTAAGTAGGCACTTTTACTAAAAGAATTAGCCAAAAATTATAGGGCTTAGACCTTTTTAAACAATTAAAGGAGGTATTAATTAGCAGTTTTACATGACTGTACTACAATACATTAAAAGAAAAAAATACATATTTTTTAATATAATAACATATTTCTTTAATAAAACAAATTTTTATTTTCCATTTATATATATGTATTTGTTTTTAATAAATTCTTTTAAATTACAGACCCCACCCCAACACTAAGCCCCAACAATACTAAAGAAAATAGAAAAAATTGCTAATTAAAATAGATAAAAAATAAGAAACTATGTAATATTTAATTTAAATTCTTATTAAACAAATAAGAAATTATTTCTAAAGAGAAAAAATAGGGGAAGCCCTCCCCCACTTCATAAAAAAAATAGGAAACTACTTCTTTTTTTATTGATAATTAGGAACGCGGCATTTAATATTAAAAACAAAAAGAAAAAATCAAAAAATTCCAATTAAAAACTAAAAATTGAATTTTAAAATTTTATTTTATACCAGGCAAACATAGTCGAATAGCAAGGATTTATTCCTTAAAATTATATAATTAAATTGTTTAAATTTGTCTTGGCTTAATTTAGTTCCTAAAATTTTGGTAGATGTCACTTGTAATTTAAAATTAAATTAAGTAGGCACTTTTACTAAAAGAATTAGCCAAAAATTATAGGGCTTAGACCTTTTTAAACAATTAAAGGAGGTATTAATTAGCAGTTTTACATGACTGTACTACAATACATTAAAAGAAAAAAATACATATTTTTTAATATAATAACATATTTCTTTAATAAAACAAATTTTTATTTTCCATTTATATATATGTATTTGTTTTTAATAAATTCTTTTAAATTACAGACCCCACCCCAACACTAAGCCCCAACAATACTAAAGAAAATAGAAAAAATAGCTAATTAAAATAGATAAAAAATAAGAAACTATGTAATATTTAATTTAAATTCTTATTAAACAAATAAGAAATTATTTCTAAAGAGAAAAAATAGGGGAAGCCCTCCCCCACTTCATTAAAAAAATAGGAAACTACTTCTTTTTTTATTGATAATTAGGAACGCGGCATTTAATATTAAAAACAAAAAGAAAAAATCAAAAAATTCCAATTAAAAACTAAAAATTGAATTTTAAAATTTTATTTTATACCAGGCAAACATAGTCGAATAGCAAGGATTTATTCCTTAAAATTATATAATTAAATTGTTTAAATTTGTCTTGGCTTAATTTAGTTCCTAAAATTTTGGTAGATGTCACTTATAATTTAAAATTAAATTAAGTAGGCACTTTTACTAAAAGAATTAGCCAAAAATTATAGGGCTTAGACCTTTTTAAACAATTAAAGGAGGTATTAATTAGCAGTTTTACATGACTGTACTACAATACATTAAAAGAAAAAAATACATATTTTTTAATATAATAACATATTTCTTTAATAAAACAAATTTTTATTTTCCATTTATATATATGTATTTGTTTTTAATAAATTCTTTTAAATTACAGACCCCACCCCAACACTAAGCCCCAACAATACTAAAGAAAATAGAAAAAATAGCTAATTAAAATAGATAAAAAATAAGAAACTATGTAATATTTAATTTAAATTCTTATTAAACAAATAAGAAATTATTTCTAAAGAGAAAAAATAGAGGAAGCCTCCCCCTCTTCCACTTCATTAAAAAAATAGGAAACTACTTCTTTTTTTATTGATAATTAGGAACGCGGCATTTAATATTAAAAACAAAAAGAAAAAATCAAAAAATTCCAATTAAAAACTAAAAATTGAATTTTAAAATTTTATTTTATACCAGGCAAACATAGTCGAATAGCAAGGATTTATTCCTTAAAATTATATAATTAAATTGTTTAAATTTGTCTTGGCTTAATTTAGTTCCTAAAATTTTGGTAGATGTCACTTATAATTTAAAATTAAATTAAGTAGGCACTTTTACTAAAAGAATTAGCCAAAAATTATAGGGCTTAGACCTTTTTAAACAATTAAAGGAGGTATTAATTAGCAGTTTTAAATGACTGTACTACAATACATTAAAAGAAAAAAATACATATTTTTTAATATAATAACATATTTCTTTAATAAAACAAATTTTTATTTTCCATTTATATATATGTATTTGTTTTTAATAAATTCTTTTAAATTACAGACCCCACCCCAACACTAAGCCCCAACAATACTAAAGAAAATAGAAAAAATAGCTAATTAAAATAGATAAAAAATAAGAAACTATGTAATATTTAATTTAAATTCTTATTAAACAAATAAGAAATTATTTCTAAAGAGAAAAAATAGGGGAAGCCCTCCCCCACTTCATTAAAAAAATAGGAAACTACTTCTTTTTTTATTGATAATTAGGAACGCGGCATTTAATATTAAAAACAAAAAGAAAAAATCAAAAAATTCCAATTAAAAACTAAAAATTGAATTTTAAAATTTTATTTTATACCAGGCAAACATAGTCGAATAGCAAGGATTTATTCCTTAAAATTATATAATTAAATTGTTTAAATTTGTCTTGGCTTAATTTAGTTCCTAAAATTTTGGTAGATGTCACTTATAATTTAAAATTAAATTAAGTAGGCACTTTTACTAAAAGAATTAGCCAAAAATTATAGGGCTTAGACCTTTTTAAACAATTAAAGGAGGTATTAATTAGCAGTTTTACATGACTGTACTACAATACATTAAAAGAAAAAAATACATATTTTTTAATATAATAACATATTTCTTTAATAAAACAAATTTTTATTTTCCATTTATATATATGTATTTGTTTTTAATAAATTCTTTTAAATTACAGACCCCACCCCAACACTAAGCCCCAACAATACTAAAGAAAATAGAAAAAATAGCTAATTAAAATAGATAAAAAATAAGAAACTATGTAATATTTAATTTAAATTCTTATTAAACAAATAAGAAATTATTTCTAAAGAGAAAAAATAGGGGAAGCCCTCCCCCACTTCATTAAAAAAATAGGAAACTACTTCTTTTTTTATTGATAATTAGGAACGCGGCATTTAATATTAAAAAGAAAAAATCAAAAAATTCCAATTAAAAACTAAAAATTGAATTTTAAAATTTTATTTTATACCAGGCAAACATAGTCGAATAGCAAGGATTTATTCCTTAAAATTATATAATTAAATTGTTTAAATTTGTCTTGGCTTAATTTAGTTCCTAAAATTTTGGTAGATGGCACTTATAATTTAAAATTAAATTAAGTAGGCACTTTTACTAAAAGAATTAGCCAAAAATTATAGGGCTTAGACCTTTTTAAACAATTAAAGGAGGTATTAATTAGCAGTTTTACATGACTGTACTACAATACATTAAAAGAAAAAAATACATATTTTTTAATATAATAACATATTTCTTTAATAAAACAAATTTTTATTTTCCATTTATATATATGTATTTGTTTTTAATAAATTCTTTTAAATTACAGACCCCCCCCCCCAACACTAAGCCCCAACAATACTAAAGAAAATAGAAAAAATAGCTAATTAAAATAGATAAAAAATAAGAAACTATGTAATATTTAATTTAAATTCTTATTAAACAAATAAGAAATTATTTCTAAAGAGAAAAAATAGGGGAAGCCCTCCTCCACTTCATTAAAAAAATAGGAAACTACTTCTTTTTTTATTGATAATTAGGAACGCGGCATTTAATATTAAAAACAAAAAGAAAAAATCAAAAAATTCCAATTAAAAACTAAAAATTGAATTTTAAAATTTTATTTTATACCAGGCATAGTCGAATAGCAAGGATTTATTCCTTAAAATTATATAATTAAATTGTTTAAATTTGTCTTGGCTTAATTTAGTTCCTAAAATTTTGGTAGATGTCACTTATAATTTAAAATTAAATTAAGTAGGCACTTTTACTAAAAGAATTAGCCAAAAATTATAGGGCTTAGACCTTTTTAAACAATTAAAGGAGGTATTAATTAGCAGTTTTACATGACTGTACTACAATACATTAAAAGAAAAAAATACATATTTTTTAATATAATAACATATTTCTTTAATAAAACAAATTTTTATTTTCCATTTATATATATGTATTTGTTTTTAATAAATTCTTTTAAATTACAGACCCCACCCCAACACTAAGCCCCAACAATACTAAAGAAAATAGAAAAAATAGCTAATTAAAATAGATAAAAAATAAGAAACTATGTAATATTTAATTTAAATTCTTATTAAACAAATAAGAAATTATTTCTAAAGAGAAAAAATAGGGGAAGCCCTCCCCCACTTCATTAAAAAAATAGGAAACTACTTCTTTTTTTATTGATAATTAGGAACGCGGCATTTAATATTAAAAACAAAAAGAAAAAATCAAAAAATTCCAATTAAAAACTAAAAATTGAATTTTAAAATTTTATTTTATACCAGGCAAACATAGTCGAATAGCAAGGATTTATTCCTTAAAATTATATAATTAAATTGTTTAAATTTGTCTTGGCTTAATTTAGTTCCTAAAGTTTTGGTAGATGTCACTTATAATTTAAAATTAAATTAAGTAGGCACTTTTACTAAAAGAATTAGCCAAAAATTATAGGGCTTAGACCTTTTTAAACAATTAAAGGAGGTATTAATTAGCAGTTTTACATGACTGTACTACAATACATTAAAAGAAAAAAATACATATTTTTTAATATAATAACATATTTCTTTAATAAAACAAATTTTTATTTTCCATTTATATATATGTATTTGTTTTTAATAAATTCTTTTAAATTACAGACCCCACCCCAACACTAAGCCCCAACAATACTAAAGAAAATAGAAAAAATAGCTAATTAAAATAGATAAAAAATAAGAAACTATGTAATATTTAATTTAAATTCTTATTAAACAAATAAGAAATTATTTCTAAAGAGAAAAAATAGGGGAAGCCCTCCCCCACTTCATTAAAAAAATAGGAAACTACTTCTTTTTTTATTGATAATTAGGAACGCGGCATTTAATATTAAAAACAAAAAGAAAAAATCAAAAAATTCCAATTAAAAACTAAAAATTGAATTTTAAAATTTTATTTTATACCAGGCAAACATAGTCGAATAGCAAGGATTTATTCCTTAAAATTATATAATTAAATTGTTTAAATTTGTCTTGGCTTAATTTAGTTCCTAAAATTTTGGTAGATGTCACTTATAATTTAAAATTAAATTAAGTAGGCACTTTTACTAAAAGAATTAGCCAAAAATTATAGGGCTTAGACCTTTTTAAACAATTAAAGGAGGTATTAATTAGCAGTTTTACATGACTGTACTACAATACATTAAAAGAAAAAAATACATATTTTTTAATATAATAACATATTTCTTTAATAAAACAAATTTTTATTTTCCATTTATATATATGTATTTGTTTTTAATAAATTCTTTTAAATTACAGACCCCACCCCAACACTAAGCCCCAACAATACTAAAGAAAATAGAAAAAATAGCTAATTAAAATAGATAAAAAATAAGAAACTATGTAATATTTAATTTAAATTCTTATTAAACAAATAAGAAATTATTTCTAAAGAGAAAAAATAGGGGAAGCCCTCCCCCACTTCATTAAAAAAATAGGAAACTACTTCTTTTTTTATTGATAATTAGGAACGCGGCATTTAATATTAAAAACAAAAAGAAAAAATCAAAAAATTCCAATTAAAAACTAAAAATTGAATTTTAAAATTTTATTTTATACCAGGCAAACATAGTCGAATAGCAAGGATTTATTCCTTAAAATTATATAATTAAATTGTTTAAATTTGTCTTGGCTTAATTTAGTTCCTAAAATTTTGGTAGATGTCACTTATAATTTAAAATTAAATTAAGTAGGCACTTTTACTAAAAGAATTAGCCAAAAATTATAGGGCTTAGACCTTTTTAAACAATTAAAGGAGGTATTAATTAGCAGTTTTACATGACTGTACTACAATACATTAAAAGAAAAAAATACATATTTTTTAATATAATAACATATTTCTTTAATAAAACAAATTTTTATTTTCCATTTATATATATGTATTTGTTTTTAATAAATTCTTTTAAATTACAGACCCCACCCCAACACTAAGCCCCAACAATACTAAAGAAAATAGAAAAAATAGCTAATTAAAATAGATAAAAAATAAGAAACTATGTAATATTTAATTTAAATTCTTATTAAACAAATAAGAAATTATTTCTAAAGAGAAAAAATAGGGGAAGCCCTCCCCCACTTCATTAAAAAAATAGGAAACTACTTCTTTTTTTATTGATAATTAGGAACGCGGCATTTAATATTAAAAACAAAAAGAAAAAATCAAAAAATTCCAATTAAAAACTAAAAATTGAATTTTAAAATTTTATTTTATACCAGGCAAACATAGTCGAATAGCAAGGATTTATTCCTTAAAATTATATAATTAAATTGTTTAAATTTGTCTTGGCTTAATTTAGTTCCTAAAATTTTGGTAGATGTCACTTGTAATTTAAAATTAAATTAAGTAGGCACTTTTACTAAAAGAATTAGCCAAAAATTATAGGGCTTAGACCTTTTTAAACAATTAAAGGAGGTATTAATTAGCAGTTTTACATGACTGTACTACAATACATTAAAAGAAAAAAATACATATTTTTTAATATAATAACATATTTCTTTAATAAAACAAATTTTTATTTTCCATTTATATATATGTATTTGTTTTTAATAAATTCTTTTAAATTACAGACCCCACCCCAACACTAAGCCCCAACAATACTAAAGAAAATAGAAAAAATAGCTAATTAAAATAGATAAAAAATAAGAAACTATGTAACATTTAATTTAAATTCTTATTAAACAAATAAGAAATTATTTCTAAAGAGAAAAAATAGGGGAAGCCCTCCCCCACTTCATTAAAAAAATAGGAAACTACTTCTTTTTTTATTGATAATTAGGAACGCGGCATTTAATATTAAAAACAAAAAGAAAAAATCAAAAAATTCCAATTAAAAACTAAAAATTGAATTTTAAAATTTTATTTTATACCAGGCAAACATAGTCGAATAGCAAGGATTTATTCCTTAAAATTATATAATTAAATTGTTTAAATTTGTCTTGGCTTAATTTAGTTCCTAAAATTTTGGTAGATGTCACTTATAATTTAAAATTAAATTAAGTAGGCACTTTTACTAAAAGAATTAGCCAAAAATTATAGGGCTTAGACCTTTTTAAACAATTAAAGGAGGTATTAATTAGCAGTTTTACATGACTGTACTACAATACATTAAAAGAAAAAAATACATATTTTTTAATATAATAACATATTTCTTTAATAAAACAAATTTTTATTTTCCATTTATATATATGTATTTGTTTTTAATAAATTCTTTTAAATTACAGACCCCACCCCAACACTAAGCCCCAACAATACTAAAGAAAATAGAAAAAATAGCTAATTAAAATAGATAAAAAATAAGAAACTATGTAATATTTAATTTAAATTCTTATTAAACAAATAAGAAATTATTTCTAAAGAGAAAAAATAGAGGAAGCCTCCCCCTCTTCCACTTCATTAAAAAAATAGGAAACTACTTCTTTTTTTATTGATAATTAGGAACGCGGCATTTAATATTAAAAACAAAAAGAAAAAATCAAAAAATTCCAATTAAAAACTAAAAATTGAATTTTAAAATTTTATTTTATACCAGGCAAACATAGTCGAATAGCAAGGATTTATTCCTTAAAATTATATAATTAAATTGTTTAAATTTGTCTTGGCTTAATTTAGTTCCTAAAATTTTGGTAGATGTCACTTATAATTTAAAATTAAATTAAGTAGGCACTTTTACTAAAAGAATTAGCCAAAAATTATAGGGCTTAGACCTTTTTAAACAATTAAAGGAGGTATTAATTAGCAGTTTTACATGACTGTACTACAATACATTAAAAGAAAAAAATACATATTTTTTAATATAATAACATATTTCTTTAATAAAACAAATTTTTATTTTCCATTTATATATATGTATTTGTTTTTAATAAATTCTTTTAAATTACAGACCCCACCCCAACACTAAGCCCCAACAATACTAAAGAAAATAGAAAAAATAGCTAATTAAAATAGATAAAAAATAAGAAACTATGTAATATTTAATTTAAATTCTTATTAAACAAATAAGAAATTATTTCTAAAGAGAAAAAATAGGGGAAGCCCTCCCCCACTTCATTAAAAAAATAGGAAACTACTTCTTTTTTTATTGATAATTAGGAACGCGGCATTTAATATTAAAAACAAAAAGAAAAAATCAAAAAATTCCAATTAAAAACTAAAAATTGAATTTTAAAATTTTATTTTATACCAGGCAAACATAGTCGAATAGCAAGGATTTATTCCTTAAAATTATATAATTAAATTGTTTAAATTTGTCTTGGCTTAATTTAGTTCCTAAAATTTTGGTAGATGTCACTTATAATTTAAAATTAAATTAAGTAGGCACTTTTACTAAAAGAATTAGCCAAAAATTATAGGGCTTAGACCTTTTTAAACAATTAAAGGAGGTATTAATTAGCAGTTTTACATGACTGTACTACAATACATTAAAAGAAAAAAATACATATTTTTTAATATAATAACATATTTCTTTAATAAAACAAATTTTTATTTTCCATTTATATATATGTATTTGTTTTTAATAAATTCTTTTAAATTACAGACCCCACCCCAACACTAAGCCCCAACAATACTAAAGAAAATAGAAAAAATAGCTAATTAAAATAGATAAAAAATAAGAAACTATGTAATATTTAATTTAAATTCTTATTAAACAAATAAGAAATTATTTCTAAAGAGAAAAAATAGGGGAAGCCCTCCCCCACTTCATTAAAAAAATAGGAAACTACTTCTTTTTTTATTGATAATTAGGAACGCGGCATTTAATATTAAAAACAAAAAGAAAAAATCAAAAAATTCCAATTAAAAACTAAAAATTGAATTTTAAAATTTTATTTTATACCAGGCAAACATAGTCGAATAGCAAGGATTTATTCCTTAAAATTATATAATTAAATTGTTTAAATTTGTCTTGGCTTAATTTAGTTCCTAAAATTTTGGTAGATGTCACTTATAATTTAAAATTAAATTAAGTAGGCACTTTTACTAAAAGAATTAGCCAAAAATTATAGGGCTTAGACCTTTTTAAACAATTAAAGGAGGTATTAATTAGCAGTTTTACATGACTGTACTACAATACATTAAAAGAAAAAAATACATATTTTTTAATATAATAACATATTTCTTTAATAAAACAAATTTTTATTTTCCATTTATATATATGTATTTGTTTTTAATAAATTCTTTTAAATTACAGACCCCACCCCAACACTAAGCCCCAACAATACTAAAGAAAATAGAAAAAATAGCTAATTAAAATAGATAAAAAATAAGAAACTATGTAATATTTAATTTAAATTCTTATTAAACAAATAAGAAATTATTTCTAAAGAGAAAAAATAGGGGAAGCCCTCCCCCACTTCATTAAAAAAATAGGAAACTACTTCTTTTTTTATTGATAATTAGGAACGCGGCATTTAATATTAAAAACAAAAAGAAAAAATCAAAAAATTCCAATTAAAAACTAAAAATTGAATTTTAAAATTTTATTTTATACCAGGCAAACATAGTCGAATAGCAAGGATTTATTCCTTAAAATTATATAATTAAATTGTTTAAATTTGTCTTGGCTTAATTTAGTTCCTAAAATTTTGGTAGATGTCACTTATAATTTAAAATTAAATTAAGTAGGCACTTTTACTAAAAGAATTAGCCAAAAATTATAGGGCTTAGACCTTTTTAAACAATTAAAGGAGGTATTAATTAGCAGTTTTACATGACTGTACTACAATACATTAAAAGAAAAAAATACATATTTTTTAATATAATAACATATTTCTTTAATAAAACAAATTTTTATTTTCCATTTATATATATGTATTTGTTTTTAATAAATTCTTTTAAATTACAGACCCCACCCCAACACTAAGCCCCAACAATACTAAAGAAAATAGAAAAAATAGCTAATTAAAATAGATAAAAAATAAGAAACTATGTAATATTTAATTTAAATTCTTATTAAACAAATAAGAAATTATTTCTAAAGAGAAAAAATAGGGGAAGCCCTCCCCCACTTCATTAAAAAAATAGGAAACTACTTCTTTTTTTATTGATAATTAGGAACGCGGCATTTAATATTAAAAACAAAAAGAAAAAATCAAAAAATTCCAATTAAAAACTAAAAATTGAATTTTAAAATTTTATTTTATACCAGGCAAACATAGTCGAATAGCAAGGATTTATTCCTTAAAATTATATAATTAAATTGTTTAAATTTGTCTTGGCTTAATTTAGTTCCTAAAATTTTGGTAGATGTCACTTATAATTTAAAATTAAATTAAGTAGGCACTTTTACTAAAAGAATTAGCCAAAAATTATAGGGCTTAGACCTTTTTAAACAATTAAAGGAGGTATTAATTAGCAGTTTTACATGACTGTACTACAATACATTAAAAGAAAAAAATACATATTTTTTAATATAATAACATATTTCTTTAATAAAACAAATTTTTATTTTCCATTTATATATATGTATTTGTTTTTAATAAATTCTTTTAAATTACAGACCCCACCCCAACACTAAGCCCCAACAATACTAAAGAAAATAGAAAAAATAGCTAATTAAAATAGATAAAAAATAAGAAACTATGTAATATTTAATTTAAATTCTTATTAAACAAATAAGAAATTATTTCTAAAGAGAAAAAATAGGGGAAGCCCTCCCCCACTTCATTAAAAAAATAGGAAACTACTTCTTTTTTTATTGATAATTAGGAACGCGGCATTTAATATTAAAAACAAAAAGAAAAAATCAAAAAATTCCAATTAAAAACTAAAAATTGAATTTTAAAATTTTATTTTATACCAGGCAAACATAGTCGAATAGCAAGGATTTATTCCTTAAAATTATATAATTAAATTGTTTAAATTTGTCTTGGCTTAATTTAGTTCCTAAAATTTTGGTAGATGTCACTTATAATTTAAAATTAAATTAAGTAGGCACTTTTACTAAAAGAATTAGCCAAAAATTATAGGGCTTAGACCTTTTTAAACAATTAAAGGAGGTATTAATTAGCAGTTTTACATGACTGTACTACAATACATTAAAAGAAAAAAATACATATTTTTTAATATAATAACATATTTCTTTAATAAAACAAATTTTTATTTTCCATTTATATATATGTATTTGTTTTTAATAAATTCTTTTAAATTACAGACCCCACCCCAACACTAAGCCCCAACAATACTAAAGAAAATAGAAAAAATAGCTAATTAAAATAGATAAAAAATAAGAAACTATGTAATATTTAATTTAAATTCTTATTAAACAAATAAGAAATTATTTCTAAAGAGAAAAAATAGGGGAAGCCCTCCCCCACTTCATTAAAAAAATAGGAAACTACTTCTTTTTTTATTGATAATTAGGAACGCGGCATTTAATATTAAAAACAAAAAGAAAAAATCAAAAAATTCCAATTAAAAACTAAAAATTGAATTTTAAAATTTTATTTTATACCAGGCAAACATAGTCGAATAGCAAGGATTTATTCCTTAAAATTATATAATTAAATTGTTTAAATTTGTCTTGGCTTAATTTAGTTCCTAAAATTTTGGTAGATGTCACTTATAATTTAAAATTAAATTAAGTAGGCACTTTTACTAAAAGAATTAGCCAAAAATTATAGGGCTTAGACCTTTTTAAACAATTAAAGGAGGTATTAATTAGCAGTTTTACATGACTGTACTACAATACATTAAAAGAAAAAAATACATATTTTTTAATATAATAACATATTTCTTTAATAAAACAAATTTTTATTTTCCATTTATATATATGTATTTGTTTTTAATAAATTCTTTTAAATTACAGACCCCACCCCAACACTAAGCCCCAACAATACTAAAGAAAAGAGAAAAAATAGCTAATTAAAATAGATAAAAAATAAGAAACTATGTAATATTTAATTTAAATTCTTATTAAACAAATAAGAAATTATTTCTAAAGAGAAAAAATAGGGGAAGCCCTCCCCCACTTCATTAAAAAAATAGGAAACTACTTCTTTTTTTATTGATAATTAGGAACGCGGCATTTAATATTAAAAAGAAAAAATCAAAAAATTCCAATTAAAAACTAAAAATTGAATTTTAAAATTTTATTTTATACCAGGCAAACATAGTCGAATAGCAAGGATTTATTCCTTAAAATTATATAATTAAATTGTTTAAATTTGTCTTGGCTTAATTTAGTTCCTAAAATTTTGGTAGATGTCACTTATAATTTAAAATTAAATTAAGTAGGCACTTTTACTAAAAGAATTAGCCAAAAATTATAGGGCTTAGACCTTTTTAAACAATTAAAGGAGGTATTAATTAGCAGTTTTACATGACTGTACTACAATACATTAAAAGAAAAAAATACATATTTTTTAATATAATAACATATTTCTTTAATAAAACAAATTTTTATTTTCCATTTATATATATGTATTTGTTTTTAATAAATTCTTTTAAATTACAGACCCCACCCCAACATTAAGCCCCAACAATACTAAAGAAAATAGAAAAAATAGCTAATTAAAATAGATAAAAAATAAGAAACTATGTAATATTTAATTTAAATTCTTATTAAACAAATAAGAAATTATTTCTAAAGAGAAAAAATAGGGGAAGCCCTCCCCCACTTCATTAAAAAAATAGGAAACTACTTCTTTTTTTATTGATAATTAGGAACGCGGCATTTAATATTAAAAAGAAAAAATCAAAAAATTCCAATTAAAAACTAAAAATTGAATTTTAAAATTTTATTTTATACCAGGCAAACATAGTCGAATAGCAAGGATTTATTCCTTAAAATTATATAATTAAATTGTTTAAATTTGTCTTGGCTTAATTTAGTTCCTAAAATTTTGGTAGATGTCACTTATAATTTAAAATTAAATTAAGTAGGCACTTTTACTAAAAGAATTAGCCAAAAATTATAGGGCTTAGACCTTTTTAAACAATTAAAGGAGGTATTAATTAGCAGTTTTACATGACTGTACTACAATACATTAAAAGAAAAAAATACATATTTTTTAATATAATAACATATTTCTTTAATAAAACAAATTTTTATTTTCCATTTATATATATGTATTTGTTTTTAATAAATTCTTTTAAATTACAGACCCCACCCCAACACTAAGCCCCAACAATACTAAAGAAAATAGAAAAAATAGCTAATTAAAATAGATAAAAAATAAGAAACTATGTAATATTTAATTTAAATTCTTATTAAACAAATAAGAAATTATTTCTAAAGAGAAAAAATAGGGGAAGCCCTCCCCCACTTCATTAAAAAAATAGGAAACTACTTCTTTTTTTATTGATAATTAGGAACGCGGCATTTAATATTAAAAACAAAAAGAAAAAATCAAAAAATTCCAATTAAAAACTAAAAATTGAATTTTAAAATTTTATTTTATACCAGGCAAACATAGTCGAATAGCAAGGATTTATTCCTTAAAATTATATAATTAAATTGTTTAAATTTGTCTTGGCTTAATTTAGTTCCTAAAATTTTGGTAGATGTCACTTATAATTTAAAATTAAATTAAGTAGGCACTTTTACTAAAAGAATTAGCCAAAAATTATAGGGCTTAGACCTTTTTAAACAATTAAAGGAGGTATTAATTAGCAGTTTTACATGACTGTACTACAATACATTAAAAGAAAAAAATACATATTTTTTAATATAATAACATATTTCTTTAATAAAACAAATTTTTATTTTCCATTTATATATATGTTTTTGTTTTTAATAAATTCTTTTAAATTACAGACCCCACCCCAACACTAAGCCCCAACAATACTAAAGAAAATAGAAAAAATAGCTAATTAAAATAGATAAAAAATAAGAAACTATGTAATATTTAATTTAAATTCTTATTAAACAAATAAGAAATTATTTCTAAAGAGAAAAAATAGGGGAAGCCCTCCCCCACTTCATTAAAAAAATAGGAAACTACTTCTTTTTTTATTGATAATTAGGAACGCGGCATTTAATATTAAAAACAAAAAGAAAAAATCAAAAAATTCCAATTAAAAACTAAAAATTGAATTTTAAAATTTTATTTTATACCAGGCAAACATAGTCGAATAGCAAGGATTTATTCCTTAAAATTATATAATTAAATTGTTTAAATTTGTCTTGGCTTAATTTAGTTCCTAAAATTTTGGTAGATGTCACTTATAATTTAAAATTAAATTAAGTAGGCACTTTTACTAAAAGAATTAGCCAAAAATTATAGGGCTTAGACCTTTTTAAACAATTAAAGGAGGTATTAATTAGCAGTTTTACATGACTGTACTACAATACATTAAAAGAAAAAAATACATATTTTTTAATATAATAACATATTTCTTTAATAAAACAAATTTTTATTTTCCATTTATATATATGTTTTTGTTTTTAATAAATTCTTTTAAATTACAGACCCCACCCCAACACTAAGCCCCAACAATACTAAAGAAAATAGAAAAAATAGCTAATTAAAATAGATAAAAAATAAGAAACTATGTAATATTTAATTTAAATTCTTATTAAACAAATAAGAAATTATTTCTAAAGAGAAAAAATAGGGGAAGCCCTCCCCCACTTCATTAAAAAAATAGGAAACTACTTCTTTTTTTATTGATAATTAGGAACGCGGCATTTAATATTAAAAACAAAAAGAAAAAATCAAAAAATTCCAATTAAAAACTAAAAATTGAATTTTAAAATTTTATTTTATACCAGGCAAACATAGTCGAATAGCAAGGATTTATTCCTTAAAATTATATAATTAAATTGTTTAAATTTGTCTTGGCTTAATTTAGTTCCTAAAATTTTGGTAGATGTCACTTATAATTTAAAATTAAATTAAGTAGGCACTTTTACTAAAAGAATTAGCCAAAAATTATAGGGCTTAGACCTTTTTAAACAATTAAAGGAGGTATTAATTAGCAGTTTTACATGACTGTACTACAATACATTAAAAGAAAAAAATACATATTTTTTAATATAATAACATATTTCTTTAATAAAACAAATTTTTATTTTCCATTTATATATATGTATTTGTTTTTAATAAATTCTTTTAAATTACAGACCCCACCCCAACACTAAGCCCCAACAATACTAAAGAAAATAGAAAAAATAGCTAATTAAAATAGATAAAAAATAAGAAACTATGTAATATTTAATTTAAATTCTTATTAAACAAATAAGAAATTATTTCTAAAGAGAAAAAATAGGGGAAGCCCTCCCCCACTTCATTAAAAAAATAGGAAACTACTTCTTTTTTTATTGATAATTAGGAACGCGGCATTTAATATTAAAAACAAAAAGAAAAAATCAAAAAATTCCAATTAAAAACTAAAAATTGAATTTTAAAATTTTATTTTATACCAGGCAAACATAGTCGAATAGCAAGGATTTATTCCTTAAAATTATATAATTAAATTGTTTAAATTTGTCTTGGCTTAATTTAGTTCCTAAAATTTTGGTAGATGTCACTTATAATTTAAAATTAAATTAAGTAGGCACTTTTACTAAAAGAATTAGCCAAAAATTATAGGGCTTAGACCTTTTTAAACAATTAAAGGAGGTATTAATTAGCAGTTTTACATGACTGTACTACAATACATTAAAAGAAAAAAATACATATTTTTTAATATAATAACATATTTCTTTAATAAAACAAATTTTTATTTTCCATTTATATATATGTATTTGTTTTTAATAAATTCTTTTAAATTACAGACCCCACCCCAACACTAAGCCCCAACAATACTAAAGAAAATAGAAAAAATAGCTAATTAAAATAGATAAAAAATAAGAAACTATGTAATATTTAATTTAAATTCTTATTAAACAAATAAGAAATTATTTCTAAAGAGAAAAAATAGGGGAAGCCCTCCCCCACTTCATTAAAAAAATAGGAAACTACTTCTTTTTTTATTGATAATTAGGAACGCGGCATTTAATATTAAAAACAAAAAGAAAAAATCAAAAAATTCCAATTAAAAACTAAAAATTGAATTTTAAAATTTTATTTTATACCAGGCAAACATAGTCGAATAGCAAGGATTTATTCCTTAAAATTATATAATTAAATTGTTTAAATTTGTCTTGGCTTAATTTAGTTCCTAAAATTTTGGTAGATGTCACTTATAATTTAAAATTAAATTAAGTAGGCACTTTTACTAAAAGAATTAGCCAAAAATTATAGGGCTTAGACCTTTTTAAACAATTAAAGGAGGTATTAATTAGCAGTTTTACATGACTGTACTACAATACATTAAAAGAAAAAAATACATATTTTTTAATATAATAACATATTTCTTTAATAAAACAAATTTTTATTTTCCATTTATATATATGTATTTGTTTTTAATAAATTCTTTTAAATTACAGACCCCACCCCAACACTAAGCCCCAACAATACTAAAGAAAATAGAAAAAATAGCTAATTAAAATAGATAAAAAATAAGAAACTATGTAATATTTAATTTAAATTCTTATTAAACAAATAAGAAATTATTTCTAAAGAGAAAAAATAGGGGAAGCCCTCCCCCACTTCATTAAAAAAATAGGAAACTACTTCTTTTTTTATTGATAATTAGGAACGCGGCATTTAATATTAAAAACAAAAAGAAAAAATCAAAAAATTCCAATTAAAAACTAAAAATTGAATTTTAAAATTTTATTTTATACCAGGCAAACATAGTCGAATAGCAAGGATTTATTCCTTAAAATTATATAATTAAATTGTTTAAATTTGTCTTGGCTTAATTTAGTTCCTAAAATTTTGGTAGATGTCACTTATAATTTAAAATTAAATTAAGTAGGCACTTTTACTAAAAGAATTAGCCAAAAATTATAGGGCTTAGACCTTTTTAAACAATTAAAGGAGGTATTAATTAGCAGTTTTACATGACTGTACTACAATACATTAAAAGAAAAAAATACATATTTTTTAATATAATAACATATTTCTTTAATAAAACAAATTTTTATTTTCCATTTATATATATGTATTTGTTTTTAATAAATTCTTTTAAATTACAGACCCCACCCCAACACTAAGCCCCAACAATACTAAAGAAAAGAGAAAAAATAGCTAATTAAAATAGATAAAAAATAAGAAACTATGTAATATTTAATTTAAATTCTTATTAAACAAATAAGAAATTATTTCTAAAGAGAAAAAATAGGGGAAGCCCTCCCCCACTTCATTAAAAAAATAGGAAACTACTTCTTTTTTTATTGATAATTAGGAACGCGGCATTTAATATTAAAAAGAAAAAATCAAAAAATTCCAATTAAAAACTAAAAATTGAATTTTAAAATTTTATTTTATACCAGGCAAACATAGTCGAATAGCAAGGATTTATTCCTTAAAATTATATAATTAAATTGTTTAAATTTGTCTTGGCTTAATTTAGTTCCTAAAATTTTGGTAGATGTCACTTATAATTTAAAATTAAATTAAGTAGGCACTTTTACTAAAAGAATTAGCCAAAAATTATAGGGCTTAGACCTTTTTAAACAATTAAAGGAGGTATTAATTAGCAGTTTTACATGACTGTACTACAATACATTAAAAGAAAAAAATACATATTTTTTAATATAATAACATATTTCTTTAATAAAACAAATTTTTATTTTCCATTTATATATATGTATTTGTTTTTAATAAATTCTTTTAAATTACAGACCCCACCCCAACACTAAGCCCCAACAATACTAAAGAAAATAGAAAAAATAGCTAATTAAAATAGATAATAAATAAGAAACTATGTAATATTTAATTTAAATTCTTATTAAACAAATAAGAAATTATTTCTAAAGAGAAAAAATAGGGGAAGCCCTCCCCCACTTCATTAAAAAAATAGGAAACTACTTCTTTTTTTATTGATAATTAGGAACGCGGCATTTAATATTAAAAACAAAAAGAAAAAATCAAAAAATTCCAATTAAAAACTAAAAATTGAATTTTAAAATTTTATTTTATACCAGGCAAACATAGTCGAATAGCAAGGATTTATTCCTTAAAATTATATAATTAAATTGTTTAAATTTGTCTTGGCTTAATTTAGTTCCTAAAATTTTGGTAGATGTCACTTATAATTTAAAATTAAATTAAGTAGGCACTTTTACTAAAAGAATTAGCCAAAAATTATAGGGCTTAGACCTTTTTAAACAATTAAAGGAGGTATTAATTAGCAGTTTTACATGACTGTACTACAATACATTAAAAGAAAAAAATACATATTTTTTAATATAATAACATATTTCTTTAATAAAACAAATTTTTATTTTCCATTTATATATATGTATTTGTTTTTAATAAATTCTTTTAAATTACAGACCCCACCCCAACACTAAGCCCCAACAATACTAAAGAAAATAGAAAAAATAGCTAATTAAAATAGATAAAAAATAAGAAACTATGTAATATTTAATTTAAATTCTTATTAAACAAATAAGAAATTATTTCTAAAGAGAAAAAATAGGGGAAGCCCTCCCCCACTTCATTAAAAAAATAGGAAACTACTTCTTTTTTTATTGATAATTAGGAACGCGGCATTTAATATTAAAAACAAAAAGAAAAAATCAAAAAATTCCAATTAAAAACTAAAAATTGAATTTTAAAATTTTATTTTATACCAGGCAAACATAGTCGAATAGCAAGGATTTATTCCTTAAAATTATATAATTAAATTGTTTAAATTTGTCTTGGCTTAATTTAGTTCCTAAAATTTTGGTAGATGTCACTTATAATTTAAAATTAAATTAAGTAGGCACTTTTACTAAAAGAATTAGCCAAAAATTATAGGGCTTAGACCTTTTTAAACAATTAAAGGAGGTATTAATTAGCAGTTTTACATGACTGTACTACAATACATTAAAAGAAAAAAATACATATTTTTTAATATAATAACATATTTCTTTAATAAAACAAATTTTTATTTTCCATTTATATATATGTATTTGTTTTTAATAAATTCTTTTAAATTACAGACCCCACCCCAACACTAAGCCCCAACAATACTAAAGAAAATAGAAAAAATAGCTAATTAAAATAGATAAAAAATAAGAAACTATGTAATATTTAATTTAAATTCTTATTAAACAAATAAGAAATTATTTCTAAAGAGAAAAAATAGGGGAAGCCCTCCCCCACTTCATTAAAAAAATAGGAAACTACTTCTTTTTTTATTGATAATTAGGAACGCGGCATTTAATATTAAAAACAAAAAGAAAAAATCAAAAAATTCCAATTAAAAACTAAAAATTGAATTTTAAAATTTTATTTTATACCAGGCAAACATAGTCGAATAGCAAGGATTTATTCCTTAAAATTATATAATTAAATTGTTTAAATTTGTCTTGGCTTAATTTAGTTCCTAAAATTTTGGTAGATGTCACTTATAATTTAAAATTAAATTAAGTAGGCACTTTTACTAAAAGAATTAGCCAAAAATTATAGGGCTTAGACCTTTTTAAACAATTATAGGAGGTATTAATTAGCAGTTTTACATGACTGTACTACAATACATTAAAAGAAAAAAATACATATTTTTTAATATAATAACATATTTCTTTAATAAAACAAATTTTTATTTTCCATTTATATATATGTATTTGTTTTTAATAAATTCTTTTAAATTACAGACCCCACCCCAACACTAAGCCCCAACAATACTAAAGAAAATAGAAAAAATAGCTAATTAAAATAGATAAAAAATAAGAAACTATGTAATATTTAATTTAAATTCTTATTAAACAAATAAGAAATTATTTCTAAAGAGAAAAAATAGGGGAAGCCCTCCCCCACTTCATTAAAAAAATAGGAAACTACTTCTTTTTTTATTGATAATTAGGAACGCGGCATTTAATATTAAAAACAAAAAGAAAAAATCAAAAAATTCCAATTAAAAACTAAAAATTGAATTTTAAAATTTTATTTTATACCAGGCAAACATAGTCGAATAGCAAGGATTTATTCCTTAAAATTATATAATTAAATTGTTTAAATTTGTCTTGGCTTAATTTAGTTCCTAAAATTTTGGTAGATGTCACTTATAATTTAAAATTAAATTAAGTAGGCACTTTTACTAAAAGAATTAGCCAAAAATTATAGGGCTTAGACCTTTTTAAACAATTAAAGGAGGTATTAATTAGCAGTTTTACATGACTGTACTACAATACATTAAAAGAAAAAAATACATATTTTTTAATATAATAACATATTTCTTTAATAAAACAAATTTTTATTTTCCATTTATATATATGTATTTGTTTTTAATAAATTCTTTTAAATTACAGACCCCACCCCAACACTAAGCCCCAACAATACTAAAGAAAATAGAAAAAATAGCTAATTAAAATAGATAAAAAATAAGAAACTATGTAATATTTAATTTAAATTCTTATTAAACAAATAAGAAATTATTTCTAAAGAGAAAAAATAGGGGAAGCCCTCCCCCACTTCATTAAAAAAATAGGAAACTACTTCTTTTTTTATTGATAATTAGGAACGCGGCATTTAATATTAAAAACAAAAAGAAAAAATCAAAAAATTCCAATTAAAAACTAAAAATTGAATTTTAAAATTTTATTTTATACCAGGCAAACATAGTCGAATAGCAAGGATTTATTCCTTAAAATTATATAATTAAATTGTTTAAATTTGTCTTGGCTTAATTTAGTTCCTAAAATTTTGGTAGATGTCACTTATAATTTAAAATTAAATTAAGTAGGCACTTTTACTAAAAGAATTAGCCAAAAATTATAGGGCTTAGACCTTTTTAAACAATTAAAGGAGGTATTAATTAGCAGTTTTACATGACTGTACTACAATACATTAAAAGAAAAAAATACATATTTTTTAATATAATAACATATTTCTTTAATAAAACAAATTTTTATTTTCCATTTATATATATGTATTTGTTTTTAATAAATTCTTTTAAATTACAGACCCCACCCCAACACTAAGCCCCAACAATACTAAAGAAAATAGAAAAAATAGCTAATTAAAATAGATAAAAAATAAGAAACTATGTAATATTTAATTTAAATTCTTATTAAACAAATAAGAAATTATTTCTAAAGAGAAAAAATAGGGGAAGCCCTCCCCCACTTCATTAAAAAAATAGGAAACTACTTCTTTTTTTATTGATAATTAGGAACGCGGCATTTAATATTAAAAACAAAAAGAAAAAATCAAAAAATTCCAATTAAAAACTAAAAATTGAATTTTAAAATTTTATTTTATACCAGGCAAACATAGTCGAATAGCAAGGATTTATTCCTTAAAATTATATAATTAAATTGTTTAAATTTGTCTTGGCTTAATTTAGTTCCTAAAGTTTTGGTAGATGTCACTTATAATTTAAAATTAAATTAAGTAGGCACTTTTACTAAAAGAATTAGCCAAAAATTATAGGGCTTAGACCTTTTTAAACAATTAAAGGAGGTATTAATTAGCAGTTTTACATGACTGTACTACAATACATTAAAAGAAAAAAATACATATTTTTTAATATAATAACATATTTCTTTAATAAAACAAATTTTTATTTTCCATTTATATATATGTATTTGTTTTTAATAAATTCTTTTAAATTACAGACCCCACCCCAACACTAAGCCCCAACAATACTAAAGAAAATAGAAAAAATAGCTAATTAAAATAGATAAAAAATAAGAAACTATGTAATATTTAATTTAAATTCTTATTAAACAAATAAGAAATTATTTCTAAAGAGAAAAAATAGGGGAAGCCCTCCCCCACTTCATTAAAAAAATAGGAAACTACTTCTTTTTTTATTGATAATTAGGAACGCGGCATTTAATATTAAAAACAAAAAGAAAAAATCAAAAAATTCCAATTAAAAACTAAAAATTGAATTTTAAAATTTTATTTTATACCAGGCAAACATAGTCGAATAGCAAGGATTTATTCCTTAAAATTATATAATTAAATTGTTTAAATTTGTCTTGGCTTAATTTAGTTCCTAAAATTTTGGTAGATGTCACTTATAATTTAAAATTAAATTAAGTAGGCACTTTTACTAAAAGAATTAGCCAAAAATTATAGGGCTTAGACCTTTTTAAACAATTAAAGGAGGTATTAATTAGCAGTTTTACATGACTGTACTACAATACATTAAAAGAAAAAAATACATATTTTTTAATATAATAACATATTTCTTTAATAAAACAAATTTTTATTTTCCATTTATATATATGTATTTGTTTTTAATAAATTCTTTTAAATTACAGACCCCACCCCAACACTAAGCCCCAACAATACTAAAGAAAATAGAAAAAATAGCTAATTAAAATAGATAAAAAATAAGAAACTATGTAATATTTAATTTAAATTCTTATTAAACAAATAAGAAATTATTTCTAAAGAGAAAAAATAGGGGAAGCCCTCCCCCACTTCATAAAAAAAATAGGAAACTACTTCTTTTTTTATTGATAATTAGGAACGCGGCATTTAATATTAAAAACAAAAAGAAAAAATCAAAAAATTCCAATTAAAAACTAAAAATTGAATTTTAAAATTTTATTTTATACCAGGCAAACATAGTCGAATAGCAAGGATTTATTCCTTAAAATTATATAATTAAATTGTTTAAATTTGTCTTGGCTTAATTTAGTTCCTAAAATTTTGGTAGATGTCACTTGTAATTTAAAATTAAATTAAGTAGGCACTTTTACTAAAAGAATTAGCCAAAAATTATAGGGCTTAGACCTTTTTAAACAATTAAAGGAGGTATTAATTAGCAGTTTTACATGACTGTACTACAATACATTAAAAGAAAAAAATACATATTTTTTAATATAATAACATATTTCTTTAATAAAACAAATTTTTATTTTCCATTTATATATATGTATTTGTTTTTAATAAATTCTTTTAAATTACAGACCCCACCCCAACACTAAGCCCCAACAATACTAAAGAAAATAGAAAAAATTGCTAATTAAAATAGATAAAAAATAAGAAACTATGTAATATTTAATTTAAATTCTTATTAAACAAATAAGAAATTATTTCTAAAGAGAAAAAATAGGGGAAGCCCTCCCCCACTTCATAAAAAAAATAGGAAACTACTTCTTTTTTTATTGATAATTAGGAACGCGGCATTTAATATTAAAAACAAAAAGAAAAAATCAAAAAATTCCAATTAAAAACTAAAAATTGAATTTTAAAATTTTATTTTATACCAGGCAAACATAGTCGAATAGCAAGGATTTATTCCTTAAAATTATATAATTAAATTGTTTAAATTTGTCTTGGCTTAATTTAGTTCCTAAAATTTTGGTAGATGTCACTTGTAATTTAAAATTAAATTAAGTAGGCACTTTTACTAAAAGAATTAGCCAAAAATTATAGGGCTTAGACCTTTTTAAACAATTAAAGGAGGTATTAATTAGCAGTTTTACATGACTGTACTACAATACATTAAAAGAAAAAAATACATATTTTTTAATATAATAACATATTTCTTTAATAAAACAAATTTTTATTTTCCATTTATATATATGTATTTGTTTTTAATAAATTCTTTTAAATTACAGACCCCACCCCAACACTAAGCCCCAACAATACTAAAGAAAATAGAAAAAATTGCTAATTAAAATAGATAAAAAATAAGAAACTATGTAATATTTAATTTAAATTCTTATTAAACAAATAAGAAATTATTTCTAAAGAGAAAAAATAGGGGAAGCCCTCCCCCACTTCATAAAAAAAATAGGAAACTACTTCTTTTTTTATTGATAATTAGGAACGCGGCATTTAATATTAAAAACAAAAAGAAAAAATCAAAAAATTCCAATTAAAAACTAAAAATTGAATTTTAAAATTTTATTTTATACCAGGCAAACATAGTCGAATAGCAAGGATTTATTCCTTAAAATTATATAATTAAATTGTTTAAATTTGTCTTGGCTTAATTTAGTTCCTAAAATTTTGGTAGATGTCACTTGTAATTTAAAATTAAATTAAGTAGGCACTTTTACTAAAAGAATTAGCCAAAAATTATAGGGCTTAGACCTTTTTAAACAATTAAAGGAGGTATTAATTAGCAGTTTTACATGACTGTACTACAATACATTAAAAGAAAAAAATACATATTTTTTAATATAATAACATATTTCTTTAATAAAACAAATTTTTATTTTCCATTTATATATATGTATTTGTTTTTAATAAATTCTTTTAAATTACAGACCCCACCCCAACACTAAGCCCCAACAATACTAAAGAAAATAGAAAAAATAGCTAATTAAAATAGATAAAAAATAAGAAACTATGTAATATTTAATTTAAATTCTTATTAAACAAATAAGAAATTATTTCTAAAGAGAAAAAATAGGGGAAGCCCTCCCCCACTTCATTAAAAAAATAGGAAACTACTTCTTTTTTTATTGATAATTAGGAACGCGGCATTTAATATTAAAAACAAAAAGAAAAAATCAAAAAATTCCAATTAAAAACTAAAAATTGAATTTTAAAATTTTATTTTATACCAGGCAAACATAGTCGAATAGCAAGGATTTATTCCTTAAAATTATATAATTAAATTGTTTAAATTTGTCTTGGCTTAATTTAGTTCCTAAAATTTTGGTAGATGTCACTTGTAATTTAAAATTAAATTAAGTAGGCACTTTTACTAAAAGAATTAGCCAAAAATTATAGGGCTTAGACCTTTTTAAACAATTAAAGGAGGTATTAATTAGCAGTTTTACATGACTGTACTACAATACATTAAAAGAAAAAAATACATATTTTTTAATATAATAACATATTTCTTTAATAAAACAAATTTTTATTTTCCATTTATATATATGTATTTGTTTTTAATAAATTCTTTTAAATTACAGACCCCACCCCAACACTAAGCCCCAACAATACTAAAGAAAATAGAAAAAATTGCTAATTAAAATAGATAAAAAATAAGAAACTATGTAATATTTAATTTAAATTCTTATTAAACAAATAAGAAATTATTTCTAAAGAGAAAAAATAGGGGAAGCCCTCCCCCACTTCATAAAAAAAATAGGAAACTACTTCTTTTTTTATTGATAATTAGGAACGCGGCATTTAATATTAAAAACAAAAAGAAAAAATCAAAAAATTCCAATTAAAAACTAAAAATTGAATTTTAAAATTTTATTTTATACCAGGCAAACATAGTCGAATAGCAAGGATTTATTCCTTAAAATTATATAATTAAATTGTTTAAATTTGTCTTGGCTTAATTTAGTTCCTAAAATTTTGGTAGATGTCACTTGTAATTTAAAATTAAATTAAGTAGGCACTTTTACTAAAAGAATTAGCCAAAAATTATAGGGCTTAGACCTTTTTAAACAATTAAAGGAGGTATTAATTAGCAGTTTTACATGACTGTACTACAATACATTAAAAGAAAAAAATACATATTTTTTAATATAATAACATATTTCTTTAATAAAACAAATTTTTATTTTCCATTTATATATATGTATTTGTTTTTAATAAATTCTTTTAAATTACAGACCCCACCCCAACACTAAGCCCCAACAATACTAAAGAAAATAGAAAAAATAGCTAATTAAAATAGATAAAAAATAAGAAACTATGTAATATTTAATTTAAATTCTTATTAAACAAATAAGAAATTATTTCTAAAGAGAAAAAATAGGGGAAGCCCTCCCCCACTTCATTAAAAAAATAGGAAACTACTTCTTTTTTTATTGATAATTAGGAACGCGGCATTTAATATTAAAAACAAAAAGAAAAAATCAAAAAATTCCAATTAAAAACTAAAAATTGAATTTTAAAATTTTATTTTATACCAGGCAAACATAGTCGAATAGCAAGGATTTATTCCTTAAAATTATATAATTAAATTGTTTAAATTTGTCTTGGCTTAATTTAGTTCCTAAAATTTTGGTAGATGTCACTTATAATTTAAAATTAAATTAAGTAGGCACTTTTACTAAAAGAATTAGCCAAAAATTATAGGGCTTAGACCTTTTTAAACAATTAAAGGAGGTATTAATTAGCAGTTTTACATGACTGTACTACAATACATTAAAAGAAAAAAATACATATTTTTTAATATAATAACATATTTCTTTAATAAAACAAATTTTTATTTTCCATTTATATATATGTATTTGTTTTTAATAAATTCTTTTAAATTACAGACCCCACCCCAACACTAAGCCCCAACAATACTAAAGAAAATAGAAAAAATAGCTAATTAAAATAGATAAAAAATAAGAAACTATGTAATATTTAATTTAAATTCTTATTAAACAAATAAGAAATTATTTCTAAAGAGAAAAAATAGAGGAAGCCTCCCCCTCTTCCACTTCATTAAAAAAATAGGAAACTACTTCTTTTTTTATTGATAATTAGGAACGCGGCATTTAATATTAAAAACAAAAAGAAAAAATCAAAAAATTCCAATTAAAAACTAAAAATTGAATTTTAAAATTTTATTTTATACCAGGCAAACATAGTCGAATAGCAAGGATTTATTCCTTAAAATTATATAATTAAATTGTTTAAATTTGTCTTGGCTTAATTTAGTTCCTAAAATTTTGGTAGATGTCACTTATAATTTAAAATTAAATTAAGTAGGCACTTTTACTAAAAGAATTAGCCAAAAATTATAGGGCTTAGACCTTTTTAAACAATTAAAGGAGGTATTAATTAGCAGTTTTAAATGACTGTACTACAATACATTAAAAGAAAAAAATACATATTTTTTAATATAATAACATATTTCTTTAATAAAACAAATTTTTATTTTCCATTTATATATATGTATTTGTTTTTAATAAATTCTTTTAAATTACAGACCCCACCCCAACACTAAGCCCCAACAATACTAAAGAAAATAGAAAAAATAGCTAATTAAAATAGATAAAAAATAAGAAACTATGTAATATTTAATTTAAATTCTTATTAAACAAATAAGAAATTATTTCTAAAGAGAAAAAATAGGGGAAGCCCTCCCCCACTTCATTAAAAAAATAGGAAACTACTTCTTTTTTTATTGATAATTAGGAACGCGGCATTTAATATTAAAAACAAAAAGAAAAAATCAAAAAATTCCAATTAAAAACTAAAAATTGAATTTTAAAATTTTATTTTATACCAGGCAAACATAGTCGAATAGCAAGGATTTATTCCTTAAAATTATATAATTAAATTGTTTAAATTTGTCTTGGCTTAATTTAGTTCCTAAAATTTTGGTAGATGTCACTTATAATTTAAAATTAAATTAAGTAGGCACTTTTACTAAAAGAATTAGCCAAAAATTATAGGGCTTAGACCTTTTTAAACAATTAAAGGAGGTATTAATTAGCAGTTTTACATGACTGTACTACAATACATTAAAAGAAAAAAATACATATTTTTTAATATAATAACATATTTCTTTAATAAAACAAATTTTTATTTTCCATTTATATATATGTATTTGTTTTTAATAAATTCTTTTAAATTACAGACCCCACCCCAACACTAAGCCCCAACAATACTAAAGAAAATAGAAAAAATAGCTAATTAAAATAGATAAAAAATAAGAAACTATGTAATATTTAATTTAAATTCTTATTAAACAAATAAGAAATTATTTCTAAAGAGAAAAAATAGGGGAAGCCCTCCCCCACTTCATTAAAAAAATAGGAAACTACTTCTTTTTTTATTGATAATTAGGAACGCGGCATTTAATATTAAAAAGAAAAAATCAAAAAATTCCAATTAAAAACTAAAAATTGAATTTTAAAATTTTATTTTATACCAGGCAAACATAGTCGAATAGCAAGGATTTATTCCTTAAAATTATATAATTAAATTGTTTAAATTTGTCTTGGCTTAATTTAGTTCCTAAAATTTTGGTAGATGGCACTTATAATTTAAAATTAAATTAAGTAGGCACTTTTACTAAAAGAATTAGCCAAAAATTATAGGGCTTAGACCTTTTTAAACAATTAAAGGAGGTATTAATTAGCAGTTTTACATGACTGTACTACAATACATTAAAAGAAAAAAATACATATTTTTTAATATAATAACATATTTCTTTAATAAAACAAATTTTTATTTTCCATTTATATATATGTATTTGTTTTTAATAAATTCTTTTAAATTACAGACCCCCCCCCCCAACACTAAGCCCCAACAATACTAAAGAAAATAGAAAAAATAGCTAATTAAAATAGATAAAAAATAAGAAACTATGTAATATTTAATTTAAATTCTTATTAAACAAATAAGAAATTATTTCTAAAGAGAAAAAATAGGGGAAGCCCTCCTCCACTTCATTAAAAAAATAGGAAACTACTTCTTTTTTTATTGATAATTAGGAACGCGGCATTTAATATTAAAAACAAAAAGAAAAAATCAAAAAATTCCAATTAAAAACTAAAAATTGAATTTTAAAATTTTATTTTATACCAGGCATAGTCGAATAGCAAGGATTTATTCCTTAAAATTATATAATTAAATTGTTTAAATTTGTCTTGGCTTAATTTAGTTCCTAAAATTTTGGTAGATGTCACTTATAATTTAAAATTAAATTAAGTAGGCACTTTTACTAAAAGAATTAGCCAAAAATTATAGGGCTTAGACCTTTTTAAACAATTAAAGGAGGTATTAATTAGCAGTTTTACATGACTGTACTACAATACATTAAAAGAAAAAAATACATATTTTTTAATATAATAACATATTTCTTTAATAAAACAAATTTTTATTTTCCATTTATATATATGTATTTGTTTTTAATAAATTCTTTTAAATTACAGACCCCACCCCAACACTAAGCCCCAACAATACTAAAGAAAATAGAAAAAATAGCTAATTAAAATAGATAAAAAATAAGAAACTATGTAATATTTAATTTAAATTCTTATTAAACAAATAAGAAATTATTTCTAAAGAGAAAAAATAGGGGAAGCCCTCCCCCACTTCATTAAAAAAATAGGAAACTACTTCTTTTTTTATTGATAATTAGGAACGCGGCATTTAATATTAAAAACAAAAAGAAAAAATCAAAAAATTCCAATTAAAAACTAAAAATTGAATTTTAAAATTTTATTTTATACCAGGCAAACATAGTCGAATAGCAAGGATTTATTCCTTAAAATTATATAATTAAATTGTTTAAATTTGTCTTGGCTTAATTTAGTTCCTAAAGTTTTGGTAGATGTCACTTATAATTTAAAATTAAATTAAGTAGGCACTTTTACTAAAAGAATTAGCCAAAAATTATAGGGCTTAGACCTTTTTAAACAATTAAAGGAGGTATTAATTAGCAGTTTTACATGACTGTACTACAATACATTAAAAGAAAAAAATACATATTTTTTAATATAATAACATATTTCTTTAATAAAACAAATTTTTATTTTCCATTTATATATATGTATTTGTTTTTAATAAATTCTTTTAAATTACAGACCCCACCCCAACACTAAGCCCCAACAATACTAAAGAAAATAGAAAAAATAGCTAATTAAAATAGATAAAAAATAAGAAACTATGTAATATTTAATTTAAATTCTTATTAAACAAATAAGAAATTATTTCTAAAGAGAAAAAATAGGGGAAGCCCTCCCCCACTTCATTAAAAAAATAGGAAACTACTTCTTTTTTTATTGATAATTAGGAACGCGGCATTTAATATTAAAAACAAAAAGAAAAAATCAAAAAATTCCAATTAAAAACTAAAAATTGAATTTTAAAATTTTATTTTATACCAGGCAAACATAGTCGAATAGCAAGGATTTATTCCTTAAAATTATATAATTAAATTGTTTAAATTTGTCTTGGCTTAATTTAGTTCCTAAAATTTTGGTAGATGTCACTTATAATTTAAAATTAAATTAAGTAGGCACTTTTACTAAAAGAATTAGCCAAAAATTATAGGGCTTAGACCTTTTTAAACAATTAAAGGAGGTATTAATTAGCAGTTTTACATGACTGTACTACAATACATTAAAAGAAAAAAATACATATTTTTTAATATAATAACATATTTCTTTAATAAAACAAATTTTTATTTTCCATTTATATATATGTATTTGTTTTTAATAAATTCTTTTAAATTACAGACCCCACCCCAACACTAAGCCCCAACAATACTAAAGAAAATAGAAAAAATAGCTAATTAAAATAGATAAAAAATAAGAAACTATGTAATATTTAATTTAAATTCTTATTAAACAAATAAGAAATTATTTCTAAAGAGAAAAAATAGGGGAAGCCCTCCCCCACTTCATTAAAAAAATAGGAAACTACTTCTTTTTTTATTGATAATTAGGAACGCGGCATTTAATATTAAAAACAAAAAGAAAAAATCAAAAAATTCCAATTAAAAACTAAAAATTGAATTTTAAAATTTTATTTTATACCAGGCAAACATAGTCGAATAGCAAGGATTTATTCCTTAAAATTATATAATTAAATTGTTTAAATTTGTCTTGGCTTAATTTAGTTCCTAAAATTTTGGTAGATGTCACTTATAATTTAAAATTAAATTAAGTAGGCACTTTTACTAAAAGAATTAGCCAAAAATTATAGGGCTTAGACCTTTTTAAACAATTAAAGGAGGTATTAATTAGCAGTTTTACATGACTGTACTACAATACATTAAAAGAAAAAAATACATATTTTTTAATATAATAACATATTTCTTTAATAAAACAAATTTTTATTTTCCATTTATATATATGTATTTGTTTTTAATAAATTCTTTTAAATTACAGACCCCACCCCAACACTAAGCCCCAACAATACTAAAGAAAATAGAAAAAATAGCTAATTAAAATAGATAAAAAATAAGAAACTATGTAATATTTAATTTAAATTCTTATTAAACAAATAAGAAATTATTTCTAAAGAGAAAAAATAGGGGAAGCCCTCCCCCACTTCATTAAAAAAATAGGAAACTACTTCTTTTTTTATTGATAATTAGGAACGCGGCATTTAATATTAAAAACAAAAAGAAAAAATCAAAAAATTCCAATTAAAAACTAAAAATTGAATTTTAAAATTTTATTTTATACCAGGCAAACATAGTCGAATAGCAAGGATTTATTCCTTAAAATTATATAATTAAATTGTTTAAATTTGTCTTGGCTTAATTTAGTTCCTAAAATTTTGGTAGATGTCACTTGTAATTTAAAATTAAATTAAGTAGGCACTTTTACTAAAAGAATTAGCCAAAAATTATAGGGCTTAGACCTTTTTAAACAATTAAAGGAGGTATTAATTAGCAGTTTTACATGACTGTACTACAATACATTAAAAGAAAAAAATACATATTTTTTAATATAATAACATATTTCTTTAATAAAACAAATTTTTATTTTCCATTTATATATATGTATTTGTTTTTAATAAATTCTTTTAAATTACAGACCCCACCCCAACACTAAGCCCCAACAATACTAAAGAAAATAGAAAAAATAGCTAATTAAAATAGATAAAAAATAAGAAACTATGTAACATTTAATTTAAATTCTTATTAAACAAATAAGAAATTATTTCTAAAGAGAAAAAATAGGGGAAGCCCTCCCCCACTTCATTAAAAAAATAGGAAACTACTTCTTTTTTTATTGATAATTAGGAACGCGGCATTTAATATTAAAAACAAAAAGAAAAAATCAAAAAATTCCAATTAAAAACTAAAAATTGAATTTTAAAATTTTATTTTATACCAGGCAAACATAGTCGAATAGCAAGGATTTATTCCTTAAAATTATATAATTAAATTGTTTAAATTTGTCTTGGCTTAATTTAGTTCCTAAAATTTTGGTAGATGTCACTTATAATTTAAAATTAAATTAAGTAGGCACTTTTACTAAAAGAATTAGCCAAAAATTATAGGGCTTAGACCTTTTTAAACAATTAAAGGAGGTATTAATTAGCAGTTTTACATGACTGTACTACAATACATTAAAAGAAAAAAATACATATTTTTTAATATAATAACATATTTCTTTAATAAAACAAATTTTTATTTTCCATTTATATATATGTATTTGTTTTTAATAAATTCTTTTAAATTACAGACCCCACCCCAACACTAAGCCCCAACAATACTAAAGAAAATAGAAAAAATAGCTAATTAAAATAGATAAAAAATAAGAAACTATGTAATATTTAATTTAAATTCTTATTAAACAAATAAGAAATTATTTCTAAAGAGAAAAAATAGAGGAAGCCTCCCCCTCTTCCACTTCATTAAAAAAATAGGAAACTACTTCTTTTTTTATTGATAATTAGGAACGCGGCATTTAATATTAAAAACAAAAAGAAAAAATCAAAAAATTCCAATTAAAAACTAAAAATTGAATTTTAAAATTTTATTTTATACCAGGCAAACATAGTCGAATAGCAAGGATTTATTCCTTAAAATTATATAATTAAATTGTTTAAATTTGTCTTGGCTTAATTTAGTTCCTAAAATTTTGGTAGATGTCACTTATAATTTAAAATTAAATTAAGTAGGCACTTTTACTAAAAGAATTAGCCAAAAATTATAGGGCTTAGACCTTTTTAAACAATTAAAGGAGGTATTAATTAGCAGTTTTAAATGACTGTACTACAATACATTAAAAGAAAAAAATACATATTTTTTAATATAATAACATATTTCTTTAATAAAACAAATTTTTATTTTCCATTTATATATATGTATTTGTTTTTAATAAATTCTTTTAAATTACAGACCCCACCCCAACACTAAGCCCCAACAATACTAAAGAAAATAGAAAAAATAGCTAATTAAAATAGATAAAAAATAAGAAACTATGTAATATTTAATTTAAATTCTTATTAAACAAATAAGAAATTATTTCTAAAGAGAAAAAATAGGGGAAGCCCTCCCCCACTTCATTAAAAAAATAGGAAACTACTTCTTTTTTTATTGATAATTAGGAACGCGGCATTTAATATTAAAAACAAAAAGAAAAAATCAAAAAATTCCAATTAAAAACTAAAAATTGAATTTTAAAATTTTATTTTATACCAGGCAAACATAGTCGAATAGCAAGGATTTATTCCTTAAAATTATATAATTAAATTGTTTAAATTTGTCTTGGCTTAATTTAGTTCCTAAAATTTTGGTAGATGTCACTTATAATTTAAAATTAAATTAAGTAGGCACTTTTACTAAAAGAATTAGCCAAAAATTATAGGGCTTAGACCTTTTTAAACAATTAAAGGAGGTATTAATTAGCAGTTTTACATGACTGTACTACAATACATTAAAAGAAAAAAATACATATTTTTTAATATAATAACATATTTCTTTAATAAAACAAATTTTTATTTTCCATTTATATATATGTATTTGTTTTTAATAAATTCTTTTAAATTACAGACCCCACCCCAACACTAAGCCCCAACAATACTAAAGAAAATAGAAAAAATAGCTAATTAAAATAGATAAAAAATAAGAAACTATGTAATATTTAATTTAAATTCTTATTAAACAAATAAGAAATTATTTCTAAAGAGAAAAAATAGGGGAAGCCCTCCCCCACTTCATTAAAAAAATAGGAAACTACTTCTTTTTTTATTGATAATTAGGAACGCGGCATTTAATATTAAAAACAAAAAGAAAAAATCAAAAAATTCCAATTAAAAACTAAAAATTGAATTTTAAAATTTTATTTTATACCAGGGAAACATAGTCGAATAGCAAGGATTTATTCCTTAAAATTATATAATTAAATTGTTTAAATTTGTCTTGGCTTAATTTAGTTCCTAAAATTTTGGTAGATGTCACTTATAATTTAAAATTAAACTAAGTAGGCACTTTTACTAAAAGAATTAGCCAAAAATTATAGGGCTTAGACCTTTTTAAACAATTAAAGGAGGTATTAATTAGCAGTTTTACATGACTGTACTACAATACATTAAAAGAAAAAAATACATATTTTTTAATATAATAACATATTTCTTTAATAAAACAAATTTTTATTTTCCATTTATATATATGTATTTGTTTTTAATAAATTCTTTTAAATTACAGACCCCACCCCAACACTAAGCCCCAACAATACTAAAGAAAATAGAAAAAATAGCTAATTAAAATAGATAAAAAATAAGAAACTATGTAATATTTAATTTAAATTCTTATTAAACAAATAAGAAATTATTTCTAAAGAGAAAAAATAGGGGAAGCCCTCCCCCACTTCATTAAAAAAATAGGAAACTACTTCTTTTTTTATTGATAATTAGGAACGCGGCATTTAATATTAAAAACAAAAAGAAAAAATCAAAAAATTCCAATTAAAAACTAAAAATTGAATTTTAAAATTTTATTTTATACCAGGCAAACATAGTCGAATAGCAAGGATTTATTCCTTAAAATTATATAATTAAATTGTTTAAATTTGTCTTGGCTTAATTTAGTTCCTAAAATTTTGGTAGATGTCACTTATAATTTAAAATTAAATTAAGTAGGCACTTTTACTAAAAGAATTAGCCAAAAATTATAGGGCTTAGACCTTTTTAAACAATTAAAGGAGGTATTAATTAGCAGTTTTACATGACTGTACTACAATACATTAAAAGAAAAAAATACATATTTTTTAATATAATAACATATTTCTTTAATAAAACAAATTTTTATTTTCCATTTATATATATGTATTTGTTTTTAATAAATTCTTTTAAATTACAGACCCCACCCCAACACTAAGCCCCAACAATACTAAAGAAAATAGAAAAAATAGCTAATTAAAATAGATAAAAAATAAGAAACTATGTAATATTTAATTTAAATTCTTATTAAACAAATAAGAAATTATTTCTAAAGAGAAAAAATAGGGGAAGCCCTCCCCCACTTCATTAAAAAAATAGGAAACTACTTCTTTTTTTATTGATAATTAGGAACGCGGCATTTAATATTAAAAACAAAAAGAAAAAATCAAAAAATTCCAATTAAAAACTAAAAATTGAATTTTAAAATTTTATTTTATACCAGGCAAACATAGTCGAATAGCAAGGATTTATTCCTTAAAATTATATAATTAAATTGTTTAAATTTGTCTTGGCTTAATTTAGTTCCTAAAATTTTGGTAGATGTCACTTATAATTTAAATTAAATTAAGTAGGCACTTTTACTAAAAGAATTAGCCAAAAATTATAGGGCTTAGACCTTTTTAAACAATTAAAGGAGGTATTAATTAGCAGTTTTACATGACTGTACTACAATACATTAAAAGAAAAAAATACATATTTTTTAATATAATAACATATTTCTTTAATAAAACAAATTTTTATTTTCCATTTATATATATGTATTTGTTTTTAATAAATTCTTTTAAATTACAGACCCCACCCCAACACTAAGCCCCAACAATACTAAAGAAAATAGAAAAAATAGCTAATTAAAATAGATAAAAAATAAGAAACTATGTAATATTTAATTTAAATTCTTATTAAACAAATAAGAAATTATTTCTAAAGAGAAAAAATAGGGGAAGCCCTCCCCCACTTCATTAAAAAAATACGAAACTACTTCTTTTTTTATTGATAATTAGGAACGCGGCATTTAATATTAAAAACAAAAAGAAAAAATCAAAAAATTCCAATTAAAAACTAAAAATTGAATTTTAAAATTTTATTTTATACCAGGCAAACATAGTCGAATAGCAGGGATTTATTCCTTAAAATTATATAATTAAATTGTTTAAATTTGTCTTGGCTTAATTTAGTTCCTAAAATTTTGGTAGATGTCACTTATAATTTAAAATTAAATTAAGTAGGCACTTTTACTAAAAGAATTAGCCAAAAATTATAGGGCTTAGACCTTTTTAAACAATTAAAGGAGGTATTAATTAGCAGTTTTACATGACTGTACTACAATACATTAAAAGAAAAAAATACATATTTTTTAATATAATAACATATTTCTTTAATAAAACAAATTTTTATTTTCCATTTATATATATGTATTTGTTTTTAATAAATTCTTTTAAATTACAGACCCCACCCCAACACTAAGCCCCAACAATACTAAAGAAAATAGAAAAAATAGCTAATTAAAATAGATAAAAAATAAGAAACTATGTAATATTTAATTTAAATTCTTATTAAACAAATAAGAAATTATTTCTAAAGAGAAAAAATAGGGGAAGCCCTCCCCCACTTCATTAAAAAAATAGGAAACTACTTCTTTTTTTATTGATAATTAGGAACGCGGCATTTAATATTAAAAACAAAAAGAAAAAATCAAAAAATTCCAATTAAAAACTAAAAATTGAATTTTAAAATTTTATTTTATACCAGGCAAACATAGTCGAATAGCAAGGATTTATTCCTTAAAATTATATAATTAAATTGTTTAAATTTGTCTTGGCTTAATTTAGTTCCTAAAATTTTGGTAGATGTCACTTATAATTTAAAATTAAATTAAGTAGGCACTTTTACTAAAAGAATTAGCCAAAAATTATAGGGCTTAGACCTTTTTAAACAATTAAAGGAGGTATTAATTAGCAGTTTTTCATGACTGTACTACAATACATTAAAAGAAAAAAATACATATTTTTTAATATAATAACATATTTCTTTAATAAAACAAATTTTTATTTTCCATTTATATATATGTATTTGTTTTTAATAAATTCTTTTAAATTACAGACCCCACCCCAACACTAAGCCCCAACAATACTAAAGAAAATAGAAAAAATAGCTAATTAAAATAGATAAAAAATAAGAAACTATGTAATATTTAATTTAAATTCTTATTAAACAAATAAGAAATTATTTCTAAAGAGAAAAAATAGGGGAAGCCCTCCCCCACTTCATTAAAAAAATAGGAAACTACTTCTTTTTTTATTGATAATTAGGAACGCGGCATTTAATATTAAAAACAAAAAGAAAAAATCAAAAAATTCCAATTAAAAACTAAAAATTGAATTTTAAAATTTTATTTTATACCAGGCAAACATAGTCGAATAGCAAGGATTTATTCCTTAAAATTATATAATTAAATTGTTTAAATTTGTCTTGGCTTAATTTAGTTCCTAAAATTTTGGTAGATGTCACTTATAATTTAAAATTAAATTAAGTAGGCACTTTTACTAAAAGAATTAGCCAAAAATTATAGGGCTTAGACCTTTTTAAACAATTAAAGGAGGTATTAATTAGCAGTTTTACATGACTGTACTACAATACATTAAAAGAAAAAAATACATATTTTTTAATATAATAACATATTTCTTTAATAAAACAAATTTTTATTTTCCATTTATATATATGTATTTGTTTTTAATAAATTCTTTTAAATTACAGACCCCACCCCAACACTAAGCCCCAACAATACTAAAGAAAATAGAAAAAATAGCTAATTAAAATAGATAAAAAATAAGAAACTATGTAATATTTAATTTAAATTCTTATTAAACAAATAAGAAATTATTTCTAAAGAGAAAAAATAGGGGAAGCCCTCCCCCACTTCATTAAAAAAATAGGAAACTACTTCTTTTTTTATTGATAATTAGGAACGCGGCATTTAATATTAAAAACAAAAAGAAAAAATCAAAAAATTCCAATTAAAAACTAAAAATTGAATTTTAAAATTTTATTTTATACCAGGCAAACATAGTCGAATAGCAAGGATTTATTCCTTAAAATTATATAATTAAATTGTTTAAATTTGTCTTGGCTTAATTTAGTTCCTAAAATTTTGGTAGATGTCACTTATAATTTAAAATTAAATTAAGTAGGCACTTTTACTAAAAGAATTAGCCAAAAATTATAGGGCTTAGACCTTTTTAAACAATTAAAGGAGGTATTAATTAGCAGTTTTACATGACTGTACTACAATACATTAAAAGAAAAAAATACATATTTTTTAATATAATAACATATTTCTTTAATAAAACAAATTTTTATTTTCCATTTATATATATGTATTTGTTTTTAATAAATTCTTTTAAATTACAGACCCCACCCCAACACTAAGCCCCAACAATACTAAAGAAAATAGAAAAAATAGCTAATTAAAATAGATAAAAAATAAGAAACTATGTAATATTTAATTTAAATTCTTATTAAACAAATAAGAAATTATTTCTAAAGAGAAAAAATAGGGGAAGCCCTCCCCCACTTCATTAAAAAAATAGGAAACTACTTCTTTTTTTATTGATAATTAGGAACGCGGCATTTAATATTAAAAACAAAAAGAAAAAATCAAAAAATTCCAATTAAAAACTAAAAATTGAATTTTAAAATTTTATTTTATACCAGGCAAACATAGTCGAATAGCAAGGATTTATTCCTTAAAATTATATAATTAAATTGTTTAAATTTGTCTTGGCTTAATTTAGTTCCTAAAATTTTGGTAGATGTCACTTATAATTTAAAATTAAATTAAGTAGGCACTTTTACTAAAAGAATTAGCCAAAAATTATAGGGCTTAGACCTTTTTAAACAATTAAAGGAGGTATTAATTAGCAGTTTTACATGACTGTACTACAATACATTAAAAGAAAAAAATACATATTTTTTAATATAATAACATATTTCTTTAATAAAACAAATTTTTATTTTCCATTTATATATATGTATTTGTTTTTAATAAATTCTTTTAAATTACAGACCCCACCCCAACACTAAGCCCCAACAATACTAAAGAAAATAGAAAAAATAGCTAATTAAAATAGATAAAAAATAAGAAACTATGTAATATTTAATTTAAATTCTTATTAAACAAATAAGAAATTATTTCTAAAGAGAAAAAATAGGGGAAGCCCTCCCCCACTTCATTAAAAAAATAGGAAACTACTTCTTTTTTTATTGATAATTAGGAACGCGGCATTTAATATTAAAAACAAAAAGAAAAAATCAAAAAATTCCAATTAAAAACTAAAAATTGAATTTTAAAATTTTATTTTATACCAGGCAAACATAGTCGAATAGCAAGGATTTATTCCTTAAAATTATATAATTAAATTGTTTAAATTTGTCTTGGCTTAATTTAGTTCCTAAAATTTTGGTAGATGTCACTTATAATTTAAAATTAAATTAAGTAGGCACTTTTACTAAAAGAATTAGCCAAAAATTATAGGGCTTAGACCTTTTTAAACAATTAAAGGAGGTATTAATTAGCAGTTTTACATGACTGTACTACAATACATTAAAAGAAAAAAATACATATTTTTTAATATAATAACATATTTCTTTAATAAAACAAATTTTTATTTTCCATTTATATATATGTATTTGTTTTTAATAAATTCTTTTAAATTACAGACCCCACCCCAACACTAAGCCCCAACAATACTAAAGAAAATAGAAAAAATAGCTAATTAAAATAGATAAAAAATAAGAAACTATGTAATATTTAATTTAAATTCTTATTAAACAAATAAGAAATTATTTCTAAAGAGAAAAAATAGGGGAAGCCCTCCCCCACTTCATTAAAAAAATAGGAAACTACTTCTTTTTTTATTGATAATTAGGAACGCGGCATTTAATATTAAAAACAAAAAGAAAAAATCAAAAAATTCCAATTAAAAACTAAAAATTGAATTTTAAAATTTTATTTTATACCAGGCAAACATAGTCGAATAGCAAGGATTTATTCCTTAAAATTATATAATTAAATTGTTTAAATTTGTCTTGGCTTAATTTAGTTCCTAAAATTTTGGTAGATGTCACTTATAATTTAAAATTAAATTAAGTAGGCACTTTTACTAAAAGAATTAGCCAAAAATTATAGGGCTTAGACCTTTTTAAACAATTAAAGGAGGTATTAATTAGCAGTTTTACATGACTGTACTACAATACATTAAAAGAAAAAAATACATATTTTTTAATATAATAACATATTTCTTTAATAAAACAAATTTTTATTTTCCATTTATATATATGTATTTGTTTTTAATAAATTCTTTTAAATTACAGACCCCACCCCAACACTAAGCCCCAACAATACTAAAGAAAATAGAAAAAATAGCTAATTAAAATAGATAAAAAATAAGAAACTATGTAATATTTAATTTAAATTCTTATTAAACAAATAAGAAATTATTTCTAAAGAGAAAAAATAGGGGAAGCCCTCCCCCACTTCATTAAAAAAATAGGAAACTACTTCTTTTTTTATTGATAATTAGGAACGCGGCATTTAATATTAAAAACAAAAAGAAAAAATCAAAAAATTCCAATTAAAAACTAAAAATTGAATTTTAAAATTTTATTTTATACCAGGCAAACATAGTCGAATAGCAAGGATTTATTCCTTAAAATTATATAATTAAATTGTTTAAATTTGTCTTGGCTTAATTTAGTTCCTAAAATTTTGGTAGATGTCACTTATAATTTAAAATTAAATTAAGTAGGCACTTTTACTAAAAGAATTAGCCAAAAATTATAGGGCTTAGACCTTTTTAAACAATTAAAGGAGGTATTAATTAGCAGTTTTACATGACTGTACTACAATACATTAAAAGAAAAAAATACATATTTTTTAATATAATAACATATTTCTTTAATAAAACAAATTTTTATTTTCCATTTATATATATGTATTTGTTTTTAATAAATTCTTTTAAATTACAGACCCCACCCCAACACTAAGCCCCAACAATACTAAAGAAAATAGAAAAAATAGCTAATTAAAATAGATAAAAAATAAGAAACTATGTAATATTTAATTTAAATTCTTATTAAACAAATAAGAAATTATTTCTAAAGAGAAAAAATAGGGGAAGCCCTCCCCCACTTCATTAAAAAAATAGGAAACTACTTCTTTTTTTATTGATAATTAGGAACGCGGCATTTAATATTAAAAACAAAAAGAAAAAATCAAAAAATTCCAATTAAAAACTAAAAATTGAATTTTAAAATTTTATTTTATACCAGGCAAACATAGTCGAATAGCAAGGATTTATTCCTTAAAATTATATAATTAAATTGTTTAAATTTGTCTTGGCTTAATTTAGTTCCTAAAATTTTGGTAGATGTCACTTATAATTTAAAATTAAATTAAGTAGGCACTTTTACTAAAAGAATTAGCCAAAAATTATAGGGCTTAGACCTTTTTAAACAATTAAAGGAGGTATTAATTAGCAGTTTTACATGACTGTACTACAATACATTAAAAGAAAAAAATACATATTTTTTAATATAATAACATATTTCTTTAATAAAACAAATTTTTATTTTCCATTTATATATATGTATTTGTTTTTAATAAATTCTTTTAAATTACAGACCCCACCCCAACACTAAGCCCCAACAATACTAAAGAAAATAGAAAAAATAGCTAATTAAAATAGATAAAAAATAAGAAACTATGTAATATTTAATTTAAATTCTTATTAAACAAATAAGAAATTATTTCTAAAGAGAAAAAATAGGGGAAGCCCTCCCCCACTTCATTAAAAAAATAGGAAACTACTTATTTTTTTATTGATAATTAGGAACGCGGCATTTAATATTAAAAACAAAAAGAAAAAATCAAAAAATTCCAATTAAAAACTAAAAATTGAATTTTAAAATTTTATTTTATACCAGGCAAACATAGTCGAATAGCAAGGATTTATTCCTTAAAATTATATAATTAAATTGTTTAAATTTGTCTTGGCTTAATTTAGTTCCTAAAATTTTGGTAGATGTCACTTATAATTTAAAATTAAATTAAGTAGGCACTTTTACTAAAAGAATTAGCCAAAAATTATAGGGCTTAGACCTTTTTAAACAATTAAAGGAGGTATTAATTAGCAGTTTTACATGACTGTACTACAATACATTAAAAGAAAAAAATACATATTTTTTAATATAATAACATATTTCTTTAATAAAACAAATTTTTATTTTCCATTTATATATATGTATTTGTTTTTAATAAATTCTTTTAAATTACAGACCCCACCCCAACACTAAGCCCCAACAATACTAAAGAAAATAGAAAAAATAGCTAATTAAAATAGATAAAAAATAAGAAACTATGTAATATTTAATTTAAATTCTTATTAAACAAATAAGAAATTATTTCTAAAGAGAAAAAATAGGGGAAGCCCTCCCCCACTTCATTAAAAAAATAGGAAACTACTTCTTTTTTTATTGATAATTAGGAACGCGGCATTTAATATTAAAAACAAAAAGAAAAAATCAAAAAATTCCAATTAAAAACTAAAAATTGAATTTTAAAATTTTATTTTATACCAGGCAAGCATAGTCGAATAGCAAGGATTTATTCCTTAAAATTATATAATTAAATTGTTTAAATTTGTCTTGGCTTAATTTAGTTCCTAAAATTTTGGTAGATGTCACTTATAATTTAAAATTAAATTAAGTAGGCACTTTTACTAAAAGAATTAGCCAAAAATTATAGGGCTTAGACCTTTTTAAACAATTAAAGGAGGTATTAATTAGCAGTTTTACATGACTGTACTACAATACATTAAAAGAAAAAAATACATATTTTTTAATATAATAACATATTTCTTTAATAAAACAAATTTTTATTTTCCATTTATATATATGTATTTGTTTTTAATAAATTCTTTTAAATTACAGACCCCACCCCAACACTAAGCCCCAACAATACTAAAGAAAATAGAAAAAATAGCTAATTAAAATAGATAAAAAATAAGAAACTATGTAATATTTAATTTAAATTCTTATTAAACAAATAAGAAATTATTTCTAAAGAGAAAAAATAGGGGAAGCCCTCCCCCACTTCATTAAAAAAATAGGAAACTACTTCTTTTTTTATTGATAATTAGGAACGCGGCATTTAATATTAAAAACAAAAAGAAAAAATCAAAAAATTCCAATTAAAAACTAAAAATTGAATTTTAAAATTTTATTTTATACCAGGCAAACATAGTCGAATAGCAAGGATTTATTCCTTAAAATTATATAATTAAATTGTTTAAATTTGTCTTGGCTTAATTTAGTTCCTAAAATTTTGGTAGATGTCACTTATAATTTAAAATTAAATTAAGTAGGCACTTTTACTAAAAGAATTAGCCAAAAATTATAGGGCTTAGAACTTTTTAAACAATTAAAGGAGGTATTAATTAGCAGTTTTACATGACTGTACTACAATACATTAAAAGAAAAAAATACATATTTTTTAATATAATAACATATTTCTTTAATAAAACAAATTTTTATTTTCCATTTATATATGTATTTGTTTTTAATAAATTCTTTTAAATTACAGACCCCACCCCAACACTAAGCCCCAACAATACTAAAGAAAATAGAAAAAATAGCTAATTAAAATAGATAAAAAATAAGAAACTATGTAATATTTAATTTAAATTCTTATTAAACAAATAAGAAATTATTTCTAAAGAGAAAAAATAGGGGAAGCCCTCCCCCACTTCATTAAAAAAATAGGAAACTACTTCTTTTTTTATTGATAATTAGGAACGCGGCATTTAATATTAAAAACAAAAAGAAAAAATCAAAAAATTCCAATTAAAAACTAAAAATTGAATTTTAAAATTTTATTTTATACCAGGCAAACATAGTCGAATAGCAAGGATTTATTCCTTAAAATTATATAATTAAATTGTTTAAATTTGTCTTGGCTTAATTTAGTTCCTAAAATTTTGGTAGATGTCACTTATCAGTTTTACATGACTGTACTACAATACATTAAAAGAAAAAAATACATATTTTTTAATATAATAACATATTTCTTTAATAAAACAAATTTTTATTTTCCATTTATATATATGTATTTGTTTTTAATAAATTCTTTTAAATTACAGACCCCACCCCAACAGTAAGCCCCAACAATACTAAAGAAAATAGAAAAAATAGCTAATTAAAATAGATAAAAAATAAGAAACTATGTAATATTTAATTTAAATTCTTATTAAACAAATAAGAAATTATTTCTAAAGAGAAAAAATAGGGGAAGCCCTCCCCCACTTTATTAAAAAAATAGGAAACTACTTCTTTTTTTATTGATAATTAGGAACGCGGCATTTAATATTAAAAACAAAAAGAAAAAATCAAAAAATTCCAATTAAAAACTAAAAATTGAATTTTAAAATTTTATTTTATACCAGGCAAACATAGTCGAATAGCAAGGATTTATTCCTTAAAATTATATAATTAAATTGTTTAAATTTGTCTTGGCTTAATTTGGTTCCTAAAATTTTGGTAGATGTCACTTATAATTTAAAATTAAATTAAGTAAGCACTTTTACTAAAAGAATTAGCCAAAAATTATAGGGCTTAGACCTTTTTAAACAATTAAAGGAGGTATTAATTAGCAGTTTTACATGACTGTACTACAATACATTAAAAGAAAAAAATACATATTTTTTAATATAATAACATATTTCTTTAATAAAACAAATTTTTATTTTCCATTTATATATATGTATTTGTTTTTAATAAATTCTTTTAAATTACAGACCCCACCCCAACACTAAGCCCCAACAATACTAAAGAAAATAGAAAAAATAGCTAATTAAAATAGATAAAAAATAAGAAACTATGTAATATTTAATTTAAATTCTTATTAAACAAATAAGAAATTATTTCTAAAGAGAAAAAATAGGGGAAGCCCTCCCCCACTTCATTAAAAAAATAGGAAACTACTTCTTTTTTTTATTGATAATTAGGAACGCGGCATTTAATATTAAAAACAAAAAGAAAAAATCAAAAAATTCCAATTAAAAACTAAAAATTGAATTTTAAAATTTTATTTTATACCAGGCAAACATAGTCGAATAGCAAGGATTTATTCCTTAAAATTATATAATTAAATTGTTTAAATTTGTCTTGGCTTAATTTAGTTCCTAAAATTTTGGTAGATGTCACTTATAATTTAAAATTAAATTAAGTAGGCACTTTTACTAAAAGAATTAGCCAAAAATTATAGGGCTTAGACCTTTTTAAACAATTAAAGGAGGTATTAATTAGCAGTTTTACATGACTGTACTACAATACATTAAAAGAAAAAAATACATATTTTTTAATATAATAACATATTTCTTTAATAAAACAAATTTTTATTTTCCATTTATATATATGTATTTGTTTTTAATAAATTCTTTTAAATTACAGACCCCACCCCAACACTAAGCCCCAACAATACTAAAGAAAATAGAAAAAATAGCTAATTAAAATAGATAAAAAATAAGAAACTATGTAATATTTAATTTAAATTCTTATTAAACAAATAAGAAATTATTTCTAAAGAGAAAAAATAGGGGAAGCCCTCCCCCACTTCATTAAAAAAATAGGAAACTACTTCTTTTTTTATTGATAATTAGGAACGCGGCATTTAATATTAAAAACAAAAAGAAAAAATCAAAAAATTCCAATTAAAAACTAAAAATTGAATTTTAAAATTTTATTTTATACCAGGCAAACATAGTCGAATAGCAAGGATTTATTCCTTAAAATTATATAATTAAATTGTTTAAATTTGTCTTGGCTTAATTTAGTTCCTAAAATTTTGGTAGATGTCACTTATAATTTAAAATTAAATTAAGTAGGCACTTTTACTAAAAGAATTAGCCAAAAATTATAGGGCTTAGACCTTTTTAAACAATTAAAGGAGGTATTAATTAGCAGTTTTACATGACTGTACTACAATACATTAAAAGAAAAAAATACATATTTTTTAATATAATAACATATTTCTTTAATAAAACAAATTTTTATTTTCCATTTATATATATGTATTTGTTTTTAATAAATTCTTTTAAATTACAGACCCCACCCCAACACTAAGCCCCAACAATACTAAAGAAAATAGAAAAAATAGCTAATTAAAATAGATAAAAAATAAGAAACTATGTAATATTTAATTTAAATTCTTATTAAACAAATAAGAAATTATTTCTAAAGAGAAAAAATAGGGGAAGCCCCCCCCACTTCATTTAAAAAATAGGAAACTACTTCTTTTTTTATTGATAATTAGGAACGCGGCATTTAATATTAAAAACAAAAAGAAAAAATCAAAAAATTCCAATTAAAAACTAAAAATTGAATTTTAAAATTTTATTTTATACCAGGCAAACATAGTCGAATAGCAAGGATTTATTCCTTAAAATTATATAATTAAATTGTTTAAATTTGTCTTGGCTTAATTTAGTTCCTAAAATTTTGGTAGATGTCACTTATAATTTAAAATTAAATTAAGTAGGCACTTTTACTAAAAGAATTAGCCAAAAATTATAGGGCTTAGACCTTTTTAAACAATTAAAGGAGGTATTAATTAGCAGTTTTACATGACTGTACTACAATACATTAAAAGAAAAAAATACATATTTTTTAATATAATAACATATTTCTTTAATAAAACAAATTTTTATTTTCCATTTATATATATGTATTTGTTTTTAATAAATTCTTTTAAATTACAGACCCCACCCCAACACTAAGCCCCAACAATACTAAAGAAAATAGAAAAAATAGCTAATTAAAATAGATAAAAAATAAGAAACTATGTAATATTTAATTTAAATTCTTATTAAACAAATAAGAAATTATTTCTAAAGAGAAAAAAAAGGGGAAGCCCTCCCCCACTTCATTAAAAAAATAGGAAACTACTTCTTTTTTTATTGATAATTAGGAACGCGGCATTTAATATTAAAAACAAAAAGAAAAAATCAAAAAATTCCAATTAAAAACTAAAAATTGAATTTTAAAATTTTATTTTATACCAGGCAAACATAGTCGAATAGCAAGGATTTATTCCTTAAAATTATATAATTAAATTGTTTAAATTTGTCTTGGCTTAATTTAGTTCCTAAAATTTTGGTAGATGTCACTTATAATTTAAAATTAAATTAAGTAGGCACTTTTACTAAAAGAATTAGCCAAAAATTATAGGGCTTAGACCTTTTTAAACAATTAAAGGAGGTATTAATTAGCAGTTTTACATGACTGTACTACAATACATTAAAAGAAAAAAATACATATTTTTTAATATAATAACATATTTCTTTAATAAAACAAATTTTTATTTTCCATTTATATATATGTATTTGTTTTTAATAAATTCTTTTAAATTACAGACCCCACCCCAACACTAAGCCCCAACAATACTAAAGAAAATAGAAAAAATAGCTAATTAAAATAGATAAAAAATAAGAAACTATGTAATATTTAATTTAAATTCTTATTAAACAAATAAGAAATTATTTCTAAAGAGAAAAAATAGGGGAAGCCCTCCCCCACTTCATTTAAAAAATAGGAAACTACTTCTTTTTTTATTGATAATTAGGAACGCGGCATTTAATATTAAAAACAAAAAGAAAAAATCAAAAAATTCCAATTAAAAACTAAAAATTGAATTTTAAAATTTTATTTTATACCAGGCAAACATAGTCGAATAGCAAGGATTTATTCCTTAAAATTATATAATTAAATTGTTTAAATTTGTCTTGGCTTAATTTAGTTCCTAAAATTTTGGTAGATGTCACTTATAATTTAAAAATAAATTAAGTAGGCACTTTTACTAAAAGAATTAGCCAAAAATTATAGGGCTTAGACCTTTTTAAACAATTAAAGGAGGTATTAATTAGCAGTTTTACATGACTGTACTACAATACATTAAAAGAAAAAAATACATATTTTTATACCCGTATGACTATATAGCCAAAGGGTATAATAAATTTGCCATTACGTTTGTGACGCAGAGAAGGAGGGGGGGTAGATATAGACTCAAGTGTATGGATCGGATCAGAATCGAAAAATAAATCGATTTAGCTATGTATGTCCGTCCGTCCGTCCGCACGATAACTCAAAAACTAAAGGAGCTAGGATCTTGAAATTTTCGCAAATTCGTTTTTTTGCAATAGCCGTCATCGCTATTTAAATCCAGCCATTTTGGTCCATGGGTTCGGGTAGCTGCCATACAACTTCTTTTTTTATATGAGCATTACTCTGTACCTATTACAGCTGCGTGTCTGAAATTTTGCCAAAAGTAGTTTAGTTTTATGGCCAAAGTTTCTGCAAAATTTGGTTGGTCTAGTGCAGTGGGTTCGAGTAGCTGCCATACAACTTCTTATTTTATATGAGCATTACTCTCCACCTAATGAAGCTGGGTGTCTGAATTTTGCCAACAATTGTTTAGTGTAATGGCCAAAGTTTCTGCAAAATTTGGTTGGTCTGCTGCAGAGGGTTCGTGTAGCTGCCATACAACTCCTTATTTTATATGAGCATTACTCTCCACCTAATGAAGCTGGGTGTCTGAATTTTTGCCAAAAATTATTTAGTGTAATGGCCAAAGTTTCTGCAAAATTTGGTTGGTCTACGGCAGAGGGTTCGAGTAGCTGCCATACAACTCCTTCTTTTATATGAATATTCCACTACACTTAATAAAGCTGTATGTTTGAAATTTTGTCAAAAGTAATTAACCGGTTGATATAATATCGGTATATGTTACGGTCATACGGGTATCCCAGAGTTGACACAGTCTACTCTACTACACTCTTCCTCGTTTAATATAATAACATATTTCTTTAATAAAACAAATTTTTATTTTCCATTTATATATATGTATTTGTTTTTAATAAATTCTTTTAAATTACAGACCCCACCCCAACACTAAGCCCCAACAATACTAAAGAAAATAGAAAAAATAGCTAATTAAAATAGATAAAAAATAAGAAACTATGTAATATTTAATTTAAATTCTTATTAAACAAATAAGAAATTATTTCTAAAGAGAAAAAATAGGGGAAGCCCTCCCCCACTTCATTAAAAAAATAGAAAACTACTTCTTTTTTTATTGATAATTAGGAACGCGGCATTTAATATTAAAAACAAAAAGAAAAAATCAAAAAATTCCAATTAAAAACTAAAAATTGAATTTTAAAATTTTATTTTATACCAGGCAAACATAGTCGAATAGCAAGGATTTATTCCTTAAAATTATATAATTAAATTGTTTAAATTTGTCTTGGCTTAATTTAGTTCCTAAAATTTTGGTAGATGTCACTTATAATTTAAAATTAAATTAAGTAGGCACTTTTACTAAAAGAATTAGCCAAAAATTATAGGGCTTAGACCTTTTTAAACAATTAAAGGAGGTATTAATTAGCAGTTTTACATGACTGTACTACAATACATTAAAAGAAAAAAATACATATTTTTTAATATAATAACATATTTCTTTAATAAAACAAATTTTTATTTTCCATTTATATATATGTATTTGTTTTTAATAAATTCTTTTAAATTACAGACCCCACCCCAACACTAAGCCCCAACAATACTAAAGAAAATAGAAAAAATAGCTAATTAAAATAGATAAAAAATAAGAAACTATGTAATATTTAATTTAAATTCTTATTAAACAAATAAGAAATTATTTCTAAAGAGAAAAAATAGGGGAAGCCCTCCCCCACTTCATTAAAAAAATAGGAAACTACTTCTTTTTTTATTGATAATTAGGAACGCGGCATTTAATATTAAAAACAAAAAGAAAAAATCAAAAAATTCCAATTAAAAACTAAAAATTGAATTTTAAAATTTTATTTTATACCAGGCAAACATAGTCGAATAGCAAGGATTTATTCCTTAAAATTATATAATTAAATTGTTTAAATTTGTCTTGGCTTAATTTAGTTCCTAAAATTTTGGTAGATGTCACTTATAATTTAAAAATAAATTAAGTAGGCACTTTTACTAAAAGAATTAGCCAAAAATTATAGGGCTTAGACCTTTTTAAACAATTAAAGGAGGTATTAATTAGCAGTTTTACATGACTGTACTACAATACATTAAAAGAAAAAAATACATATTTTTATACCCGTATGACTATATAGCCAAAGGGTATAATAAATTTGCCATTACGTTTGTGACGCAGAGAAGGAGGGGGGGTAGATATAGACTCAAGTGTATGGATCGGATCAGAATCGAAAAATAAATCGATTTAGCTATGTATGTCCGTCCGTCCGTCCGCACGATAACTCAAAAACTAAAGGAGCTAGGATCTTGAAATTTTCGCAAATTCGTTTTTTTGCAATAGCCGTCATCGCTATTTAAATCCAGCCATTTTGGTCCATGGGTTCGGGTAGCTGCCATACAACTTCTTTTTTTATATGAGCATTACTCTGTACCTATTACAGCTGCGTGTCTGAAATTTTGCCAAAAGTAGTTTAGTTTTATGGCCAAAGTTTCTGCAAAATTTGGTTGGTCTAGTGCAGTGGGTTCGAGTAGCTGCCATACAACTTCTTATTTTATATGAGCATTACTCTCCACCTAATGAAGCTGGGTGTCTGAATTTTGCCAACAATTGTTTAGTGTAATGGCCAAAGTTTCTGCAAAATTTGGTTGGTCTGCTGCAGAGGGTTCGTGTAGCTGCCATACAACTCCTTATTTTATATGAGCATTACTCTCCACCTAATGAAGCTGGGTGTCTGAATTTTTGCCAAAAATTATTTAGTGTAATGGCCAAAGTTTCTGCAAAATTTGGTTGGTCTACGGCAGAGGGTTCGAGTAGCTGCCATACAACTCCTTCTTTTATATGAATATTCCACTACACTTAATAAAGCTGTATGTTTGAAATTTTGTCAAAAGTAATTAACCGGTTGATATAATATCGGTATATGTTACGGTCATACGGGTATCCCAGAGTTGACACAGTCTACTCTACTACACTCTTCCTCGTTTAATATAATAACATATTTCTTTAATAAAACAAATTTTTATTTTCCATTTATATATATGTATTTGTTTTTAATAAATTCTTTTAAATTACAGACCCCACCCCAACACTAAGCCCCAACAATACTAAAGAAAATAGAAAAAATAGCTAATTAAAATAGATAAAAAATAAGAAACTATGTAATATTTAATTTAAATTCTTATTAAACAAATAAGAAATTATTTCTAAAGAGAAAAAATAGGGGAAGCCCTCCCCCACTTCATTAAAAAAATAGGAAACTACTTCTTTTTTTATTGATAATTAGGAACGCGGCATTTAATATTAAAAACAAAAAGAATTTTAAAATTTTATTTTATACCAGGCAAACATAGTCGAATAGCAAGGATTTATTCCTTAAAATTATATAATTAAATTGTTTAAATTTGTCTTGGCTTAATTTAGTTCCTAAAATTTTGGTAGATGTCACTTATAATTTAAAATTAAATTAAGTAGGCACTTTTACTAAAAGAATTAGCCAAAAATTATAGGGCTTAGACCTTTTTAAACAATTAAAGGAGGTATTAATTAGCAGTTTTACATGACTGTACTACAATACATTAAAAGAAAAAAATACATATTTTTTAATATAATAACATATTTCTTTAATAAAACAAATTTTTATTTTCCATTTATATATATGTATTTGTTTTTAATAAATTCTTTTAAATTACAGACCCCACCCCAACACTAAGCCCCAACAATACTAAAGAAAATAGAAAAAATAGCTAATTAAAATAGATAAAAAATAAGAAACTATGTAATATTTAATTTAAATTCTTATTAAACAAATAAGAAATTATTTCTAAAGAGAAAAAATAGGGGAAGCCCTCCCCCACTTCATTAAAAAAATAGGAAACTACTTCTTTTTTTATTGATAATTAGGAACGCGGCATTTAATATTAAAAACAAAAAGAAAAAATCAAAAAATTCCAATTAAAAACTAAAAATTGAATTTTAAAATTTTATTTTATACCAGGCAAACATAGTCGAATAGCAAGGATTTATTCCTTAAAATTATATAATTAAATTGTTTAAATTTGTCTTGGCTTAATTTAGTTCCTAAAATTTTGGTAGATGTCACTTATAATTTAAAATTAAATTAAGTAGGCACTTTTACTAAAAGAATTAGCCAAAAATTATAGGGCTTAGACCTTTTTAAACAATTAAAGGAGGTATTAATTAGCAGTTTTACATGACTGTACTACAATACATTAAAAGAAAAAAATACATATTTTTTAATATAATAACATATTTCTTTAATAAAACAAATTTTTATTTTCCATTTATATATATGTATTTGTTTTTAATAAATTCTTTTAAATTACAGACCCCACCCCAACACTAAGCCCCAACAATACTAAAGAAAATAGAAAAAATAGCTAATTAAAATAGATAAAAAATAAGAAACTATGTAATATTTAATTTAAATTCTTATTAAACAAATAAGAAATTATTTCTAAAGAGAAAAAATAGGGGAAGCCCTCCCCCACTTCATTAAAAAAATAGGAAACTACTTCTTTTTTTATTGATAATTAGGAACGCGGCATTTAATATTAAAAACAAAAAGAAAAAATCAAAAAATTCCAATTAAAAACTAAAAATTGAATTTTAAAATTTTATTTTATACCAGGCAAACATAGTCGAATAGCAAGGATTTATTCCTTAAAATTATATAATTAAATTGTTTAAATTTGTCTTGGCTTAATTTAGTTCCTAAAATTTTGGTAGATGTCACTTATAATTTAAAATTAAATTAAGTAGGCACTTTTACTAAAAGAATTAGCCAAAAATTATAGGGCTTAGACCTTTTTAAACAATTAAAGGAGGTATTAATTAGCAGTTTTACATGACTGTACTACAATACATTAAAAGAAAAAAATACATATTTTTTAATATAATAACATATTTCTTTAATAAAACAAATTTTTATTTTCCATTTATATATATGTATTTGTTTTTAATAAATTCTTTTAAATTACAGACCCCACCCCAACACTAAGCCCCAACAATACTAAAGAAAATAGAAAAAATAGCTAATTAAAATAGATAAAAAATAAGAAACTATGTAATATTTAATTTAAATTCTTATTAAACAAATAAGAAATTATTTCTAAAGAGAAAAAATAGGGGAAGCCCTCCCCCACTTCATTAAAAAAATAGGAAACTACTTCTTTTTTTATTGATAATTAGGAACGCGGCATTTAATATTAAAAACAAAAAGAAAAAATCAAAAAATTCCAATTAAAAACTAAAAATTGAATTTTAAAATTTTATTTTATACCAGGCAAACATAGTCGAATAGCAAGGATTTATTCCTTAAAATTATATAATTAAATTGTTTAAATTTGTCTTGGCTTAATTTAGTTCCTAAAATTTTGGTAGATGTCACTTATAATTTAAAATTAAATTAAGTAGGCACTTTTACTAAAAGAATTAGCCAAAAATTATAGGGCTTAGACCTTTTTAAACAATTAAAGGAGGTATTAATTAGCAGTTTTACATGACTGTACTACAATACATTAAAAGAAAAAAATACATATTTTTTAATATAATAACATATTTCTTTAATAAAACAAATTTTTATTTTCCATTTATATATATGTATTTGTTTTTAATAAATTCTTTTAAATTACAGACCCCACCCCAACACTAAGCCCCAACAATACTAAAGAAAATAGAAAAAATAGCTAATTAAAATAGATAAAAAATAAGAAACTATGTAATATTTAATTTAAATTCTTATTAAACAAATAAGAAATTATTTCTAAAGAGAAAAAATAGGGGAAGCCCTCCCCCACTTCATTAAAAAAATAGGAAACTACTTCTTTTTTTATTGATAATTAGGAACGCGGCATTTAATATTAAAAACAAAAAGAAAAAATCAAAAAATTCCAATTAAAAACTAAAAATTGAATTTTAAAATTTTATTTTATACCAGGCAAACATAGTCGAATAGCAAGGATTTATTCCTTAAAATTATATAATTAAATTGTTTAAATTTGTCTTGGCTTAATTTAGTTCCTAAAATTTTGGTAGATGTCACTTATAATTTAAAATTAAATTAAGTAGGCACTTTTACTAAAAGAATTAGCCAAAAATTATAGGGCTTAGACCTTTTTAAACAATTAAAGGAGGTATTAATTAGCAGTTTTACATGACTGTACTACAATACATTAAAAGAAAAAAATACATATTTTTTAATATAATAACATATTTCTTTAATAAAACAAATTTTTATTTTCCATTTATATATATATGTATTTGTTTTTAATAAATTCTTTTAAATTACAGACCCCACCCCAACACTAAGCCCCAACAATACTAAAGAAAAGAGAAAAAATAGCTAATTAAAATAGATAAAAAATAAGAAACTATGTAATATTTAATTTAAATTCTTATTAAACAAATAAGAAATTATTTCTAAAGAGAAAAAATAGGGGAAGCCCTCCCCCACTTCATTAAAAAAATAGGAAACTACTTCTTTTTTTATTGATAATTAGGAACGCGGCATTTAATATTAAAAACAAAAAGAAAAAATCAAAAAATTCCAATTAAAAACTAAAAATTGAATTTTAAAATTTTATTTTATACCAGGCAAACATAGTCGAATAGCAAGGATTTATTCCTTAAAATTATATAATTAAATTGTTTAAATTTGTCTTGGCTTAATTTAGTTCCTAAAATTTTGGTAGATGTCACTTATAATTTAAAATTAAATTAAGTAGGCACTTTTACTAAAAGAATTAGCCAAAAATTATAGGGCTTAGACCTTTTTAAACAATTAAAGGAGGTATTAATTAGCAGTTTTACATGACTGTACTACAATACATTAAAAGAAAAAAATACATATTTTTTAATATAATAACATATTTCTTTAATAAAACAAATTTTTATTTTCCATTTATATATATGTATTTGTTTTTAATAAATTCTTTTAAATTACAGACCCCACCCCAACACTAAGCCCCAACAATACTAAAGAAAATAGAAAAAATAGCTAATTAAAATAGATAAAAAATAAGAAACTATGTAATATTTAATTTAAATTCTTATTAAACAAATAAGAAATTATTTCTAAAAAGAAAAAATAGGGGAAGCCCTCCCCCACTTCATTAAAAAAATAGGAAACTACTTCTTTTTTTATTGATAATTAGGAACGCGGCATTTAATATTAAAAACAAAAAGAAAAAATCAAAAAATTCCAATTAAAAACTAAAAATTGAATTTTAAAATTTTATTTTATACCAGGCAAACATAGTCGAATAGCAAGGATTTATTCCTTAAAATTATATAATTAAATTGTTTAAATTTGTCTTGGCTTAATTTAGTTCCTAAAATTTTGGTAGATGTCACTTTAAGTAGGCACTTTTACTAAAAGAATTAGCCAAAAATTATAGGGCTTAGACCTTTTTAAACAATTAAAGGAGGTATTAATTAGCAGTTTTACATGACTGTACTACAATACATTAAAAGAAAAAAATACATATTTTTTAATATAATAACATATTTCTTTAATAAAACAAATTTTTATTTTCCATTTATATATATGTATTTGTTTTTAATAAATTCTTTTAAATTACAGACCCCACCCCAACACTAAGCCCCAACAATACTAAAGAAAATAGAAAAAATAGCTAATTAAAATAGATAAAAAATAAGAAACTATGTAATATTTAATTTAAATTCTTATTAAACAAATAAGAAATTATTTCTAAAGAGAAAAAATAGGGGAAGCCCTCCCCCACTTCATTAAAAAAATAGGAAACTACTTCTTTTTTTATTGATAATTAGGAACGCGGCATTTAATATTAAAAACAAAAAGAAAAAATCAAAAAATTCCAATTAAAAACTAAAAATTGAATTTTAAAATTTTATTTTATACCAGGCAAACATAGTCGAATAGCAAGGATTTATTCCTTAAAATTATATAATTAAATTGTTTAAATTTGTCTTGGCTTAATTTAGTTCCTAAAATTTTGGTAGATGTCACTTATAATTTAAAATTAAATTAAGTAGGCACTTTTACTAAAAGAATTAGCCAAAAATTATAGGGCTTAGACCTTTTTAAACAATTAAAGGAGGTATTAATTAGCAGTTTTACATGACTGTACTACAATACATTAAAAGAAAAAAATACATATTTTTTAATATAATAACATATTTCTTTAATAAAACAAATTTTTATTTTCCATTTATATATATGTATTTGTTTTTAATAAATTCTTTTAAATTACAGACCCCACCCCAACACTAAGCCCCAACAATACTAAAGAAAATAGAAAAAATAGCTAATTAAAATAGATAAAAAATAAGAAACTATGTAATATTTAATTTAAATTCTTATTAAACAAATAAGAAATTATTTCTAAAGAAAAAAAATAGGGGAAGCCCTCCCCCACTTCATTAAAAAAATAGGAAACTACTTATTTTTTTATTGATAATTAGGAACGCGGCATTTAATATTAAAAACAAAAAGAAAAAATCAAAAAATTCCAATTAAAAACTAAAAATTGAATTTTAAAATTTTATTTTATACCAGGCAAACATAGTCGAATAGCAAGGATTTATTCCTTAAAATTATATAATTAAATTGTTTAAATTTGTCTTGGCTTAATTTAGTTCCTAAAATTTTGGTAGATGTCACTTATAATTTAAAATTAAATTAAGTAGGCACTTTTACTAAAAGAATTAGCCAAAAATTATAGGGCTTAGACCTTTTTAAACAATTAAAGGAGGTATTAATTAGCAGTTTTACATGACTGTACTACAATACATTAAAAGAAAAAAATACATATTTTTTAATATAATAACATATTTCTTTAATAAAACAAATTTTTATTTTCCATTTATATATATGTATTTGTTTTTAATAAATTCTTTTAAATTACAGACCCCACCCCAACACTAAGCCCCAACAATACTAAAGAAAATAGAAAAAATAGCTAATTAAAATAGATAAAAAATAAGAAACTATGTAATATTTAATTTAAATTCTTATTAAACAAATAAGAAATTATTTCTAAAGAGAAAAAATAGGGGAAGCCCTCCCCCACTTCATTAAAAAAATAGGAAACTACTTCTTTTTTTATTGATAATTAGGAACGCGGCATTTAATATTAAAAACAAAAAGAAAAAATCAAAAAATTCCAATTAAAAACTAAAAATTGAATTTTAAAATTTTATTTTATACCAGGCAAACATAGTCGAATAGCAAGGATTTATTCCTTAAAATTATATAATTAAATTGTTTAAATTTGTCTTGGCTTAATTTAGTTCCTAAAATTTTGGTAGATGTCACTTTAAGTAGGCACTTTTACTAAAAGAATTAGCCAAAAATTATAGGGCTTAGACCTTTTTAAACAATTAAAGGAGGTATTAATTAGCAGTGGTACATGACTGTACTACAATACATTAAAAGAAAAAAATACATATTTTTTAATATAATAACATATTTCTTTAATAAAACAGATTTTTATTTTCCATTTATATATATGTATTTGTTTTTAATAAATTCTTTTAAATTACAGACCCCACCCCAACACTAAACCCCAACAATACTAAAGAAAATAGAAAAAATAGCTAATTAAAATAGATAAAAAATAAGAAACTATGTAATATTTAATTTAAATTCTTATTAAACAAATAAGAAATTATTTCTAAAGAGAAAAAATAGGGGAAGCCCTCCCCCACTTCATTAAAAAAATAGGAAACTACTTCTTTTTTTATTGATAATTAGGAACGCGGCATTTAATATTAAAAACAAAAAGAAAAAATCAAAAAATTCCAATTAAAAACTAAAAATTGAATTTTAAAATTTTATTTTATACCAGGCAAACATAGTCGAATAGCAAGGATTTATTCCTTAAAATTATATAATTAAATTGTTTAAATTTGTCTTGGCTTAATTTAGTTCCTAAAATTTTGGTAGATGTCACTTATAATTTAAAATTAAATTAAGTAGGCACTTTTACTAAAAGAATTAGCCAAAAATTATAGGGCTTAGACCTTTTTAAACAATTAAAGGAGGTATTAATTAGCAGTTTTCCATGACTGTACTACAATACATTAAAAGAAAAAAATACATATTTTTTAATATAATAACATATTTCTTTAATAAAACAAATTTTTATTTTCCATTTATATATATGTATTTGTTTTTAATAAATTCTTTTAAATTACAGACCCCACCCCAACACTAAGCCCCAACAATACTAAAGAAAATAGAAAAAATAGCTAATTAAAATAGATAAAAAATAAGAAACTATGTAATATTTAATTTAAATTCTTATTAAACAAATAAGAAATTATTTCTAAAGAGAAAAAATAGGGGAAGCCCTCCCCCACTTCATTAAAAAAATAGGAAACTACTTCTTTTTTTATTGATAATTAGGAACGCGGCATTTAATATTAAAAACAAAAAGAAAAAATCAAAAAATTCCAATTAAAAACTAAAAATTGAATTTTAAAATTTTATTTTATACCAGGCAAACATAGTCGAATAGCAAGGATTTATTCCTTAAAATTATATAATTAAATTGTTTAAATTTGTCTTGGCTTAATTTAGTTCCTAAAATTTTGGTAGATGTCACTTATAATTTAAAATTAAATTAAGTAGGCACTTTTACTAAAAGAATTAGCCAAAAATTATAGGGCTTAGACCTTTTTAAACAATTAAAGGAGGTATTAATTAGCAGTTTTACATGACTGTACTACAACAATACATTAAAAGAAAAAAATACATATTTTTTAATATAATAACATATTTCTTTAATAAAACAAATTTTTATTTTCCATTTATATATATGTATTTGTTTTTAATAAATTCTTTTAAATTACAGACCCCACCCCAACACTAAGCCCCAACAATACTAAAGAAAATAGAAAAAATAGCTAATTAAAATAGATAAAAAATAAGAAACTATGTAATATTTAATTTAAATTCTTATTAAACAAATAAGAAATTATTTCTAAAGAGAAAAAATAGGGGAAGCCCTCCCCCACTTCATTAAAAAAATAGGAAACTACTTTTTTTTTATTGATAATTAGGAACGCGGCATTTAATATTAAAAACAAAAAGAAAAAATCAAAAAATTCCAATTAAAAACTAAAAATTGAATTTTAAAATTTTATTTTATACCAGGCAAACATAGTCGAATAGCAAGGATTTATTCCTTAAAATTATATAATTAAATTGTTTAAATTTGTCTTGGCTTAATTTAGTTCCTAAAATTTTGGTAGATGTCACTTATAATTTAAAATTAAATTAAGTAGGCACTTTTACTAAAAGAATTAGCCAAAAATTATAGGGCTTAGACCTTTTTAAACAATTAAAGGAGGTATTAATTAGCAGTTTTCCATGACTGTACTACAATACATTAAAAGAAAAAAATACATATTTTTTAATATAATAACATATTTCTTTAATAAAACAAATTTTTATTTTCCATTTATATATATGTATTTGTTTTTAATAAATTCTTTTAAATTACAGACCCCACCCCAACACTAAGCCCCAACAATACTAAAGAAAATAGAAAAAATAGCTAATTAAAATAGATAAAAAATAAGAAACTATGTAATATTTAATATAAATTCTTATTAAACAAATAAGAAATTATTTCTAAAGAGAAAAAATAGGGGAAGCCCTCCCCCACTTCATTAAAAAAATAGGAAACTACTTCTTTTTTTATTGATAATTAGGAACGCGGCATTTAATATTAAAAACAAAAAGAAAAAATCAAAAAATTCCAATTAAAAACTAAAAATTTAATTTTAAAATTTTATTTTATACCAGGCAAACATAGTCGAATAGCAAGGATTTATTCCTTAAAATTATATAATTAAATTGTTTAAATTTGTCTTGGCTTAATTTAGTTCCTAAAATTTTGGTAGATGTCACTTATAATTTAAAATTAAATTAAGTAGGCACTTTTACTAAAAGAATTAGCCAAAAATTATAGGGCTTAGACCTTTTTAAACAATTAAAGGAGGTATTAACTAGCAGTTTTACATGACTGTACTACAATACATTAAAAGAAAAAAATACATATTTTTTAATATAATAACATATTTCTTTAATAAAACAAATTTTTATTTTCCATTTATATATATGTATTTGTTTTTAATAAATTCTTTTAAATTACAGACCCCACCCCAACACTAAGCCCCAACAATACTAAAGAAAATAGAAAAAATAGCTAATTAAAATAGATCAAAAATAAGAAACTATGTAATATTTAATTTAAATTCTTATTAAACAAATAAGAAATTATTTCTAAAGAGAAAAAATAGGGGAAGCCCTCCCCCACTTCATTAAAAAAATAGGAAACTACTTCTTTTTTTATTGATAATTAGGAACGCGGCATTTAATATTAAAAACAAAAAGAAAAAATCAAAAAATTCCAATTAAAAACTAAAAATTGAATTTTAAAATTTTATTTTATACCAGGCAAACATAGTCGAATAGCAAGGATTTATTCCTTAAAATTATATAATTAAATTGTTTAAATTTGTCTAGTTCCTAAAATTTTGGTAGATGTCACTTATAATTTAAAATTAAATTAAGTAGGCACTTTTACTAAAAGAATTAGCCAAAAATTATAGGGCTTAGACCTTTTTAAACAATTAAAGGAGGTATTAATTAGCAGTTTTACATGACTGTACTACAATACATTAAAAGAAAAAAATACATATTTTTTAATATAATAACATATTTCTTAAATAAAACAAATTTTTATTTTCCATTTATATATATGTATTTGTTTTTAATAAATTCTTTTAAATTACAGACCCCACCCCAACACTAAGCCCCAACAATACTAAAGAAAATAGAAAAAATAGCTAATTAAAATAGATAAAAAATAAGAAACTATGTAATATTTAATTTAAATTCTTATTAAACAAATAAGAAATTATTTCTAAAGAGAAAAAATAGGGGAAGCCCTCCCCCACTTCATTAAAAAAATAGGAAACTACTTCTTTTTTTATTGATAATTAGGAACGCGGCATTTAATATTAAAAACAAAAAGAAAAAATCAAAAAATTCCAATTAAAAACTAAAAATTGAATTTTAAAATTTTATTTTATACCAGGCAAACATAGTCGAATAGCAAGGATTTATTCCTTAAAATTATATAATTAAATTGTTTAAATTTGTCTTGGCTTAATTTAGTTCCTAAAATTTTGGTAGATGTCACTTATAATTTAAAATTAAATTAAGTAGGCACTTTTACTAAAAGAATTAGCCAAAAATTATAGGGCTTAGACCTTTTTAAACAATTAAAGGAGGTATTAATTAGCAGTTTTACATGACTGTACTACAATACATTAAAAGAAAAAAATACATATTTTTTAATATAATAACATATTTCTTTAATAAAACAAATTTTTATTTTCCATTTATATATATGTATTTGTTTTTAATAAATTCTTTTAAATTACAGACCCCACCCCAACACTAAGCCCCAACAATACTAAAGAAAATAGAAAAAATAGCTAATTAAAATAGATAAAAAATAAGAAACTATGTAATATTTAATTTAAATTCTTATTAAACAAATAAGAAATTATTTCTAAAGAGAAAAAATAGGGGAAGCCCTCCCCCACTTCATTAAAAAAATAGGAAACTACTTCTTTTTTTATTGATAATTAGGAACGCGGCATTTAATATTAAAAACAAAAAGAAAAAATCAAAAAATTCCAATTAAAAACTAAAAATTGAATTTTAAAATTTTATTTTATACCAGGCAAACATAGTCGAATAGCAAGGATTTATTCCTTAAAATTATATAATTAAATTGTTTAAATTTGTCTTGGCTTAATTTAGTTCCTAAAATTTTGGTAGATGTCACTTATAATTTAAAATTAAATTAAGTAGGCACTTTTACTAAAAGAATTAGCCAAAAATTATAGGGCTTAGACCTTTTTAAACAATTAAAGGAGGTATTAATTAGCAGTTTTACATGACTGTACTACAATACATTAAAAGAAAAAAATACATATTTTTTAATATAATAACATATTTCTTTAATAAAACAAATTTTTATTTTCCATTTATATATATGTATTTGTTTTTAATAAATTCTTTTAAATTACAGACCCCACCCCAACACTAAGCCCCAACAATACTAAAGAAAATAGAAAAAATAGCTAATTAAAATAGATAAAAAATAAGAAACTATGTAATATTTAATTTAAATTCTTATTAAACAAATAAGAAATTATTTCTAAAGAGAAAAAATAGGGGAAGCCCTCCCCCACTTCATTAAAAAAATAGGAAACTACTTCTTTTTATACCCTACACCTATAGAATAGGTAAAGGGGTATATTAACTTTGGTATGGTGTTTGTAACCAACTAAAGGAAGCGAGCTAGATATGGAAAAGTATATATATTTGTGATCAGCGTGACCGCCTTAGTCGATATAGCCATGTCCGTCCGTCCGTCCGTCCGTCCGTCCGTCCGTCCGTAGGCACGATAACTCAAAAAATAATGGAGCTATCTTGATGAAATTTTAACTGTAGGTTACTAGGACTGAAAGTACGGCGGGGATTGCATATGGGCGAAATCGGCCTATGGGTTCGGATTCTGGACCTTTTAATCGGTTTCAGGGCTAACGAACAAATATAAAAAATCACGATAACTCAACAACTAATGACGCTATCTTCATCAAATTTGTGCTGTAGGTTACTAGTAATGAAACTACTTCGGGAATTGCGTAAGGTCGGGATTGGACCATGGGATCGGAACCTAGAACTTTTTTGATCGAATTTAGGCCAAACGAGCATAATTCCGAAACCAATGAAGATAGAACCTCCAAATTTAGTATCAGGGTGTTCCTTCCTATTTCCTAAGTATCTTGTGAATTTGGGTCCAATTGGAGTAGTGGGTCGGGGACCAGCCACACATTTCCGAAGACCTTAAAGCATATCTTTAAAATTAATAAAGATAACAACTTGAAAAAATGTAGAAGCTTCCAATTTGCCACAAGGGTGTTCTTTACTATCTCTTGCGTGTTCCCCTAATTTGGGATCAATTGGAGTGGTGGTTCTGTACCCCTCTCAGACCTCCCAAGTTTTAAAGGCTTATAATCGAAATTACTAAAAATAGTTACTTAAAATTAGGATAGACCGTTCAAATTGTGTACAAGGGTTAACTAGTACTATAAGTACAGCGCGGACTATATAAGGGTGAAATCAGCCCAACGGTTCGGATTCCGGACCTTTTAATCGATGTCAGGGCTAAGGAACATATATAAAAAATCACGATAACTCAACAACAAATGAGGCTATCTTCATGAAATTTGTGCTGTAGGTTATTGGCAGCGAAACTACGGCGGTGATTACGTACGGTGAGGATTGGACAATGGGTTCGGAACTTAGAACTTTTTGATCGAATTTAGGCCAAACGAGCATAATTCCGAAACCAATGAAGATAGAACCTCCAAATTTGGTATCAGGGTGTCCCTTCCTATTTCGTAAGTGTCTTCGAAATTTGGGCCCCATTGGAGTAGTGGATCGGGGACCAGCCACTCAGTTCTTAGGCCCTTAAAGCATATTTTCGAAATTAATAAAGATAGTAACTTGAAACAAATGTAGAAGCTTCCAATTTGCCACAAGGGTGTTCTTTACTATTTCTTGCGTGCCCCCCTAATTTAGGATCAATTGGAGTGGTGGTTCAAAACCTCTCTTAGACCTCCCAATGTGTAAAAGCTTATCATCGAAATTAATAAAACTAGTAACTTAAAATTAAGATAGAGCGTTCCAATTGTGTACAAGGGTTAACTAGTATTGAGAGTATGACGGGAACTGCATATGGGCAAAATCGTAACATGGTTTCGGGTCCTGGAACCCTTGAAAAGTTCAAGGACTAACAAACATATATCTTACATGAAATTTAACAGTAGGTTACTAGTAATGAAAGTACCATGGGAATTGGTTGTGGTCGAGTTTAATTTCGAAGCCAAAGAATATATTTCCTATGTCCTATGTGTCTCCGAAATCTAGACTTAATTGTAGTGGTTCAGCTATGTTCAAAGGTACTTGCTGCATTTATGTAAAATTTATTTTTATATTTAAATGAATTATATGAAAAGGTGTAAATTTTTAATTGTATTTTAGAAATACATTTATTGCATATTTTGCGTTTATAAGCTTTTCTATTAGGTATATAAACTAACCATTTAAAATAATTGCAATTTTTAAAAATTTGAATTATTAAATATATTATGCTTTGATTATCTTTTTATCACAAAATTTAATAATTAGAATTTTTTCATTTTGTAATTGAATTGGAATAAATATATTTTCATTTATTTCAAGTTTGTTTGTTTTTTAATATTTTTAAATAGATAAATTAGTAAGAATTTGTAGTATTTCTTAATAGATAGGGTAATTAGAAAATGTTTTTAGTATTATACAGTTAATTTGGTTAGCTATGTCTTACGATCAAATTAATAGCAGCTTCTATGGTGTTAAAATGACTTATGGATATGTCCTTAAATTTTAACCAAATAGGTGTAGGGTATTTCTAAGTCGGTTGCACCGACTGACTGTTTCTTTACTTGTTTTATTGATAATTAGGACCGCGGCATTTAATATTAAAAACAAAAAGAAAAAATCAAAAAACTCCAATTAAAAACTAAAAATTGAATTTTAAAATTTTATTTTATACCAGGCAAACATAGTCGAATAGCAAGGATTTATTCCTTAAAATTATATAATTAAATTGTTTAAATTTGTCTTGGCTTAATTTAGTTCCTAAAATTTTGGTAGATGTCACTTATAATTTAAAATTAAATTAAGTAGGCACTTTTACTAAAAGAATTAGCCAAAAATTATAGGGCTTAGACCTTTTTAAACAATTAAAGGAGGTATTAACTAGCAGTTTTACATGACTGTACTACAATACATTAAAAGAAAAAAATACATATTTTTTAATATAATAACATATTTCTTTAATAAAACAAATTTTTATTTTCCATTTATATATATGTATTTGTTTTTAATAAATTCTTTTAAATTACAGACCCCACCCCAACACTAAGCCCCAACAATACTAAAGAAAATAGAAAAAATAGCTAATTAAAATAGATAAAAAATAAGAAACTATGTAATATTTAATTTAAATTCTTATTAAACAAATAAGAAATTATTTCTAAAGAGAAAAAATAGGGGAAGCCCTCCCCCACTTCATTAAAAAAATAGGAAACTACTTCTTTTTTTATTGATAATTAGGAACGCGGCATTTAATATTAAAAACAAAAAGAAAAAATCAAAAAATTCCAATTAAAAACTAAAAATTGAATTTTAAAATTTTATTTTATACCAGGCAAACATAGTCGAATAGCAAGGATTTATTCCTTAAAATTATATAATTAAATTGTTTAAATTTGTCTTGGCTTAATTTAGTTCCTAAAATTTTGGTAGATGTCACTTATAATATAAAATTAAATTAAGTAGGCACTTTTACCAAAAGAATTAGCCAAAAATTATAGGGCTTAGACCTTTTTAAACAATTAAAGGAGGTATTAATTAGCAGTTTTACATGACTGTACTACAATACATTAAAAGAAAAAAATACATATTTTTTAATATAATAACATATTTCTTTAATAAAACAAATTTTTATTTTCCATTTATATATATGTATTTGTTTTTAATAAATTCTTTTAAATTACAGACCCCACCCCAACACTAAGCCCCAACAATACTAAAGAAAATAGAAAAAATAGCTAATTAAAATAGATAAAAAATAAGAAACTATGTAATATTTAATTTAAATTCTTATTAAACAAATAAGAAATTATTTCTAAAGAGAAAAAATAGGGGAAGCCCTCCCCCACTTCATTAAAAAAATAGGAAACTACTTCTTTTTTTATTGATAATTAGGAACGCGGCATTTAATATTAAAAACAAAAAGAAAAAATCAAAAAATTCCAATTAAAAACTAAAAATTGAATTTTAAAATTTTATTTTATACCAGGCAAACATAGTCGAATAGCAAGGATTTATTCCTTAAAATTATATAATTAAATTGTTTAAATTTGTCTTGGCTTAATTTAGTTCCTAAAATTTTGGTAGATGTCACTTATAATTTAAAATTAAATTAAGTAGGCACTTTTACTAAAAGAATTAGCCAAAAATTATAGGGCTTAGACCTTTTTAAACAATTAAAGGAGGTATTAATTAGCAGTTTTACATGACTGTACTACAATACATTAAAAGAAAAAAATACATATTTTTTAATATAATAACATATTTCTTTAATAAAACAAATTTTTATTTTCCATTTATATATATGTATTTGTTTTTAATAAATTCTTTTAAATTACAGACCCCACCCCAACACTAAGCCCCAACAATACTAAAGAAAATAGAAAAAATAGCTAATTAAAATAGATAAAAAATAAGAAACTATGTAATATTTAATTTAAATTCTTATTAAACAAATAAGAAATTATTTCTAAAGAGAAAAAATAGGGGAAGCCCTCCCCCACTTCATTAAAAAAATAGGAAACTACTTCTTTTTTTATTGATAATTAGGAACGCGGCATTTAATATTAAAAACAAAAAGAAAAAATCAAAAAATTCCAATTAAAAACTAAAAATTGAATTTTAAAATTTTATTTTATACCAGGCAAACATAGTCGAATAGCAAGGATTTATTCCTTAAAATTATATAATTAAATTGTTTAAATTTGTCTTGGCTTAATTTAGTTCCTAAAATTTTGGTAGATGTCACTTATAATTTAAAATTAAATTAAGTAGGCACTTTTACTAAAAGAATTAGCCAAAAATTATAGGGCTTAGACCTTTTTAAACAATTAAAGGAGGTATTAATTAGCAGTTTTACATGACTGTACTACAATACATTAAAAGAAAAAAATACATATTTTTTAATATAATAACATATTTCTTTAATAAAACAAATTTTTATTTTCCATTTATATATATGTATTTGTTTTTAATAAATTCTTTTAAATTACAGACCCCACCCCAACACTAAGCCCCAACAATACTAAAGAAAATAGAAAAAATAGCTAATTAAAATAGATAAAAAATAAGAAACTATGTAATATTTAATTTAAATTCTTATTAAACAAATAAGAAATTATTTCTAAAGAGAAAAAATAGGGGAAGCCCTCCCCCACTTCATTAAAAAAATAGGAAACTACTTCTTTTTTTATTGATAATTAGGAACGCGGCATTTAATATTAAAAACAAAAAGAAAAAATCAAAAAATTCCAATTAAAAACTAAAAATTGAATTTTAAAATTTTATTTTATACCAGGCAAACATAGTCGAATAGCAAGGATTTATTCCGCGAAAATTATATAATTAAATTGTTTAAATTTGTCTTGGCTTAATTTAGTTCCTAAAATTTTGGTAGATGTCACTTATAATTTAAAATTAAATTAAGTAGGCACTTTTACTAAAAGAATTAGCCAAAAATTATAGGGCTTAGACCTTTTTAAACAATTAAAGGAGGTATTAATTAGCAGTTTTACATGACTGTACTACAATACATTAAAAGAAAAAAATACATATTTTTTAATATAATAACATATTTCTTTAATAAAACAAATTTTTATTTTCCATTTATATATATGTATTTGTTTTTAATAAATTCTTTTAAATTACAGACCCCACCCCAACACTAAGCCCCAACAATACTAAAGAAAATAGAAAAAATAGCTAATTAAAATAGATAAAAAATAAGAAACTATGTAATATTTAATTTAAATTCTTATTAAACAAATAAGAAATTATTTCTAAAGAGAAAAAATAGGGGAAGCCCTCCCCCACTTCATTAAAAAAATAGGAAACTACTTCTTTTTTTATTGATAATTAGGAACGCGGCATTTAATATTAAAAACAAAAAGAAAAAATCAAAAAATTCCAATTAAAAACTAAAAATTGAATTTTAAAATTTTATTTTATACCAGGCAAACATAGTCGAATAGCAAGGATTTATTCCTTAAAATTATATAATTAAATTGTTTAAATTTGTCTTGGCTTAATTTAGTTCCTAAAATTTTGGTAGATGTCACTTATAATTTAAAATTAAATTAAGTAGGCACTTTTACTAAAAGAATTAGCCAAAAATTATAGGGCTTAGACCTTTTTAAACAATTAAAGGAGGTATTAACTAGCAGTTTTACATGACTGTACTACAATACATTAAAAGAAAAAAATACATATTTTTTAATATAATAACATATTTCTTTAATAAAACAAATTTTTATTTTCCATTTATATATATGTATTTGTTTTTAATAAATTCTTTTAAATTACAGACCCCACCCCAACACTAAGCCCCAACAATACTAAAGAAAATAGAAAAAATAGCTAATTAAAATAGATAAAAAATAAGAAACTATGTAATATTTAATTTAAATTCTTATTAAACAAATAAGAAATTATTTCTAAAGAGAAAAAATAGGGGAAGCCCTCCCCCACTTCATTAAAAAAATAGGAAACTACTTCTTTTTTTATTGATAATTAGGAACGCGGCATTTAATATTAAAAACAAAAAGAAAAAATCAAAAAATTCCAATTAAAAACTAAAAATTGAATTTTAAAATTTTATTTTATACCAGGCAAACATAGTCGAATAGCAAGGATTTATTCCTTAAAATTATATAATTAAATTGTTTAAATTTGTCTTGGCTTAATTTAGTTCCTAAAATTTTGGTAGATGTCACTTATAATTTAAAATTAAATTAAGTAGGCACTTTTACTAAAAGAATTAGCCAAAAATTATAGGGCTTAGACCTTTTTAAACAATTAAAGGAGGTATTAATTAGCAGTTTTACATGACTGTACTACAATACATTAAAAGAAAAAAATACATATTTTTTAATATAATAACATATTTCTTTAATAAAACAAATTTTTATTTTCCATTTATATATATGTATTTGTTTTTAATAAATTCTTTTAAATTACAGACCCCACCCCAACACTAAGCCCCAACAATACTAAAGAAAATAGAAAAAATAGCTAATTAAAATAGATAAAAAAATAAGAAACTATGTAATATTTAATTTAAATTCTTATTAAACAAATAAGAAATTATTTCTAAAGAGAAAAAATAGGGGAAGCCCTCCCCCACTTCATTAAAAAAATAGGAAACTACTTCTTTTTTTATTGATAATTAGGAACGCGGCATTTAATATTAAAAACAAAAAGAAAAAATCAAAAAATTCCAATTAAAAACTAAAAATTGAATTTTAAAATTTTATTTTATACCAGGCAAACATAGTCGAATAGCAAGGATTTATTCCTTAAAATTATATAATTAAATTGTTTAAATTTGTCTTGGCTTAATTTAGTTCCTAAAATTTTGGTAGATGTCACTTATAATTTAAAATTAAATTAAGTAGGCACTTTTACTAAAAGAATTAGCCAAAAATTATAGGGCTTAGACCTTTTTAAACAATTAAAGGAGGTATTAATTAGCAGTTTTACATGACTGTACTACAATACATTAAAAGAAAAAAATACATATTTTTTAATATAATAACATATTTCTTTAATAAAACAAATTTTTATTTTCCATTTATATATATGTATTTGTTTTTAATAAATTCTTTTAAATTACAGACCCCACCCCAACACTAAGCCCCAACAATACTAAAGAAAATAGAAAAAATAGCTAATTAAAATAGATAAAAAATAAGAAACTATGTAATATTTAATTTAAATTCTTATTAAACAAATAAGAAATTATTTCTAAAGAGAAAAAATAGGGGAAGCCCTCCCCCACTTCATTAAAAAAATAGGAAACTACTTCTTTTTTTATTGATAATTAGGAACGCGGCATTTAATATTAAAAACAAAAAGAAAAAATCAAAAAATTCCAATTAAAAACTAAAAATTGAATTTTAAAATTTTATTTTATACCAGGCAAACATAGTCGAATAGCAAGGATTTATTCCGCGAAAATTATATAATTAAATTGTTTAAATTTGTCTTGGCTTAATTTAGTTCCTAAAATTTTGGTAGATGTCACTTATAATTTAAAATTAAATTAAGTAGGCACTTTTACTAAAAGAATTAGCCAAAAATTATAGGGCTTAGACCTTTTTAAACAATTAAAGGAGGTATTAATTAGCAGTTTTACATGACTGTACTACAATACATTAAAAGAAAAAAATACATATTTTTTAATATAATAACATATTTCTTTAATAAAACAAATTTTTATTTTCCATTTATATATATGTATTTGTTTTTAATAAATTCTTTTAAATTACAGACCCCACCCCAACACTAAGCCCCAACAATACTAAAGAAAATAGAAAAAATAGCTAATTAAAATAGATAAAAAATAAGAAACTATGTAATATTTAATTTAAATTCTTATTAAACAAATAAGAAATTATTTCTAAAGAGAAAAAATAGGGGAAGCCCTCCCCCACTTCATTAAAAAAATAGGAAACTACTTCTTTTTTTATTGATAATTAGGAACGCGGCATTTAATATTAAAAACAAAAAGAAAAAATCAAAAAATTCCAATTAAAAACTAAAAATTGAATTTTAAAATTTTATTTTATACCAGGCAAACATAGTCGAATAGCAAGGATTTATTCCTTAAAATTATATAATTAAATTGTTTAAATTTGTCTTGGCTTAATTTAGTTCCTAAAATTTTGGTAGATGTCACTTATAATTTAAAATTAAATTAAGTAGGCACTTTTACTAAAAGAATTAGCCAAAAATTATAGGGCTTAGACCTTTTTAAACAATTAAAGGAGGTATTAATTAGCAGTTTTACATGACTGTACTACAATACATTAAAAGAAAAATATACATATTTTTTAATATAATAACATATTTCTTTAATAAAACAAATTTTTATTTTCCATTTATATATATATGTATTTGTTTTTAATAAATTCTTTTAAATTACAGACCCCACCCCAACACTAAGCCCCAACAATACTAAAGAAAATAGAAAAAATAGCTAATTAAAATAGATAAAAAATAAGAAACTATGTAATATTTAATTTAAATTCTTATTAAACAAATAAGAAATTATTTCTAAAGAGAAAAAATAGGGGAAGCCCTCCCCCACTTCATTAAAAAAATAGGAAACTACTTCTTTTTTTATTGATAATTAGGAACGCGGCATTTAATATTAAAAACAAAAAGAAAAAATCAAAAAATTCCAATTAAAAACTAAATATTGAATTTTAAAATTTTATTTTATACCAGGCAAACATAGTCGAATAGCAAGGATTTATTCCTTAAAATTATATAATTAAATTGTTTAAATTTGTCTTGGCTTAATTTAGTTCCTAAAATTTTGGTAGATGTCACTTATAATTTAAAATTAAATTAAGTAGGCACTTTTACTAAAAGAATTAGCCAAAAATTATAGGGCTTAGACCTTTTTAAACAATTAAAGGAGATATTAATTAGCAGTTTTACATGACTGTACTACAATACATTAAAAGAAAAAAATACATATTTTTTAATATAATAACATATTTCTTTAATAAAACAAATTTTTATTTTCCATTTATATATATGTATTTGTTTTTAATAAATTCTTTTAAATTACAGACCCCACCCTAACACTAAGCCCCAACAATACTAAAGAAAATAGAAAAAATAGCTAATTAAAATAGATAAAAAATAAGAAACTATGTAATATTTAATTTAAATTCTTATTAAACAAATAAGAAATTATTTCTAAAGAGAAAAAATAGGGGAAGCCCTCCCCCACTTCATTAAAAAAATAGGAAACTACTTCTTTTTTTATTGATAATTAGGAACGCGGCATTTAATATTAAAAACAAAAAGAAAAAATCAAAAAATTCCAATTAAAAACTAAAAATTGAATTTTAAAATTTTATTTTATACCAGGCAAACATAGTCGAATAGCAAGGATTTATTCCTTAAAATTATATAATTAAATTGTTTAAATTTGTCTTGGCTTAATTTAGTTCCTAAAATTTTGGTAGATGTCACTTATAATTTAAAATTAAATTAAGTAGGCACTTTTACTAAAAGAATTAGCCAAAAATTATAGGGCTTAGATCTTTTTAAACAATTAAAGGAGGTATTAATTAGCAGTTTTACATGACTGTACTACAATACATTAAAAGAAAAAAATACATATTTTTTAATATAATAACATATTTCTTTAATAAAACAAATTTTTATTTTCCATTTATATATATGTATTTGTTTTTAATAAATTCTTTTAAATTACAGACCCCACCCCAACACTAAGCCCCAACAATACTAAAGAAAATAGAAAAAATAGCTAGTTAAAATAGATAAAAAATAAGAAACTATGTAATATTTAATTTAAATTCTTATTAAACAAATAAGAAATTATTTCTAAAGAGAAAAAATAGGGGAAGCCCTCCCCCACTTCATTAAAAAAATAGGAAACTACTTCTTTTTTTATTGATAATTAGGAACGCGGCATTTAATATTAAAAACAAAAAGAAAAAATCAAAAAATTCCAATTAAAAACTAAAAATTGAATTTTAAAATTTTATTTTATACCAGGCAAACATAGTCGAATAGCAAGGATTTATTCCTTAAAATTATATAATTAAATTGTTTAAATTTGTCTTGGCTTAATTTAGTTCCTAAAATTTTGGTAGATGTCACTTATAATTTAAAATTAAATTAAGTAGGCACTTTTACTAAAAGAATTAGCCAAAAATTATAGGGCTTAGACCTTTTTAAACAATTAAAGGAGGTATTAATTAGCAGTTTTACATGACTGTACTACAATACATTAAAAGAAAAAAATACATATTTTTTAATATAATAACATATTTCTTTAATAAAACAAATTTTTATTTTCCATTTATATATATGTATTTGTTTTTAATAAATTCTTTTAAATTACAGACCCCACCCCAACACTAAGCCCCAACAATACTAAAGAAAATAGAAAAAATAGCTAATTAAAATAGATAAAAAATAAGAAACTATGTAATATTTAATTTAAATTCTTATTAAACAAATAAGAAATTATTTTTAAAGAGAAAAAATAGGGGAAGCCCTCCCCCACTTCATTAAAAAAATAGGAAACTACTTCTTTTTTTATTGATAATTAGGAACGCGGCATTTAATATTAAAAACAAAAAGAAAAAATCAAAAAATTCCAATTAAAAACTAAAAATTGAATTTTAAAATTTTATTTTATACCAGGCAAACATAGTCGAATAGCAAGGATTTATTCCTTAAAATTATATAATTAAATTGTTTAAATTTGTCTTGGCTTAATTTAGTTCCTAAAATTTTGGTAGATGTCACTTATAATTTAAAATTAAATTAAGTAGGCACTTTTACTAAAAGAATTAGCCAAAAATTATAGGGCTTAGACCTTTTTAAACAATTAAAGGAGGTATTAATTAGCAGTTTTACATGACTGTACTACAATACATTAAAAGAAAAAAATACATATTTTTTAATATAATAACATATTTCTTTAATAAAACAAATTTTTATTTTCCATTTATATATATGTATTTGTTTTTAATAAATTCTTTTAAATTACAGACCCCACCCCAACACTAAGCCCCAACAATACTAAAGAAAATAGAAAAAATAGCTAATTAAAATAGATAAAAAATAAGAAACTATGTAATATTTAATTTAAATTCTTATTAAACAAATAAGAAATTATTTCTAAAGAGAAAAAATAGGGGAAGCCCTCCCCCACTTCATTAAAAAAATAGGAAACTACTTCTTTTTTTATTGATAATTAGGAACGCGGCATTTAATATTAAAAACAAAAAGAAAAAATTAAAAAATTCCAATTAAAAACTAAAAATTGAATTTTAAAATTTTATTTTATACCAGGCAAACATAGTCGAATAGCAAGGATTTATTCCTTAAAATTATATAATTAAATTGTTTAAATTTGTCTTGGCTTAATTTAGTTCCTAAAATTTTGGTAGATGTCACTTATAATTTAAAATTAAATTAAGTAGGCACTTTTACTAAAAGAATTAGCCAAAAATTATAGGGCTTAGACCTTTTTAAACAATTAAAGGAGGTATTAATTAGCAGTTTTACATGACTGTACTACAATACATTAAAAGAAAAAAATACATATTTTTTAATATAATAACATATTTCTTTAATAAAACAAATTTTTATTTTCCATTTATATATATGTATTTGTTTTTAATAAATTCTTTTAAATTACAGACCCCACCCCAACACTAAGCCCCAACAATACTAAAGAAAATAGAAAAAATAGCTAGTTAAAATAGATAAAAAATAAGAAACTATGTAATATTTAATTTAAATTCTTATTAAACAAATAAGAAATTACTAGTATCGCCCTGTGCTCGATATTCGAGCTATTTTTGCTTTTAAGTTAACATATAAAATTCGTTTTGTGTAAATTATATTAGACTATACATAATAAAAATTATGAAAACAGTGTTGTCAACAATTCTTGCGCTTGAAATTTGCTTAAAAAAAATTTATAATTTTTCTTAATTATTAAAACATTGTTAAGTACCGATTTTTGAGTTTTGTTTCTATAGCTTAAGCCGGTTGAAAGAGAGGATAAATTGGTACAGTTAAATTAAATTAAAGTTCTAAATATATATAAATATTATTCTAATAAAAACATATTTCTAAACATATACATATACTTATTGAAGTCAAAAACCCAAAATTCGAGTTAATGCTGTCCTTCATATAGCAAACCGTACTTTTTTTAAAAAATTTTAGTACGATTTGAACTATGTTGTACGTATTCTGTAATTTTGTACTAATTAAAAAACTCTGTGAATACCTAATATGTACAACAAAATTAAACATATCATAATTTATAAGTTTAGTATTTATTATTATATAATATTGAATCTGCCAGAAGTACAAATAATTAATAGTGATAAGTTGACCGAAGTCTTTTTTTAAATCTCAATCTTAAGATTTATAGCAAAAAAAAAAGTTTTTCAATAAATCAAAGAATAAATTTTTCCTACCCTTTTTTCATTTTTAAATTTAAAAGCTACATAGGTAAATTTTTACTACTATATAATATATGCCTATTTAAAGTTCTGAAAACATGCGAAAAATGATTCTGAATTCCTTAGTTTACTTTATACCTTTTTGTCTAGTTTGTTTATTTAATTTTTCCTAAGTTTTTTATTGACAAAAATATATTTCTATATATGGTCATGAGCCATGACTCATAAGTTTCTTAAAACAAATAAATATTATTGCTTTTATTCCTTTATGAAGAGTAAACTCTTTTCTACTCTCAACTATTGCCAGCTACTCCCATCAGCCCTTGTAAAAGAGTATATAACAGAGTAGATATTTATTTAATTTATATTTTAATAATTTCCTGCAGATGGCTTTAATTAAAATTCTCTTGAATTATGTTAAATCATATTTTTTATTTGATAATCAATAAGCACTTACCCCCTTCCATTTTAAAAAATATTCTTTATATTTATATCAGCAATTAACCTTAATTTTTTCACTTTATTAATATTTAAATACTATTAAATATAATTAACTTCTCAAATGACAGATAGTTTTAAAATGTCAAATGTATATATGACAATTAATCTGACAATTATGTACTCCTGAAACAAAAATTAGCGTTCCATTTTCAAACTACGCCTATCTAATCTTACGTCAATACGTCTGTCTACATTACATATCCATTATCGGTAAATCGATACGCGCGAACAATATTTAATTTATCAAAAATATTTATTTGAATGTTTTAATTTAGTACCTACCTACAAAAATATTTTTAATTTCATATTATAGGTATTTTGAATATAAGATATTTTTTAATAAAAATTATTGTAAAAAAATATTATTTTTTAAAACATAAAATTAGAAATATAAGAAAATCCAATAATAATATTTTTATACATTTTGTCAATATTTGTAAATTTTAAAAATCCGAGATACTGTACATTGCGTTACGCGTATTTTCGCTGCTCTAATGTAAATTTATGTACCTATTTATTTCCCAATTTTTTGACAGAAATTATACGCTGTACGCTTCTATTTAGGTTAGGACCTAAGGAATAAATAACTTTTTTTGAGAAAGATAATTTTTTTAGTTTTGCAAACATATTGTATTGTAGGTATTTTCAATTTATTTGAATATTTTTATGTTTTAAACTAAATTATTTAAAAAAAAATGTTATTTTAAAATATTTTATTTTTAAAATTTAATCGCAGTAACATAAGAAAAAACAATTTCAATATGTATTCTTATACACTTTGTCGATTTTTAAATATTAAAACTCTGAGGTACAGTACGTCGCGTATGCTTTCATGTAAATTTTTTTAAATAACTAATTATTTTAAAATTTTTTGACAGAAACTGAATGCCGTACATGCTGATTTTGGCTAATCAATAAGAAACAAATCATTTTTCTTAAGAAATAGGTATTATTTTTTTTTTAAGTTTCTGCAAACATATTATAGGTATTTTTTAATAAACAAATATTTTACAAAGATATTATTTTAAAGTTTCTATTTTTATTTTTCGCTTTGTCATTTTGTAAATCCGAGGTACCAGTACGTCGCGTATTTCGATTGCTCACATGTAAATTCATGTAGGTACCTAACTATTTATTTCAAAATTTTCTAGAAATTTCCAGAAATTATACACCGTACGCGTTGGTTAGGCCCTAAGTAACAAATCATTTAAAAAACAAATTATTTTTTTAAGAAAGATTATTTGTTTAACTGTTTTGCAAATATTTATATATTTTAATATCATGACTCTCAAACGTAGAATATATTTCAGAAGTCGGTTTTTTATTGTACATAAAACTTAACAAAAAGCAACTATTTACGATTTACAAAAAAATTTTTTTTTTATAACTGTATTATAATAAGTTGCAAACAAAAGCAAAATACAGTACTTTTCGGTTATAAAGACCATGATGGGACGGAAAATAATTGTCGTAATAAACGAATGTCGTTTTAAAAGAATGCTGTGAATTTTGAAAAATTAGTATAAGACTTGAACATTGTAGAATGTGATGATTCTAGAATGAACACTTCGAACTCATTTGCTATAATTTTATTTGATGTGTCAGTCTCAAGCCTATGTATAGTGCTTTTTCTTCTATTGAAATTTTTTTTTGTATTTTTGATGCGTTATTATGATTTTTTTTATATTCAAAACTAAATAAAAAAGACTTAATTAATCGCCAAGCAACATATTTAGGTATTTAAAGTTTAAATAAAAGAAATATCAATGTAATATAATGTAAGTTTTTTACATTTTTAGGTAAAATTTAATTTTTTAGTAAAAAGTGTAAAGTTTATTATAATTAAAATTGAACCGAGTTCATTATAAATAAAAACTACTGTATAAACCAAATGTATTGCTTTTCGAACAGACTCATTTTTTTCGTTCACTTTTTAAGATAAAGAAAAAACAAAAACAAAAAAAAAATTTTAAAAAAATTTAAATCTCCTTGTTCATTGAACATTTGACTATAAAAAAAAAAAAAAAGAAAGACATAAGTCGGCGCCTATAATATATTGTTTGATTGAGCTGCGAATACAACCGAAAATGCATTACTTTTACCCAGAAAGTCGGCGCATAATATTAGAGTCATAAGCCTTAATTTTTAACAGCGTGACCGTTAAATTCAAAATTACGTTAAATTAAAGACAGGTTTTCACCTGAAAAAACGCAATATTCTTAAAAAAAAATATGATTGTCCTATGAAAACAAAAAAAACCTTTCTTTTGGTTGTTGTTTCATTAAAATTGGTCAAATAGTTTGTTCTAAAAAAGGATGTTTATATTTGTATGGGAAAAAATAAGCCGATTAAATATTATGATTTCTAAAGAGAAAAAATAGGGGAAGCCCTCCCCCACTTCATTAAAAAAATAGGAAACTACTTCTTTTTTTATTGATAATTAGGAACGCGGCATTTAATATTAAAAACAAAAAGAAAAAATCAAAAAATTCCAATTAAAAACTAAAAATTGAATTTTAAAATTTTATTTTATACCAGGCAAACATAGTCGAATAGCAAGGATTTATTCCTTAAAATTATATAATTAAATTGTTTAAATTTGTCTTGGCTTAATTTAGTTCCTAAAATTTTGGTAGATGTCACTTATAATTTAAAATTAAATTAAGTAGGCACTTTTACTAAAAGAATTAGCCAAAAATTATAGGGCTTAGACCTTTTTAAACAATTAAAGGAGGTATTAATTAGCAGTTTTACATGACTGTACTACAATACATTAAAAGAAAAAAATACATATTTTTTAATATAATAACATATTTCTTTAATAAAACAAATTTTTATTTTCCATTTATATATATGTATTTGTTTTTAATAAATTCTTTTAAATTACAGACCCCACCCCAACACTAAGCCCCAACAATACTAAAGAAAATAGAAAAAATAGCTAATTGAAATAGATAAAAAATAAGAAACTATGTAATATTTAATTTAAATTCTTATTAAACAAATAAGAAATTATTTCTAAAGAGAAAAAATAGGGGAAGCCCTCCCCCACTTCATTAAAAAAATAGGAAACTACTTCTTTTTTTATTGATAGTTAGGAACGCGGCATTTAATATTAAAAACAAAAAGAAAAAATCAAAAAATTCCAATTAAAAACTAAAAATTGAATTTTAAAATTTTATTTTATACCAGGCAAACATAGTCGAATAGCAAGGATTTATTCCTTAAAATTATATAATTAAATTGTTTAAATTTGTCTTGGCTTAATTTAGTTCCTAAAATTTTGGTAGATGTCACTTATAATTTAAAATTAAATTAAGTAGGCACTTTTACTAAAAGAATTAGCCAAAAATTATAGGGCTTAGACCTTTTTAAACAATTAAAGGAGGTATTATTTAGCAGTTTTACATGACTGTACTACAATACATTAAAAGAAAAAAATACATATTTTTTAATATAATAACATATTTCTTTAATAAAACAAATTTTTATTTTCCATTTATATATATGTATTTGTTTTTAATAAATTCTTTTAAATTACAGACCCCACCCCAACACTAAGCCCCAACAATACTAAAGAAAATAAAAAAAATAGCTAATTAAAATAGATAAAAAATAAGAAACTATGTAATATTTAATTTAAATTCTTATTAAACAAATAAGAAATTATTTCTAAAGAGAAAAAATAGGGGAAGCCCTCCCCCACTTCATTAAAAAAATAGGAAACTACTTCTTTTTTTATTGATAATTAGGAACGCGGCATTTAATATTAAAAACAAAAAGAAAAAATCAAAAAATTCCAATTAAAAACTAACAAGTAAAGAAACAGTCAGTCGGTGCAACCGACTTAGAAATACCCTACACCTATTTGGTTCAAATTTAAGGACATATCCATAAGTCATTTTAACACCATAGAAGCTGTTATTAATTTGATCGTAAGACATAGCTAACCAAATTAACTGTATAATACAAAAACATTTTCTAATTACCCTATCTATTAAAAAATACTACAAATTCTTACTAATTTATCTATTTAAAAATATTAAAAAACAAACAAACTTGAAATAAATGAAAATATATTTATTCCAATTCAATTACAAAATGAAATAATTCTAATTATTAAATTTTGTGATAAAAAGATAATCAAAGCATAATATATTTAATAATCCAAATTTTTAAAAATTGCAATTATTTTAAATGGTTAGTTTATATACCTAAAAGATAAAACTTTTAAACCCAAAATATGCAATAAATGTATTTCTAAAATACAATTAAAAATTTACACCTTTTCATATAATTCATTTAAATATAAAAATAAATTTTACATAAATGCAGCAAGTACCTTTGAACATAGCTGAACCAATACAATTAAGTCTAGATTTCGGAGACACATAGGACATAGGAAATATATTCTTTGGCTTTGAAATTAAACTCGACCACAACCAATTCCCATGGTACTTTCATTACTAGTAACCTACTGTTAAATTTCATCTAAATACCGGCATTATTTTTTGAGTTATGGTGTTTTTAAGATATATGTTTGTTAGTCCTTGAACTTTTCAAGGGTTCCAGGACCCGAAATTATGGTACGATTTCGCCCATATGCAGTCCCGTCATACTTTCAATACTAGTTAACCCTTGTACACAATTGGAACGCTCTATCTTAATTTTAAGTTACTAGTTTTATTAATTTCGATGATAAACTTTTACACATTGGGGGGTCTAAGAGAGGTTCTGAACCACCACTCCAATTGATCCCAAATTAGGGGGGCACGCAAGAAATAGTAAAGAACACCCTTGTGGCAAATTGGAAGCTTCTACATTTGTTTCAAGTAACTATCTTTATTAATTTCGAAAATATGTTTTAAGGGCCTAAGAACTGAGTGGCTGGTCCCCGATCCACTATTCCAATGGGGCTCAAATTTCAAAGACACTTACGAAATAGGAAGGGACACCCTGATACCAAATTTGGAGGTTCTATCTTCATTGGTTTCGGAATTATGCTCGTTTGGCCTAAATTCGATGAAAAAGTTCTAAGTTCCGAACCCATTGTCCAATCCTCACCGTACGTAATCACCGCCGTAGTTTCGCTGCCAATAACCTACAGCACAAATTTCATGAAGATAGCCTCATTAGTTGTTGAGTTATCGTGATTTTTTATATATGTTCCTTAGCCCTGACATCGATTAAAAGGTCCGGAATCCGAACCGTTGGGCTGATTTCGCCCTTATATAGTCCGCGCTGTACTTATAGTACTAGTTAACCTTTGTACACAATTTGAACGGTCTATCCTAATTTTAAGTAACTATTTTTAGTAATTTCGATTATAAGCCTTTAAAACTTGGGAGGTCTGAGAGGGGTACAGAACCACCACTCCAATTGATCCCAAATTAGGGGAACACGCAAGAGATAGTAAAGAACACCCTTGTGGCAAATTGGAAGCTTCTACATTTTTTCAAGTTGTTATCTTTATTAATTTTAAAGATATGCTTTAAGGTCTTCGGAAATGTGTGGCTGGTCCCCGACCCACTACTCCAATGGGACCCAAATTCACAAGACACTTAGGAAATAGGAAGGGACACCCTGATACTAAATTTGGAGGTTCTATCTTCATTGGTTTCGGAATTATGCTCGTTTGGCCTAAATTCGATCAAAAAGTTCTAGGTTCCGAACCCATGGTCCAATCCCGACCTTACGCAATTCCCGAAGTATTTTCATTACTAGTAACCTACAGCACAAATTTGATGAAGATAGCGTCATTAGTTGTTGAGTTATCGTGATTTTTTATATTTGTTCGTTAGCCCTGAAGCCGATTAAAAGGTCCAGAATCCGAACCCATGGGCCGATTTCGCCCATATGCAATCCCCGCCGTACTTTCAGTCCTAGTAACCTACAGTTAAAATTTCATCAAGATAGCTCCATTATTTTTTGAGTTATTGTGCCTACGGACGGACGGACGGACGGACGGACGGACATGGCTATATCGACTAAGGCGGTCACGCTGATCACAAATATATATACTTTTCCATATCTAGCTCGCTACCTTTAGGTGGTTACAAACACCATACCAAAGTTAATACACCCCTTTACCTATTCTATAGGTGTAGGGTATAAAAATTGAATTTTAAAATTTTATTTTATACCAGGCAAACATAGTCGAATAGCAAGGATTTATTCCTTAAAATTATATAATTAAATTGTTTAAATTTGTCTTGGCTTAATTTAGTTCCTAAAATTTTGGTAGATGTCACTTATAATTTAAAATTAAATTAAGTAGGCACTTTTACTAAAAGAATTAGCCAAAAATTATAGGGCTTAGACCTTTTTAAACAATTAAAGGAGGTATTAATTAGCAGTTTTACATGACTGTACTACAATACATTAAAAGAAAAAAATACATATTTTTTATTTAATATAATAACATATTTCTTTAATATACAAATTTTTATTTTCCATTTATATATATGTATTTGTTTTTAATAAATTCTTTTAAATTACAGACCCCACCCCAACACTAAGCCCCAACAATACTAAAGAAAATAGAAAAAATAGCTAATTAAAATAGATAAAAAATAAGAAACTATGTAATATTTAATTTAAATTCTTATTAAACAAATAAGAAATTATTTCTAAAGAGAAAAAATAGGGGAAGCCCTCCCCCACTTCATTAAAAAAATAGGAAACTACTTCTTTTTTTATTGATAATTAGGAACGTGGCATTTAATATTAAAAACAAAAAGAAAAAATCAAAAAATTCCAATTAAAAACTAAAAATTGAATTTTAAAATTTTATTTTATACCAGGCAAACATAGTCGAATAGCAAGGATTTATTCCTTAAAATTATATAATTAAATTGTTTAAATTTGTCTTGGCTTAATTTAGTTCCTAAAATTTTGGTAGATGTCACTTATAATTTAAAATTAAATTAAGTAGGCACTTTTAATAAAAGAATTAGCCAAAAATTATAGGGCTTAGACCTTTTTAAACAATTAAAGGAGGTATTAATTAGCAGTTTTACATGACTGTACTACAATACATTAAAAGAAAAAAATACATATTTTTTAATATAATAACATATTTCTTTAATAAAACAAATTTTTATTTTCCATTTATATATATGTATTTGTTTTTAATAAATTCTTTTAAATTACAGAACCCACCCCAACACTAAGCCCCAACAATACTAAAGAAAAGAGAAAAAATATCTAATTAAAATAGATAAAAAATAAGAAACTATGTAATATTTAATTTAAATTCTTATTAAACAAATAAGAAATTATTTCTAAAGAGAAAAAATAGGGGAAGCCCTCCCCCACTTCATTAAAAAAATAGGAAACTATTTCTTTTTTTATTGATAATTAGGAACGTGGCATTTAATATTAAAAACAAAAAGAAAAAATCAAAAAATTCCAATTAAAAACTAAAAATTGAATTTTACAATTTTATTTTATACCAGGCAAACATAGTCGAATAGCAAGGATTTATTCCTTAAAATTATATAATTAAATTGTTTAAATTTGTCTTGGCTTAATTTAGTTCCTAAAATTTTGGTAGATGTCACTTATAATTTAAAATTAAATTAAGTAGGCACTTTTAATAAAAGAATTAGCCAAAAATTATAGGGCTTAGACCTTTTTAAACAATTAAAGGAGGTATTAATTAGCAGTTTTACATGACTGTACTGCAATACATTAAAAGAAAAAAATACATATTTTTTAATATAATAACATATTTCTTTAATAAAACAAATTTTTATTTTCCATTTATATATATATGTATTTGTTTTTAATAAATTCTTTTAAATTACAGACCCCACCCCAACACTAAGCCCCAACAATACTAAAGAAAAGAGAAAAAATATCTAATTAAAATAGATAAAAAATAAGAAACTATGTAATATTTAATTTAAATTCTTATTAAACAAATAAGAAATTATTTCTAAAGAGAAAAAATAGGGGAAGCCCTCCCCCACTTCATTAAAAAAATAGGAAACTACTTCTTTTTTTATTGATAATTAGGAACGTGGCATTTAATATTAAAAACAAAAAGAAAAAATCAAAAAATTCCAATTAAAAACTAAAAATTGAATTTTAAAATTTTATTTCTTACCAGGCAAACATAGTCGAATAGCAAGGATTTATTCCTTAAAATTATATAATTAAATTGTTTAAATTTGTCTTGGCTTAATTTAGTTCCTAAAATTTTGGTAGATGTTACTTATAATTTAAAATTAAATTAAGTAGGCACTTTTAATAAAAGAATTAGCCAAAAATTATAAGGCTTAGACCTTTTTAAACAATTAAAGGAGATATTAATTAGCAGTTTTACATGACTGTACTACAATACATTAAAAGAAAAAAATACATATTTTTTAACATATTTCTTTAATAAAACAAATTTTTATTTCCCATTTATATATATGTATTTGTTTTTAATAAATTCTTTTAAATTACAGACCCCACCCCAACACTAAGCCCCAACAATACTAAAGAAAAGAGAAAAAAAATCTAATTAAAATATATAAAAAATAAGAAACTATGTAATATTTAATTTAAATTCTTATTAAACAAATAAGAAATTATTTCTAAAGAGAAAAAATAGGGGAAGCCCTCCCCCACTTCATTAAAAAAATAGGAAACTACTTCTTTTTTTATTGATAATTAGGAACGTGGCATTTAATACTAAAAACAAAAAGAAAAAATCAAAAAATTCCAATTAAAAACTAAAAATTGAATTTTAAAATTTTATTTTATACCAGGCAAACATAGTCGAATAGCAAGGATTTATTCCTTAAAATTATATAATTAAATTGTTTAAATTTGTCTTGGCTTAATTTAGTTCCTAAAATTTTGGTAGATGTCACTTATAATTTAAAATTAAATTAAGTAGGCACTTTTAATAAAAGAATTAGCCAAAAATTATAGGGCTTAGACCTTTTTAAACAATTAAAGGAGGTATTAATTAGCAGTTTTACATGACTGTACTACAATACATTAAAAGAAAAAAATACATATTTTTTAATATAATAACATATTTCTTTAATAAAACAAATTTTTATTTTCCATTTATATATATGTATTTGTTTTTAATAAATTCTTTTAAATTACAGACCCCACCCCAACACTAAGCCCCAACAATACTAAAGAAAAGAGAAAAAATATCTAATTAAAATAGATAAAAAATAAGAAACTATGTAATATTTAATTTAAATTCTTATTAAACAAATAAGAAATTATTTCTAAAGAGTAAAAATAGGAGAAGCCCTCCCCCACTTCATTAAAAAAATAGGAAACTACTTCTTTTTTTAAAGATAATTAGGAACGTGGCATTTAATATTAAAAACAAAGAGAAAAAATCAAAAAATTCCAATTAAAAACTAAAAATTGAATTTTAAAATTTTATTTTATACCAGGCAAACATAGTCGAATAGCAAGGATTTATTCCTTAAAATTATATAATTAAATTGTTTAAATTTGTCTTGGCTTAATTTAGTTCCTAAAATTTCGGTAGATGTCATTTATAATTTAAAATTAAATTAAGTAGGCACTTTTAATAAAAGAATTAGCCAAAAATTATAGGGCTTAGACCTTTTTAAACAATTAAAGGAGGTATTAATTAGCAGTTTTACATGACTGTACTACAATACATTAAAAGAAAAAAATACATATTTTTTAATATAATAACATATTTCTTTAATAAAACAAATTTTTATTTTCCATTTATATATAATATATATTATATATGTATTTGTTTTTAATAAATTCTTTTAAATTACAGACCCCACCCCAACACTAAGCCCCAACAATACTAAAGAAAAGAGAAAAAATATCTAATTAAAATAGATAAAAAATAAGAAACTATGTAATATTTAATTTAAATTCTTATTAAACAAATAAGAAATTATTTCTAAAGAGAAAAAATAGGGGAAGCCCTCGCCCACTTCATTAAAAAAATAGGAAACTACTTCTTTTTTTATTGATAATTAGGAACGTGGCATTTAATATTAAAAACAAAAAGAAAAAATCAAAAAATTCCAATTAAAAACTAAAAATTGAATTTTAAAATTTTATTTTATACCAGGCAAACATAGTCGAATAGCAAGGATTTATTCCTTAAAATTATATAATTAAATTGTTTAAATTTGTCTTGGCTTAATTTAGTTCCTAAAATTTTGGTAGATGTCACTTATAATTTAAAATTAAATTAAGTAGGCACTTTTAATAAAAGAATTAGCCAAAAATTATAGGGCTTAGACCTTTTTAAACAATTAAAGGAGGTATTAATTAGCAGTTTTACATGACTGTACTACAATACATTAAAAGAAAAAAATACATATTTTTTAATATAATAACATATTTCTTTAATAAAACAAATTTTTATTTTCCATTTATATATATGTATTTGTTTTTAATAAATTCTTTTAAATTACAGACCCCACCCCAACACTAAGCCCCAACAATACTAAAGAAAAGAGAAAAAATATCTAATTAAAATAGATAAAAAATAAGAAACTATGTAATATTTAATTTAAATTCTTATTAAACAAATAAGAAATTATTTCTAAAGAGAAAAAATAGGGGAAGCCCTCCCCCACTTCATTAAAAAAATAGGAAACTACTTCTTTTTTTATTGGTAATTTGGAACGTGGCATTTAATATTAAAAACAAAAAGAAAAAATCAAAAAATTCCAATTAAAAACTAAAAATTGAATTTTAAAATTTTATTTTATACCAGGCAAACATAGTCGAATAGCACGGATTTATTCCTTAAAATTATATAATTAAATTGTTTAAATTTGTCTTGGCTTAATTTAGTTCCTAAAATTTTGGTAGATGTCACTTATAATTTAAAATTAAATTAAGTAGGCACTTTTAATAAAAGAATTAGCCAAAAATTATAGGGCTTGGACCTTTTTAAACAATTAAAAGAGGTATTAATTAGCAGTTTTACATGACTGTACTACAATACATTAAAAGAAAAAAATACATATTTTTTAATATAATAACATATTTCTTTAATAAAACAAATTTTTATTTTCCATTTATATATATGTATTTGTTTTTAATAAATTCTTTTAAATTACAGACCCCACCCCAACACTAAGCCCCAACAATACTACAGAAAAGAGAAAAAATATCTAATTAAAATAGATAAAAAATAAGAAACTATGTAATATTTAATTTAAATTCTTATTAAACAAATAAGAAATTATTTCTAAAGAGAAAAAATAGGGGAAGCCCTCCCCCACTTCATTAAAAAAATAGGAAACTACTTCTTTTTTTATTGATAATTAGGAACGTGGCATTTAATATTAAAAACAAAAAGAAAAAATCAAAAAATTCCAATTAAAAACTAAAAATTTAATTTTAAAATTTTATTTTATACCAGGCAAACATAGTCGAATAGCAAGGATTTATTCCTTAAAATTATATAATTAAATTGATTAAATTTGTCTTGGCTTAATTTAGTTCCTAAAATTTTGGTAGATGTCACTTATAATTTAAAATTAAATTAAGTAGGCACTTTTAATAAAAGAATTAGCCAAAAATTATAGGGCTTAGACCTTTTTAAACAATTAAAGGAGATATTAATTAGCAGTTTTACATGACTGTACTACAATACATTAAAAGAAAAAAATACATATTTTTTAATATAATAACATATTTCTTTAATAAAACAAATTTTTATTTTCCATTTATATATATGTATTTGTTTTTAATAAATTCTTTTAAATTACAGACCCCACCCCAACACTAAGCCCCAACAATACTAAAGAAAAGAGAAAAAATATCTAATTAAAATAGATAAAAAATAAGAAACTATGTAATATTTAATTTAAATTCTTATTAAACAAATAAGAAATTATTTCTAAAGAGAAAAAATAGGGGAAGGCCTCCCCCACTTCATTAAAAAAATAGGAAACTACTTCTTTTTTTATTGATAATTAGGAACGTGGCATTTAATATTAAAAACAAAAAGAAAAAATCAAAAAATTCCAATTAAAAACTAAAAATTGAATTTTAAAATTTTATTTTATACCAGGCAAACATAGTCGAATAGCAAGGATTTATTCCTTAAAATTATATAATTAAATTGTTTAAATTTGTCTTGGCTTAATTTAGTTCCTAAAATTTTGGTAGATGTCACTTATAATTTAAAATTAAATTAAGTAGGCACTTTTAATAAAAGAATTAGCCAAAAATTATAGGGCTTAGACCTTTTTAAACAATTAAAGGAGGTATTAATTAGCAGTTTTACATGACTGTACTACAATACATTAAAAGAAAAAAATACATATTTTTTAATATAATAACATATTTCTTTAATAAAACAAATTTTTATTTTCCATTTATATATATGTATTTGTTTTTAATAAATTCTTTTAAATTACAGAACCCACCCCAACACTAAGCCCCAACAATACTAAAGAAAAGAGAAAAAATATCTAATTAAAATAGATAAAAAATAAGAAACTATGTAATATTTAATTTAAATTCTTATTAAACAAATAAGAAATTATTTCTAAAGAGAAAAAATAGGGGAAGCCCTCCCCCACTTCATTAAAAAAATAGGAAACTATTTCTTTTTTTATTGATAATTAGGAACGTGGCATTTAATATTAAAAACAAAAAGAAAAAATCAAAAAATTCCAATTAAAAACTAAAAATTGAATTTTACAATTTTATTTTATACCAGGCAAACATAGTCGAATAGCAAGGATTTATTCCTTAAAATTATATAATTAAATTGTTTAAATTTGTCTTGGCTTAATTTAGTTCCTAAAATTTTGGTAGATGTCACTTATAATTTAAAATTAAATTAAGTAGGCACTTTTAATAAAAGAATTAGCCAAAAATTATAGGGCTTAGACCTTTTTAAACAATTAAAGGAGGTATTAATTAGCAGTTTTACATGACTGTACTGCAATACATTAAAAGAAAAAAATACATATTTTTTAATATAATAACATATTTCTTTAATAAAACAAATTTTTATTTTCCATTTATATATATATGTATTTGTTTTTAATAAATTCTTTTAAATTACAGACCCCACCCCAACACTAAGCCCCAACAATACTAAAGAAAAGAGAAAAAATATCTAATTAAAATAGATAAAAAATAAGAAACTATGTAATATTTAATTTAAATTCTTATTAAACAAATAAGAAATTATTTCTAAAGAGAAAAAATAGGGGAAGCCCTCCCCCACTTCATTAAAAAAATAGGAAACTACTTCTTTTTTTATTGATAATTAGGAACGTGGCATTTAATATTAAAAACAAAAAGAAAAAATCAAAAAATTCCAATTAAAAACTAAAAATTGAATTTTAAAATTTTATTTTATACCAGGCAAACATAGTCGAATAGCAAGGATTTATTCCTTAAAATTATATAATTAAATTGTTTAAATTTGTCTTGGCTTAATTTAGTTTCTAAAATTTTGGTAGATGTCACTTATAATTTAAAATTAAATTAAGTAGGCACTTTTAATAAAAGAATTAGCCAAAAATTATAGGGCTTCGACCTTTTTAAACAATTAAAGGAGGTATTAATTAGCAGTTTTACATGACTGTACTACAATACATTAAAAGAAAAAAATACATATTTTTTAATATAATAACATATTTCTTTAATAAAACAAATTTTTATTTTCCATTTATATATATGTATTTATTTTTAATAAATTCTTTTAAATTACAGACCCCACCCAAACACTAAGCCCCAACAATACTAAAGAAAAGAGAAAAAATATCTAATTAGAATAGATAAAAAATAAGAAACTATGTAATATTTAATTTAAATTCTTATTAAACAAATAAGAAATTATTTCTAAAGAGAAAAAATAGGGGAAGCCCTCCCCCACTTCATTAAAAAAATAGGAAACTACTTCTTTTTTTATTGATAATTAGGAACGTGGCATTTAATATTAAAAACAAAAAGAAAAAATCAAAAAATTCCAATTAAAAACTAAAAATTGAATTTTAAAATTTTATTTTATACCAGGCAAACATAGTCGAATAGCAAGGATTTATTCCTTAAAATTATATAATTAAATTGCTTAAATTTGTCTTGGCTTAATTTAGTTCCTAAAATTTTGGTAGATGTCACTTATAATTTAAAATTAAATTAAGTAGGCACTTTTAATAAAAGAATTAGCCAAAAATTATAGGGCTTAGACCTTTTTAAACAATTAAAGGAGGTATTAATTAGCAGTTTTACATGACTGTACTACAATACATTAAAAGAAAAAAATACATATTTTTTAATATAATAACATATTTCTTTAATAAAACAAATTTTTATTTTCCATTTATATATATGTATTTGTTTTTAATAAATTCTTTTAAATTACAGACCCCACCCCAACACTAAGCCCCAACAATACTAAAGAAAAGAGAAAAAATATCTAATTAAAATAGATAAAAAATAAGAAACTATGTAATATTTAATTTAAATTCTTATTAAACAAATAAGAAATTATTTCTAAAGAGAAAAAATAGGGGAAGCCCTCCCCCACTTCATTAAAAAAAATAGGAAACTACTTCTTTTTTTATTGATAATTAGGAACGTGGCATTTAATATTAAAAACAAAAAGAAAAAATCAAAAAATTCCAATTAAAAACTAAAAATTGAATTTTAAAATTTTATTTTATACCAGGCAAACATAGTCGAATAGCAAGGATTTATTCCTTAAAATTATATAATTAAATTGTTTAAATTTGTCTTGGCTTAATTTAGTTCCTAAAATTTTGGTAGATGTCACTTATAATTTAAAATTAAATTAAGTAGGCACTTTTAATAAAAGAATTAGCCAAAAATTATAGGGCTTAGACCTTTTTAAACAATTAAAGGAGGTATTAATTAGCAGTTTTACATGACTGTACTACAATACATTAAAAGAAAAAAATACATATTTTTTAATATAATAACATATTTCTTTAATAAAACAAATTTTTATTTTCCATTTATATATATGTATTTGTTTTTAATAAATTCTTTTAAATTACAGACCCCACCCCAACACTAAGCCCCAACAATACTAAAGAAAAGAGAAAAAATATCTAATTAAAATAGATAAAAAATAAGAAACTATGTAATATTTAATTTAAATTCTTATTAAACAAATAAGAAATTATTTCTAAAGAGAAAAAATAGGGAAAGCCCTCCCCCACTTCATTAAAAAAATAGGAAACTACTTCTTTTTTTATTGATAATTAGGAACGTGGCATTTAATATTAAAAACAAAAAGAAAAAATCAAAAAATTCCAATTAAAAACTAAAAATTTAATTTTAAAATTTTATTTTATACCAGGCAAACATAGTCGAATAGCAAGGATTTATTCCTTAAAATTATATAATTAAATTGTTTAAATTTGTCTTGGCTTAATTTAGTTCCTAAAATTTTGGTAGATGTCACTTATAATTTAAAATTAAATTAAGTAGGCACTTTTAATAAAAGAATTAGCCAAAAATTATAGGGCTTAGACCTTTTTAAAAAATTAAAGGAGGTATTAATTAGCAGTTTTACATGACTGTACTACAATACATTAAGACAAATTTAAACAATTTAATTATATAATTTTAAAGAATAAATCCCTGCTATTCGACTATGTTTGCCTGGTAAGAAATAAAATTTTAAAATTCGATTTTTAGTTTTTAATTGGAATTTTTTGATTTTTTCCTTTTGTTTTTATTATTAAATGCTATGTTCCTAATTATCAATAAAAAAAGAAGTAGTTTCCTATTTTTTTAATGAACTGGGGGAGGGCTTCTCCTATTTTATCTCTTTAGAAATAATTTCTTATTTTTTTAATAAGAATTTAAATTATATATTAAATAGTTTCTTATTTTTTATCTATTCTAATTAGATATTTTTTCTCCTTTCTTTACAAATAGTGTGGTTATGGCTTAGTGTTGGGGTGGTGATCTGTAATTTAAAAGAATTTATTAAAAACAAATACATATATATAAATGGAAAATAAGAATTTGTTTTATTAAAGAAATATGTAAAAACGAGATTTAGTTTTGTTCTTTTAATGTATTGTAAAGTCGTGTAAAACTACTAATTGATACTTTTTTTATTGTTCTTATTATTGTTAAAAAGGCTAAGCCCTACAATTTTTGGCTAATTCTTTTATTAAAAGTACGTACTTAATTTAATTTTAAATTAGAAGTGACATCTACCAAAGTTTGTAGAACTAACTTAAGCCAAGACAAATTTAAACAATTTAATTATATAATTTTAAAGAATAAATCCCTGCTATTCGACTATGTTTGCCTGGTATAAAATAAAATTTTAAAATTCAATTTTTAGTTTTTAATTGAAATTTTTTGATTTTTTCCTTTTGATTTTATTTTTAAATGCTACGTTCCTAATCATCAATAAAAAAAGAAGTAGTTTCCTATTTTTTATATGAAGTGGGGGAGGGCTTCTCCTTTTTTTTCTCTTTAGAAATAATTTCTTATTTGTTTAATAAGAATTTAAATTAAATATTACATAGTTTCTTATTTTTTATCTATTCTAATTAGATATTTTTTCTCTTTTCTTTTTTTGGTAGATGTCACTTATAATTTAAAATCAAATTGAGTATACACCTTTAATAAAAAATTAGCCAAAAATTATAGGACTTAGACCTTTTTAAACAATTGAATTAGGTATTAATTAGGAGTTTTACATGACTTTACTACAATACATTAAAAGAACAAATTACATATTTTTTAATATAATAATATATTTCTTTAATAAAACAAATTTTTATTTTCCATTTATATATATGTATTTGTTTTTAATAAATTCTTTTAAATTACAGACCCCACCCCAACACTAAGCCCCAACAATACTAAAGAAAAGAGAAAAAATATCTAATTAAAATAGATAAAAAATAAGAAACTAAGTAATATTTAATTTAAATTCTTATTAAACAAATAAGAAATTATTTCTAAAGAGAAAAAATAGGGGAAGCCCTCCCCCACTTCATTAAAAAAATAGGAAACTACTTCTTTTTTTGTTGATAATTAGGAACGTAGCATTTAATAATAAAAACAAAAAGAAAAAATCAAAAAATTCCAATTAAAAACTAAATATTGAATTTAAAAATTTTATTTTATACCAGGCAAACATAGTCGAATAGCAGGGAATTATTCCTTAAAATTGTATAATTAAATTGTTTAAATTTGTCTTGGCTTAATTTAGTTCCTAAAATTTTGGTAGATGTCACTTATAATTTAAAATCAAATTGAGTATACACCTTTAATAAAAAATTAGCCAAAAATTATAGGACTTAGACCTTTTTAAACAATTGAAGGAGGTATTAATTAGGAGTTTTACATGACTTTACTACAATACATTAAAAGAACAAATTACATATTTTTTAATATAATAATATATTTCTTTAATAAAAAACAAATTTTTATTTTCCATTTATATATATGTATTTGTTTTTAATAAATTCTTTTAAATTACAGACCCCACCCCAACACTAAGCCCCAACAATACTAAAGAAAAGAGAAAAAATATCTAATTAAAATAGATAAAAAATAAGAAACTAAGTAATATTTAATTTAAATTCTTATTAAACAAATAAGAAATTGTTTCTAAAGAGAAAAAATAGGGGAAGCCCTCCCCCACTTCATTAAAAAAATAGGAAACTACTTCTTTTTTTGTTGATAATTAGGAACGTAGAATTTAATAATAAAAACAAAAAGAAAAAATCAAAAATTCCAATTAAAAACTAAATATTGAATTTAAAAATTTTATTTTATACCAGGCAAACATAGTCGAATAGCAGGCAATTATTCCTTAAAATTATATAATTAAATTGTTTAAATTTGTCTTGGCTTAATTTAGTTCCTAAAATTTTGGTAGATGTCACTTATAATTTAAAATCAAATTGAGTATACACCTTTAATAAAAAATTAGCCAAAAATTATAGGACTTAGACCTTTTTAAACAATTGAAGGAGGTATTAATTAGGAGTTTTACATGACTTTACTACAATACATTAAAAGAACAAATTACATATTTTTTAATATAATAATATATTTCTTTAATAAAACAAATTTTTATTTTCCATTTATATATATGTATTTGTTTTTAATAAATTCTTTTAAATTACAGACCCCACCCCAACACTAAGCCCCAACAATACTAAAGAAAAGAGAAAAAATATCTAATTAAAATAGATAAAAAATAAGAAACTAAGTAATATTTAATTTAAATTCTTATTAAACAAATAAGAAATTGTTTCTAAAGAGAAAAAATAGGGGAAGCCCTCCCCCACTTCATTAAAAAAATAGGAAACTACTTCTTTTTTTGTTGATAATTAGGAACGTAGCATTTAATAATAAAAACAAAAAGAAAAAATCAAAAAATTCCAATTAAAAACTAAATATTGAATTTAAAAATTTTATTTTATACCAGGCAAACATAGTCGAATAGCAGGGAATTATTCCTTAAAATTATATAATTAAATTGTTTAAATTTGTCTTGGCTTAATTTAGTTCCTAAAATTTTGGTAGATGTCACTTATAATTTAAAATCAAATTGAGTATACACCTTTAATAAAAAATTAGCCAAAAATTATAGGACTTAGACCTTTTTAAACAATTGAAGGAGGTATTAATTAGGAGTTTTACATGACTTTACTACAATACATTAAAAGAACAAATTACATATTTTTTAATATAATAATATATTTCTTTAATAAAACAAATTTTTATTTTCCATTTATATATATGTATTTGTTTTTAATAAATTCTTTTAAATTACAGACCCCACCCCAACACTAAGCCCCAACAATACTAAAGAAAAGAGAAAAAATATCTAATTAAAATAGATAAAAAATAAGAAACTAAGTAATATTTAATTTAAATTCTTATTAAACAAATAAGAAATTGTTTCTAAAGAGAAAAAATAGGGGAAGCCCTCCCCCACTTCATTAAAAAATAGGAAACTACTTCTTTTTTTGTTGATAATTAGGAACGTAGCATTTAATAATAAAAACAAAAAGAAAAAATCAAAAAATTCCAATTAAAAACTAAATATTGAATTTAAAAATTTTATTTTATACCAGGCAAACATAGTCGAATAGCAGGCAATTATTCCTTAAAATTATATAATTAAATTGTTTAAATTTGTCTTGGCTTAATTTAGTTCTACAAATTTTGGTAGATGTCACTTATAATTTAAAATCAAATTGAGTATACACCTTTAATAAAAAATTAGCCAAAAATTATAGGACTTAGACCTTTTTAAACAATTGAAGGAGGTATTAATTAGGAGTTTTACATGACTTTACTACAATACATTAAAAGAACAAATTACATATTTTTTAATATAATAATATATTTCTTTAATAAAACAAATTTTTATTTTCCATTTATATATATATGTATTTGTTTTTAATAAATTCTTTTAAATTACAGACCCCACCCCAACACTAAGCCCCAACAATACTAAAGAAAAGAGAAAAAATATCTAATTAAAATAGATAAAAAATAAGAAACTAAGTAATATTTAATTTAAATTCTTATTAAACAAATAATAAATTGTTTCTAAAGAGAAAAAATAGGGGAAGCCCTCCCCCACTTCATTAAAAAAATAGGAAACTACTTCTTTTTTTGTTGATAATTAGGAACGTAGCATTTAATAATAAAAACAAAAAGAAAAAATCAAAAAATTCCAATTAAAAACTAAATATTGAATTTAAAAATTTTATTTTATACCAGGCAAACATAGTCGAATAGCAGGGAATTATTCCTTAAAATTATATAATTAAATTGTTTAAATTTGTCTTGGCTTAATTTAGTTCCTAAAATTTTGGTAGATGTCACTTATAATTTAAAATCAAATTGAGTATACACCTTTAATAAAAAATTAGCCAAAAATTATAGGACTTAGACCTTTTTAAACAATTGAAGGAGGTATTAATTAGGAGTTTTACATGACTTTACTACAATACATTAAAAGAACAAATTACATATTTTTTAATATAATAATATATTTCTTTAATAAAACAAATTTTTATTTTCCATTTATATATATGTATTTGTTTTTAATAAATTCTTTTAAATTACAGACCCCACCCCAACACTAAGCCCCAACAATACTAAAGAAAAGAGAAAAAATATCTAATTAAAATAGATAAAAAATAAGAAACTAAGTAATATTTAATTTAAATTCTTATTAAACAAATAAGAAATTGTTTCTAAAGAGAAAAAATAGGGGAAGCCCTCCCCCACTTCATTAAAAAAATAGGAAACTACTTCTTTTTTTGTTGATAATTAGGAACGTAGCATTTAATAATAAAAACAAAAAGAAAAAATCAAAAAATTCCAATTAAAAACTAAATATTGAATTTAAAAATTTTATTTTATACCAGGCAAACATAGTCGAATAGCAGGCAATTATTCCTTAAAATTATATAATTAAATTGTTTAAATTTGTCTTGGCTTAATTTAGTTCCTAAAATTTTGGTAGATGTCACTTATAATTTAAAATCAAATTGAGTATACACCTTTAATAAAAAATTAGCCAAAAATTATAGGACTTAGACCTTTTTAAACAATTGAAGGAGGTATTAATTAGGAGTTTTACATGACTTTACTACAATACATTAAAAGAACAAATTACATATTTTTTAATATAATAATATATTTCTTTAATAAAACAAATTTTTATTTTCCATTTATATATATGTATTTGTTTTTAATAAATTCTTTTAAATTACGGACCCCACCCCAACACTAAGCCCCAACAATACTAAAGAAAAGAGAAAAAATATCTAATTAAAATAGATAAAAAATAAGAAACTAAGTAATATTTAATTTAAATTCTTATTAAACAAATAAGAAATTGTTTCTAAAGAGAAAAAATAGGGGAAGCCCTCCCCCACTTCATTAAAAAAATAGGAAACTACTTCTTTTTTTGTTGATAATTAGGAACGTAGCATTTAATAATAAAAACAAAAAGAAAAAATCAAAAAATTCCAATTAAAAACTAAATATTGAATTTAAAAATTTTATTTTATACCAGGCAAACATAGTCGAATAGCAGGGAATTATTCCTTAAAATTATATAATTAAATTGTTTAAATTTGTCTTGGCTTAATTTAGTTCCTAAAATTTTGGTAGATGTCACTTATAATTTAAAATCAAATTGAGTATACACCTTTAATAAAAAATTAGCCAAAAATTATAGGACTTAGACCTTTTTAAACAATTGAAGGAGGTATTAATTAGGAGTTTTACATGACTTTACTACAATACATTAAAAGAACAAATTACATATTTTTTAATATAATAATATATTTCTTTAATAAAACAAATTTTTATTTTCCATTTATATATATGTATTTGTTTTTAATAAATTCTTTTAAATTACGGACCCCACCCCAACACTAAGCCCCAACAATACTAAAGAAAAGAGAAAAAATATCTAATTAAAATAGATAAAAAATAAGAAACTAAGTAATATTTAATTTAAATTCTTATTAAACAAATAAGAAATTGTTTCTAAAGAGAAAAAATAGGGGAAGCCCTCCCCCACTTCATTAAAAAAATAGGAAACTACTTCTTTTTTTGTTGATAATTAGGAACGTAGCATTTAATAATAAAAACAAAAAGAAAAAATCAAAAAATTCCAATTAAAAACTAAATATTGAATTTAAAAATTTTATTTTATACCAGGCAAACATAGTCGAATAGCAGGCAATTATTCCTTAAAATTATATAATTAAATTGTTTAAATTTGTCTTGGCTTAATTTAGTTCTACAAATTTTGGTAGATGTCACTTATAATTTAAAATCAAATTGAGTATACACCTTTAATTAAAAATTAGCCAAAAATTATAGGACTTAGACCTTTTTAAACAATTGAAGGAGGTATTAATTAGGAGTTTTACATGACTTTACTACAATACATTAAAAGAACAAATTACATATTTTTTAATATAATAATATATTTCTTTAATAAAACAAATTTTTATTTTCCATTTATATATATGTATTTGTTTTTAATAAATTCTTTTAAATTACAGACCCCACCCCAACACTAAGCCCCAACAATACTAAAGAAAAGAGAAAATATATCTAAATAAAATAGATAAAAAATAAGAAACTAAGTAATATTTAATTTAAATTCTTATTAAACAAATAAGAAATTGTTTCTAAAGAGAAAAAATAGGGGAAGCCCTCCCCCACTTCATTAAAAAAATAGGAAACTACTTCTTTTTTTGTTGATAATTAGGAACGTAGCATTTAATAATAAAAACAAAAAGAAAAAATCAAAAATTCCAATTAAAAACTAAATATTGAATTTAAAAATTTTATTTTATACCAGGCAAACATAGTCGAATAGCAGGGAATTATTCCTTAAAATTATATAATTAAATTGTTTAAATTTGTCTTGGCTTAATTTAGTTCTACAAATTTTGGTAGATGTCACTTATAATTTAAAATCAAATTGAGTATACACCTTTAATAAAAAATTAGCCAAAAATTATAGGACTTAGACCTTTTTAAACAATTGAAGGAGGTATTAATTAGGAGTTTTACATGACTTTACTACAATACATTAAAAGAACAAATTACATATTTTTTAATATAATAATATATTTCTTTAATAAAACAAATTTTTATTTTCCATTTATATATATGTATTTGTTTTTAATAAATTCTTTTAAATTACAGACCCCACCCCAACACTAAGCCCCAACAATACTAAAGAAAAGAGAAAAAATATCTAATTAAAATAGATAAAAAATAAGAAACTAAGTAATATTTAATTTAAATTCTTATTAAACAAATAAAAAATTGTTTCTAAAGAGAAAAAATAGGGGAAGCCCTCCCCCACTTCATTAAAAAAATAGGAAACTACTTCTTTTTTTGTTGATAATTAGGAACGTAGCATTTAATAATAAAAACAAAAAGAAAAAATCAAAAAATTCCAATTAAAAACTAAATATTGAATTTAAAAATTTTATTTTATACCAGGCAAACATAGTCGAATAGCAGGGAATTATTCCTTAAAATTATATAATTAAATTGTTTAAATTTGTCTTGGCTTAATTTAGTTCCTAAAATTTTGGTAGATGTCACTTATAATTTAAAATCAAATTGAGTATACACCTTTAATAAAAAATTAGCCAAAAATTATAGGACTTAGACCTTTTTAAACAATTGAAGGAGGTATTAATTAGGAGTTTTACATGACTTTACTACAATACATTAAAAGAACAAATTACATATTTTTTAATATAATAATATATTTCTTTAATAAAACAAATTTTTATTTTCCATTTATATATATGTATTTGTTTTTAATAAATTCTTTTAAATTACGGACCCCACCCCAACACTAAGCCCCAACAATACTAAAGAAAAGAGAAAAAATATCTAATTAAAATAGATAAAAAATAAGAAACTAAGTAATATTTAATTTAAATTCTTATTAAACAAATAAGAAATTGTTTCTAAAGAGAAAAAATAGGGGAAGCCCTCCCCCACTTCATTAAAAAAATAGGAAACTACTTCTTTTTTTGTTGATAATTAGGAACGTAGCATTTAATAATAAAAACAAAAAGAAAAAATCAAAAAATTCCAATTAAAAACTAAATATTGAATTTAAAAATTTTATTTTATACCAGGCAAACATAGTCGAATAGCAGGGAATTATTCCTTAAAATTATATAATTAAATTGTTTAAATTTGTCTTGGCTTAATTTAGTTCCTAAAATTTTGGTAGATGTCACTTATAATTTAAAATCAAATTGAGTATACACCTTTAATAAAAAATTAGCCAAAAATTATAGGACTTAGACCTTTTTAAACAATTGAAGGAGGTATTAATTAGGAGTTTTACATGACTTTACTACAATACATTAAAGAACAAATTACATATTTTTTAATATAATAATATATTTCTTTAATAAAACAAATTTTTATTTTCCATTTATATATATGTATTTGTTTTTAATAAATTCTTTTAAATTACAGACCCCACCCCAACACTAAGCCCCAACAATACTAAAGAAAAGAGAAAAAATATCTAATTAAAATAGATAAAAAATAAGAAACTAAGTAATATTTAATTTAAATTCTTATTAAACAAATAAGAAATTGTTTCTAAAGAGAAAAAATAGGGGAAGCCCTCCCCCACTTCATTAAAAAAATAGGAAACTACTTCTTTTTTTGTTGATAACTAGGAACGTAGCATTTAATAATAAAAACAAAAAGAAAAAATCAAAAAATTCCAATTAAAAACTAAATATTGAATTTAAAAATTTTATTTTATACCAGGCAAACATAGTCGAATAGCAGGCAATTATTCCTTAAAATTATATAATTAAATTGTTTAAATTTGTCTTGGCTTAATTTAGTTCTACAAATTTTGGTAGATGTCACTTATAATTTAAAATCAAATTGAGTATACACCTTTAATAAAAAATTAGCCAAAAATTATAGGACTTAGACCTTTTTAAACAATTGAAGGAGGTATTAATTAGGAGTTTTACATGACTTTACTACAATACATTAAAAGAACAAATTACATATTTTTTAATATAATAATATATTTCTTTAATAAAACAAATTTTTATTTTCCATTTATATATATGTATTTGTTTTTAATAAATTCTTTTAAATTACAGACCCCACCCCAACACTAAGCCCCAACAATACTAAAGAAAAGAGAAAAAATATCTAATTAAAATAGATAAAAAATAAGAAACTAAGTAATATTTAATTTAAATTCTTATTAAACAAATAAGAAATTGTTTCTAAAGAGAAAAAATAGGGGAAGCCCTCCCCCACTTCATTAAAAAAATAGGAAACTACTTCTTTTTTTGTTGATAATTAGGAACGTAGCATTTAATAATAAAAACAAAAAGAAAAAATCAAAAAATTCCAATTAAAAACTAAATATTGAATTTAAAAATTTTATTTTATACCAGGCAAACATAGTCGAATAGCAGGGAATTATTCCTTAAAATTATATAATTAAATTGTTTAAATTTGTCTTGGCTTAATTTAGTTCTACAAATTTTGGTAGATGTCACTTATAATTTAAAATCAAATTGAGTATACACCTTTAATAAAAAATTAGCCAAAAATTATAGGACTTAGACCTTTTTAAACAATTGAAGGAGGTATTAATTAGGAGTTTTACATGACTTTACTACAATACATTAAAAGAACAAATTACATATTTTTTAATATAATAATATATTTCTTTAATAAAACAAATTTTTATTTTCCATTTATATATATGTATTTGTTTTTAATAAATTCTTTTAAATTACAGACCCCACCCCAACACTAAGCCCCAACAATACTAAAGAAAAGAGAAAAAATATCTAATTAAAATAGATAAAAAATAAGAAACTAAGTAATATTTAATTTAAATTCTTATTAAACAAATAAGAAATTGTTTCTAAAGAGAAAAAATAGGGGAAGCCCTCCCCCACTTCATTAAAAAAATAGGAAACTACTTCTTTTTTTGTTGATAATTAGGAACGTAGCATTTAATAATAAAAACAAAAAGAAAAAATCAAAAAATTCCAATTAAAAACTAAATATTGAATTTAAAAATTTTATTTTATACCAGGCAAACATAGTCGAATAGCAGGCAATTATTCCTTAAAATTATATAATTAAATTGTTTAAATTTGTCTTGGCTTAATTTAGTTCTACAAATTTTGGTAGATGTCACTTATAATTTAAAATCAAATTGAGTATACACCTTTAATAAAAAATTAGCCAAAAATTATAGGACTTAGACCTTTTTAAACAATTGAAGGAGGTATTAATTAGGAGTTTTACATGACTTTACTACAATACATTAAAAGAACAAATTACATATTTTTTAATATAATAATATATTTCTTTAATAAAACAAATTTTTATTTTCCATTTATATATATGTATTTGTTTTTAATAAATTCTTTTAAATTACAGACCCCACCCCAACACTAAGCCCCAACAATACTAAAGAAAAGAGAAAAAATATCTAATTAAAATAGATAAAAAATAAGAAACTAAGTAATATTTAATTTAAATTCTTATTAAACAAATAAGAAATTGTTTCTAAAGAGAAAAAATAGGGGAAGCCCTCCCCCACTTCATTAAAAATATAGGAAACTACTTCTTTTTTTGTTGATAATTAGGAACGTAGCATTTAATAATAAAAACAAAAAGAAAAAATCAAAAAATTCCAATTAAAAACTAAATATTGAATTTAAAAATTTTATTTTATACCAGGCAAACATAGTCGAATAGCAGGGAATTATTCCTTAAAATTATATAATTAAATTGTTTAAATTTGTTTGGCTTAATTTAGTTCCTAAAATTTTGGTAGATGTCACTTATAATTTAAAATCAAATTGAGTATACACCTTTAATAAAAAATTAGCCAAAAATTATAGGACTTAGACCTTTTTAAACAATTGAAGGAGGTATTAATTAGGAGTTTTACATGACTTTACTACAATACATTAAAAGAACAAATTACATATTTTTTAATATAATAATATATTTCTTTAATAAAACAAATTTTTATTTTCCATTTATATATATGTATTTGTTTTTAATAAATTCTTTTAAATTACAGACCCCACCCCAACACTAAGCCCCAACAATACTAAAGAAAAGAGAAAAAATATCTAATTAAAATAGATAAAAAATAAGAAACTAAGTAATATTTAATTTAAATTCTTATTAAACAAATAAGAAATTGTTTCTAAAGAGAAAAAATAGGGGAAGCCCTCCCCCACTTCATTAAAAAAATAGGAAACTACTTCTTTTTTTGTTGATAATTAGGAACGTAGCATTTAATAATAAAAACAAAAAGAAAAAATCAAAAAATTCCAATTAAAAACTAAATATTGAATTTAAAAATTTTATTTTATACCAGGCAAACATAGTCGAATAGCAGGGAATTATTCCTTAAAATTATATAATTAAATTGTTTAAATTTGTCTTGGCTTAATTTAGTTCCTAAAATTTTGGTAGATGTCACTTATAATTTAAAATCAAATTGAGTATACACCTTTAATAAAAAATTAGCCAAAAATTATAGGACTTAGACCTTTTTAAACAATTGAAGGAGGTATTAATTAGGAGTTTTACATGACTTTACTACAATACATTAAAAGAACAAATTACATATTTTTTAATATAATAATATATTTCTTTAATAAAACAAATTTTTATTTTCCATTTATATATATGTATTTGTTTTTAATAAATTCTTTTAAATTACAGACCCCACCCCAACACTAAGCCCCAACAATACTAAAGAAAAGAGAAAAAATATCTAATTAAAATAGATAAAAAATAAGAAACTAAGTAATATTTAATTTAAATTCTTATTAAACAAATAAGAAATTGTTTCTAAAGAGAAAAAATAGAGGAAGCCCTCCCCCACTTCATTAAAAAAATAGGAAACTACTTCTTTTTTTGTTGATAATTAGGAACGTAGCATTTAATAATAAAAACAAAAAGAAAAAATCAAAAAATTCCAATTAAAAACTAAATATTGAATTTAAAAATTTTATTTTATACCAGGCAAACATAGTCGAATAGCAGGCAATTATTCCTTAAAATTATATAATTAAATTGTTTAAATTTGTCTTGGCTTAATTTAGTTCTACAAATTTTGGTAGATGTCACTTATAATTTAAAATCAAATTGAGTATACACCTTTAATAAAAAATTAGCCAAAAATTATAGGACTTAGACCTTTTTAAACAATTGAAGGAGGTATTAATTAGGAGTTTTACATGACTTTACTACAATACATTAAAAGAACAAATTACATATTTTTTAATATAATAATATATTTCTTTAATAAAACAAATGTTTATTTTCCATTTATATATATGTATTTGTTTTTAATAAATTCTTTTAAATTACAGACCCCACCCCAACACTAAGCCCCAACAATACTAAAGAAAAGAGAAAAAATATCTAATTAAAATAGATAAAAAATAAGAAACTAAGTAATATTTAATTTAAATTCTTATTAAACAAATAAGAAATTGTTTCTAAAGAGAAAAAATAGGGGAAGCCCTCCCCCACTTCATTAAAAAAATAGGAAACTACTTCTTTTTTTGTTGATAATTAGGAACGTAGCATTTAATAATAAAAACAAAAAGAAAAAATCAAAAAATTCCAATTAAAAACTAAATATTGAATTTAAAAATTTTATTTTATACCAGGCAAACATAGTCGAATAGCAGGCAATTATTCCTTAAAATTATATAATTAAATTGTTTAAATTTGTCTTGGCTTAATTTAGTTCTACAAATTTTAGTAGATGTCACTTATAATTTAAAATCAAATTGAGTATACACCTTTAATAAAAAATTAGCCAAAAATTATAGGACTTAGACCTTTTTAAACAATTGAAGGAGGTATTAATTAGGAGTTTTACATGACTTTACTACAATACATTAAAAGAACAAATTACATATTTTTTAATATAATAATATATTTCTTTAATAAAACAAATTTTTATTTTCCATTTATATATATGTATTTGTTTTTAATAAATTCTTTTAAATTACAGACCCCACCCCAACACTAAGCCCCAACAATACTAAAGAAAAGAGAAAAAATATCTAATTAAAATAGATAAAAAATAAGAAACTAAGTAATATTTAATTTAAATTCTTATTAAACAAATAAGAAATTGTTTCTAAAGAGAAAAAATAGGGGAAGCCCTCCCCCACTTCATTAAAAAAATAGGAAACTACTTCTTTTTTTGTTGATAATTAGGAACGTAGCATTTAATAATAAAAACAAAAAGAAAAAATCAAAAAATTCCAATTAAAAACTAAATATTGAATTTAAAAATTTTATTTTATACCAGGCAAACATAGTCGAATAGCAGGCAATTATTCCTTAAAATTATATAATTAAATTGTTTAAATTTGTCTTGGCTTAATTTAGTTCTACAAATTTTGGTAGATGTCACTTATAATTTAAAATCAAATTGAGTATACACCTTTAATAAAAAATTAGCCAAAAATTATAGGACTTAGACCTTTTTAAACAATTGAAGGAGGTATTAATTAGGAGTTTTACATGACTTTACTACAATACATTAAAAGAACAAATTACATATTTTTTAATATAATAATATATTTCTTTAATAAAACAAATGTTTATTTTCCATTTATATATATGTATTTGTTTTTAATAAATTCTTTTAAATTACAGACCCCACCCCAACACTAAGCCCCAACAATACTAAAGAAAAGAGAAAAAATATCTAATTAAAATAGATAAAAAATAAGAAACTAAGTAATATTTAATTTAAATTCTTATTAAACAAATAAGAAATTGTTTCTAAAGAGAAAAAATAGGGGAAGCCCTCCCCCACTTCATTAAAAAAATAGGAAACTACTTCTTTTTTTGTTGATAATTAGGAACGTAGCATTTAATAATAAAAACAAAAAGAAAAAATCAAAAAATTCCAATTAAAAACTAAATATTGAATTTAAAAATTTTATTTTATACCAGGCAAACATAGTCGAATAGCAGGCAATTATTCCTTAAAATTATATAATTAAATTGTTTAAATTTGTCTTGGCTTAATTTAGTTCTACAAATTTTGGTAGATGTCACTTATAATTTAAAATCAAATTGAGTATACACCTTTAATAAAAAATTAGCCAAAAATTATAGGACTTAGACCTTTTTAAACAATTGAAGGAGGTATTAATTAGGAGTTTTACATGACTTTACTACAATACATTAAAAGAACAAATTACATATTTTTTAATATAATAATATATTTCTTTAATAAAACAAATTTTTATTTTCCATTTATATATATGTATTTGTTTTTAATAAATTCTTTTAAATTACAGACCCCACCCCAACACTAAGCCCCAACAATACTAAAGAAAAGAGAAAAAATATCTAATTAAAATAGATAAAAAATAAGAAACTAAGTAATATTTAATTTAAATTCTTATTAAACAAATAAGAAATTGTTTCTAAAGAGAAAAAATAGGGGAAGCCCTCCCCCACTTCATTAAAAAAATAGGAAACTACTTCTTTTTTTGTTGATAATTAGGAACGTAGCATTTAATAATAAAAACAAAAAGAAAAAATCAAAAAATTCCAATTAAAAACTAAATATTGAATTTAAAAATTTTATTTTATACCAGGCAAACATAGTCGAATAGCAGGCAATTATTCCTTAAAATTATATAATTAAATTGTTTAAATTTGTCTTGGCTTAATTTAGTTCTACAAATTTTAGTAGATGTCACTTATAATTTAAAATCAAATTGAGTATACACCTTTAATAAAAAATTAGCCAAAAATTATAGGACTTAGACCTTTTTAAACAATTGAAGGAGGTATTAATTAGGAGTTTTACATGACTTTACTACAATACATTAAAAGAACAAATTACATATTTTTTAATATAATAATATATTTCTTTAATAAAACAAATTTTTATTTTCCATTTATATATATGTATTTGTTTTTAATAAATTCTTTTAAATTACAGACCCCACCCCAACACTAAGCCCCAACAATACTAAAGAAAAGAGAAAAAATATCTAATTAAAATAGATAAAAAATAAGAAACTAAGTAATATTTAATTTAAATTCTTATTAAACAAATAAGAAATTGTTTCTAAAGAGAAAAAATAGGGGAAGCCCTCCCCCACTTCATTAAAAAAATAGGAAACTACTTCTTTTTTTGTTGATAATTAGGAACGTAGCATTTAATAATAAAAACAAAAAGAAAAAATCAAAAAATTCCAATTAAAAACTAAATATTGAATTTAAAAATTTTATTTTATACCAGGCAAACATAGTCGAATAGCAGGCAATTATTCCTTAAAATTATATAATTAAATTGTTTAAATTTGTCTTGGCTTAATTTAGTTCTACAAATTTTGGTAGATGTCACTTATAATTTAAAATCAAATTGAGTATACACCTTTAATAAAAAATTAGCCAAAAATTATAGGACTTAGACCTTTTTAAACAATTGAAGGAGGTATTAATTAGGAGTTTTACATGACTTTACTACAATACATTAAAAGAACAAATTACATATTTTTTAATATAATAATATATTTCTTTAATAAAACAAATGTTTATTTTCCATTTATATATATGTATTTGTTTTTAATAAATTCTTTTAAATTACAGACCCCACCCCAACACTAAGCCCCAACAATACTAAAGAAAAGAGAAAAAATATCTAATTAAAATAGATAAAAAATAAGAAACTAAGTAATATTTAATTTAAATTCTTATTAAACAAATAAGAAATTGTTTCTAAAGAGAAAAAATAGGGGAAGCCCTCCCCCACTTCATTAAAAAAATAGGAAACTACTTCTTTTTTTGTTGATAATTAGGAACGTAGCATTTAATAATAAAAACAAAAAGAAAAAATCAAAAAATTCCAATTAAAAACTAAATATTGAATTTAAAAATTTTATTTTATACCAGGCAAACATAGTCGAATAGCAGGCAATTATTCCTTAAAATTATATAATTAAATTGTTTAAATTTGTCTTGGCTTAATTTAGTTCTACAAATTTTGGTAGATGTCACTTATAATTTAAAATCAAATTGAGTATACACCTTTAATAAAAAATTAGCCAAAAATTATAGGACTTAGACCTTTTTAAACAATTGAAGGAGGTATTAATTAGGAGTTTTACATGACTTTACTACAATACATTAAAAGAACAAATTACATATTTTTTAATATAATAATATATTTCTTTAATAAAACAAATTTTTATTTTCCATTTATATATATGTATTTGTTTTTAATAAATTCTTTTAAATTACAGACCCCACCCCAACACTAAGCCCCAACAATACTAAAGAAAAGAGAAAAAATATCTAATTAAAATAGATAAAAAATAAGAAACTAAGTAATATTTAATTTAAATTCTTATTAAACAAATAAGAAATTGTTTCTAAAGAGAAAAAATAGGGGAAGCCCTCCCCCACTTCATTAAAAAAATAGGAAACTACTTCTTTTTTTGTTGATAATTAGGAACGTAGCATTTAATAATAAAAACAAAAAGAAAAAATCAAAAAATTCCAATTAAAAACTAAATATTGAATTTAAAAATTTTATTTTATACCAGGCAAACATAGTCGAATAGCAGGCAATTATTCCTTAAAATTATATAATTAAATTGTTTAAATTTGTCTTGGCTTAATTTAGTTCTACAAATTTTGGTAGATGTCACTTATAATTTAAAATCAAATTGAGTATACACCTTTAATAAAAAATTAGCCAAAAATTATAGGACTTAGACCTTTTTAAACAATTGAAGGAGGTATTAATTAGGAGTTTTACATGACTTTACTACAATACATTAAAAGAACAAATTACATATTTTTTAATATAATAATATATTTCTTTAATAAAACAAATTTTTATTTTCCATTTATATATATGTATTTGTTTTTAATAAATTCTTTTAAATTACAGACCCCACCCCAACACTAAGCCCCAACAATACTAAAGAAAAGAGAAAAAATATCTAATTAAAATAGATAAAAAATAAGAAACTAAGTAATATTTAATTTAAATTCTTATTAAACAAATAAGAAATTGTTTCTAAAGAGAAAAAATAGGGGAAGCCCTCCCCCACTTCATTAAAAAAATAGGAAACTACTTCTTTTTTTGTTGATAATTAGGAACGTAGCATTTAATAATAAAAACAAAAAGAAAAAATCAAAAAATTCCAATTAAAAACTAAATATTGAATTTAAAAATTTTATTTTATACCAGGCAAACATAGTCGAATAGCAGGCAATTATTCCTTAAAATTATATAATTAAATTGTTTAAATTTGTCTTGGCTTAATTTAGTTCTACAAATTTTAGTAGATGTCACTTATAATTTAAAATCAAATTGAGTATACACCTTTAATAAAAAATTAGCCAAAAATTATAGGACTTAGACCTTTTTAAACAATTGAAGGAGGTATTAATTAGGAGTTTTACATGACTTTACTACAATACATTAAAAGAACAAATTACATATTTTTTAATATAATAATATATTTCTTTAATAAAACAAATTTTTATTTTCCATTTATATATATGTATTTGTTTTTAATAAATTCTTTTAAATTACAGACCCCACCCCAACACTAAGCCCCAACAATACTAAAGAAAAGAGAAAAAATATCTAATTAAAATAGATAAAAAATAAGAAACTAAGTAATATTTAATTTAAATTCTTATTAAACAAATAAGAAATTGTTTCTAAAGAGAAAAAATAGGGGAAGCCCTCCCCCACTTCATTAAAAAAATAGGAAACTACTTCTTTTTTTGTTGATAATTAGGAACGTAGCATTTAATAATAAAAACAAAAAGAAAAAATCAAAAAATTCCAATTAAAAACTAAATATTGAATTTAAAAATTTTATTTTATACCAGGCAAACATAGTCGAATAGCAGGCAATTATTCCTTAAAATTATATAATTAAATTGTTTAAATTTGTCTTGGCTTAATTTAGTTCTACAAATTTTGGTAGATGTCACTTATAATTTAAAATCAAATTGAGTATACACCTTTAATAAAAAATTAGCCAAAAATTATAGGACTTAGACCTTTTTAAACAATTGAAGGAGGTATTAATTAGGAGTTTTACATGACTTTACTACAATACATTAAAAGAACAAATTACATATTTTTTAATATAATAATATATTTCTTTAATAAAACAAATGTTTATTTTCCATTTATATATATGTATTTGTTTTTAATAAATTCTTTTAAATTACAGACCCCACCCCAACACTAAGCCCCAACAATACTAAAGAAAAGAGAAAAAATATCTAATTAAAATAGATAAAAAATAAGAAACTAAGTAATATTTAATTTAAATTCTTATTAAACAAATAAGAAATTGTTTCTAAAGAGAAAAAATAGGGGAAGCCCTCCCCCACTTCATTAAAAAAATAGGAAACTACTTCTTTTTTTGTTGATAATTAGGAACGTAGCATTTAATAATAAAAACAAAAAGAAAAAATCAAAAAATTCCAATTAAAAACTAAATATTGAATTTAAAAATTTTATTTTATACCAGGCAAACATAGTCGAATAGCAGGCAATTATTCCTTAAAATTATATAATTAAATTGTTTAAATTTGTCTTGGCTTAATTTAGTTCTACAAATTTTGGTAGATGTCACTTATAATTTAAAATCAAATTGAGTATACACCTTTAATAAAAAATTAGCCAAAAATTATAGGACTTAGACCTTTTTAAACAATTGAAGGAGGTATTAATTAGGAGTTTTACATGACTTTACTACAATACATTAAAAGAACAAATTACATATTTTTTAATATAATAATATATTTCTTTAATAAAACAAATTTTTATTTTCCATTTATATATATGTATTTGTTTTTAATAAATTCTTTTAAATTACAGACCCCACCCCAACACTAAGCCCCAACAATACTAAAGAAAAGAGAAAAAATATCTAATTAAAATAGATAAAAAATAAGAAACTAAGTAATATTTAATTTAAATTCTTATTAAACAAATAAGAAATTGTTTCTAAAGAGAAAAAATAGGGGAAGCCCTCCCCCACTTCATTAAAAAAATAGGAAACTACTTCTTTTTTTGTTGATAATTAGGAACGTAGCATTTAATAATAAAAACAAAAAGAAAAAATCAAAAAATTCCAATTAAAAACTAAATATTGAATTTAAAAATTTTATTTTATACCAGGCAAACATAGTCGAATAGCAGGCAATTATTCCTTAAAATTATATAATTAAATTGTTTAAATTTGTCTTGGCTTAATTTAGTTCTACAAATTTTGGTAGATGTCACTTATAATTTAAAATCAAATTGAGTATACACCTTTAATAAAAAATTAGCCAAAAATTATAGGACTTAGACCTTTTTAAACAATTGAAGGAGGTATTAATTAGGAGTTTTACATGACTTTACTACAATACATTAAAAGAACAAATTACATATTTTTTAATATAATAATATATTTCTTTAATAAAACAAATTTTTATTTTCCATTTATATATATGTATTTGTTTTTAATAAATTCTTTTAAATTACAGACCCCACCCCAACACTAAGCCCCAACAATACTAAAGAAAAGAGAAAAAATATCTAATTAAAATAGATAAAAAATAAGAAACTAAGTAATATTTAATTTAAATTCTTATTAAACAAATAAGAAATTGTTTCTAAAGAGAAAAAATAGGGGAAGCCCTCCCCCACTTCATTAAAAAAATAGGAAACTACTTCTTTTTTTGTTGATAATTAGGAACGTAGCATTTAATAATAAAAACAAAAAGAAAAAATCAAAAAATTCCAATTAAAAACTAAATATTGAATTTAAAAATTTTATTTTATACCAGGCAAACATAGTCGAATAGCAGGCAATTATTCCTTAAAATTATATAATTAAATTGTTTAAATTTGTCTTGGCTTAATTTAGTTCTACAAATTTTGGTAGATGTCACTTATAATTTAAAATCAAATTGAGTATACACCTTTAATAAAAAATTAGCCAAAAATTATAGGACTTAGACCTTTTTAAACAATTGAAGGAGGTATTAATTAGGAGTTTTACATGACTTTACTACAATACATTAAAAGAACAAATTACATATTTTTTAATATAATAATATATTTCTTTAATAAAACAAATTTTTATTTTCCATTTATATATATGTATTTGTTTTTAATAAATTCTTTTAAATTACAGACCCCACCCCAACACTAAGCCCCAACAATACTAAAGAAAAGAGAAAAAATATCTAATTAAAATAGATAAAAAATAAGAAACTAAGTAATATTTAATTTAAATTCTTATTAAACAAATAAGAAATTGTTTCTAAAGAGAAAAAATAGGGGAAGCCCTCCCCCACTTCATTAAAAAAATAGGAAACTACTTCTTTTTTTGTTGATAATTAGGAACGTAGCATTTAATAATAAAAACAAAAAGAAAAAATCAAAAAATTCCAATTAAAAACTAAATATTGAATTTAAAAATTTTATTTTATACCAGGCAAACATAGTCGAATAGCAGGCAATTATTCCTTAAAATTATATAATTAAATTGTTTAAATTTGTCTTGGCTTAATTTAGTTCTACAAATTTTGGTAGATGTCACTTATAATTTAAAATCAAATTGAGTATACACCTTTAATAAAAAATTAGCCAAAAATGATAGGACTTAGACCTTTTTAAACAATTGAAGGAGGTATTAATTAGGAGTTTTACATGACTTTACTACAATACATTAAAAGAACAAATTACATATTTTTTAATATAATAATATATTTCTTTAATAAAACAAATATTTATTTTCCATTTATATATATGTATTTGTTTTTAATAAATTCTTTTAAATTACAGACCCCACCCCAACACTAAGCCCCAACAATACTAAAGAAAAGAGAAAAAATATCTAATTAAAATAGATAAAAAATAAGAAACTAAGTAATATTTAATTTAAATTCTTATTAAACAAATAAGAAATTGTTTCTAAAGAGAAAAAATAGGGGAAGCCCTCCCCCACTTCATTAAAAAAATAGGAAACTACTTCTTTTTTTGTTGATAATTAGGAACGTAGCATTTAATAATAAAAACAAAAAGAAAAAATCAAAAAATTCCAATTAAAAACTAAATATTGAATTTAAAAATTTTATTTTATACCAGGCAAACATAGTCGAATAGCAGGCAATTATTCCTTAAAATTATATAATTAAATTGTTTAAATTTGTCTTGGCTTAATTTAGTTCTACAAATTTTGGTAGATGTCACTTATAATTTAAAATCAAATTGAGTATACACCTTTAATAAAAAATTAGCCAAAAATTATAGGACTTAGACCTTTTTAAACAATTGAAGGAGGTATTAATTAGGAGTTTTACATGACTTTACTACAATACATTAAAAGAACAAATTACATATTTTTTAATATAATAATATATTTCTTTAATAAAACAAATTTTTATTTTCCATTTATATATATGTATTTGTTTTTAATAAATTCTTTTAAATTACAGACCCCACCCCAACACTAAGCCCCAACAATACTAAAGAAAAGAGAAAAAATATCTAATTAAAATAGATAAAAAATAAGAAACTAAGCAATATTTAATTTAAATTCTTATTAAACAAATAAGAAATTGTTTCTAAAGAGAAAAAATAGGGGAAGCCCTCCCCCACTTCATTAAAAAAATAGGAAACTACTTCTTTTTTTGTTGATAATTAGGAACGTAGCATTTAATAATAAAAACAAAAAGAAAAAATCAAAAAATTCCAATTAAAAACTAAATATTGAATTTAAAAATTTTATTTTATACCAGGCAAACATAGTCGAATAGCAGGCAATTATTCCTTAAAATTATATAATTAAAATGTTTAAATTTGTCTTGGCTTAATTTAGTTCTACAAATTTTGGTAGATGTCACTTATAATTTAAAATCAAATTGAGTATACACCTTTAATAAAAAATTAGCCAAAAATTATAGGACTTAGACCTTTTTAAACAATTGAAGGAGGTATTAATTAGGAGTTTTACATGACTTTACTACAATACATTAAAAGAACAAATTACATATTTTTTAATATAATAATATATTTCTTTAATAAAACAAATTTTTATTTTCCATTTATATATATGTATTTGTTTTTAATAAATTCTTTTAAATTACAGACCCCACCCCAACACTAAGCCCCAACAATACTAAAGAAAAGAGAAAAAATATCTAATTAAAATAGATAAAAAATAAGAAACTAAGTAATATTTAATTTAAATTCTTATTAAACAAATAAGAAATTGTTTCTAAAGAGAAAAAATAGGGGAAGCCCTCCCCCACTTCATTAAAAAAATAGGAAACTACTTCTTTTTTTGTTGATAATTAGGAACGTAGCATTTAATAATAAAAACAAAAAGAAAAAATCAAAAAATTCCAATTAAAAACTAAATATTGAATTTAAAAATTTTATTTTATACCAGGCAAACATAGTCGAATAGCGGGCAATTATTCCTTAAAATTATATAATTAAATTGTTTAAATTTGTCTTGGCTTAATTTAGTTCTACAAATTTTGGTAGATGTCACTTATAATTTAAAATCAAATTGAGTATACACCTTTAATAAAAAATTAGCCAAAAATTATAGGACTTAGACCTTTTTAAACAATTGAAGGAGGTATTAATTAGGAGTTTTACATGACTTTACTACAATACATTAAAAGAACAAATTACATATTTTTTAATATAATAATATATTTCTTTAATAAAACAAATTTTTATTTTCCATTTATATATATGTATTTGTTTTTAATAAATTCTTTTAAATTACAGACCCCACCCCAACACTAAGCCCTAACAATACTAAAGAAAAGAGAAAAAATATCTAATTAAAATAGATAAAAAATAAGAAACTAAGTAATATTTAATTTAAATTCTTATTAAACAAATAAGAAATTGTTTCTAAAGAGAAAAAATAGGGGAAGCCCTCCCCCACTTCATTAAAAAAATAGGAAACTACTTCTTTTTTTGTTGATAATTAGGAACGTAGCATTTAATAATAAAAACAAAAAGAAAAAATCAAAAAATTCCAATTAAAAACTAAATATTGAATTTAAAAATTTTATTTTATACCAGGCAAACATAGTCGAATAGCAGGCAATTATTCCTTAAAATTATATAATTAAATTGTTTAAATTTGTCTTGGCTTAATTTAGTTCTACAAATTTTGGTAGATGTCACTTATAATTTAAAATCAAATTGAGTATACACCTTTAATAAAAAATTAGCCAAAAATTATAGGACTTAGACCTTTTTAAACAATTGAAGGAGGTATTAATTAGGAGTTTTACATGACTTTACTACAATACATTAAAAGAACAAATTACATATTTTTTAATATAATAATATATTTCTTTAATAAAACAAATTTTTATTTTCCATTTATATATATGTATTTGTTTTTAATAAATTCTTTTAAATTACAGACCCCACCCCAACACTAAGCCCCAACAATACTAAAGAAAAGAGAAAAAATATCTAATTAAAATAGATAAAAAATAAGAAACTAAGTAATATTTAATTTAAATTCTTATTAAACAAATAAGAAATTGTTTCTAAAGAGAAAAAATAGGGGAAGCCCTCCCCCACTTCATTAAAAAAATAGGAAACTACTTCTTTTTTTGTTGATAATTAGGAACGTAGCATTTAATAATAAAAACAAAAAGAAAAAATCAAAAAATTCCAATTAAAAACTAAATATTGAATTTAAAAATTTTATTTTATACCAGGCAAACATAGTCGAATAGCAGGCAATTATTCCTTAAAATTATATAATTAAATTGTTTAAATTTGTCTTGGCTTAATTTAGTTCTACAAATTTTGGTAGATGTCACTTAAAATTTAAAATCAAATTGAGTATACACCTTTAATAAAAAATTAGCCAAAAATTATAGGACTTAGACCTTTTTAAACAATTGAAGGAGGTATTAATTAGGAGTTTTACATGACTTTACTACAATACATTAAAAGAACAAATTACATATTTTTTAATATAATAATATATTTCTTTAATAAAACAAATTTTTATTTTCCATTTATATATATGTATTTGTTTTTAATAAATTCTTTTAAATTACAGACCCCACCCCAACACTAAGCCCCAACAATACTAAAGAAAAGAGAAAAAATATCTAATTAAAATAGATAAAAAATAAGAAACTAAGTAATATTTAATTTAAATTCTTATTAAACAAATAAGAAATTGTTTCTAAAGAGAAAAAATAGGGGAAGCCCTCCCCCACTTCATTAAAAAAATAGGAAACTACTTCTTTTTTTGTTGATAATTAGGAACGTAGCATTTAATAATAAAAACAAAAAGAAAAAATCAAAAAATTCCAATTAAAAACTAAATATTGAATTTAAAAATTTTATTTTATACCAGGCAAACATAGTCGAATAGCAGGCAATTATTCCTTAAAATTATATAATTAAATTGTTTAAATTTGTCTTGGCTTAATTTAGTTCTACAAATTTTGGTAGATGTCACTTATAATTTAAAATCAAATTGAGTATACACCTTTAATAAAAAATTAGCTAAAAATTATAGGACTTAGACCTTTTTAAACAATTGAAGGAGGTATTAATTAGGAGTTTTACATGACTTTACTACAATACATTAAAAGAACAAATTACATATTTTTTAATATAATAATATATTTCTTTAATAAAACAAATTTTTATTTTCCATTTATATATATGTATTTGTTTTTAATAAATTCTTTTAAATTACAGACCCCACCCCAACACTAAGCCCCAACAATACTAAAGAAAAGAGAAAAAATATCTAATTAAAATAGATAAAAAATAAGAAACTAAGTAATATTTAATTTAAATTCTTATTAAACAAATAAGAAATTGTTTCTAAAGAGAAAAAATAGGGGAAGCCCTCCCCCACTTCATTAAAAAAATAGGAAACTACTTCTTTTTTTGTTGATAATTAGGAACGTAGCATTTAATAATAAAAACAAAAAGAAAAAATCAAAAAATTCCAATTAAAACTAAATATTGAATTTAAAAATTTTATTTTATACCAGGCAAACATAGTCGAATAGCAAGCAATTATTCCTTAAAATTATATAATTAAATTGTTTAAATTTGTCTTGGCTTAATTTAGTTCCTAAAATTTTGGTAGATGTCACTTATAATTTAAAATCAAATTGAGTATACACCTTTAATAAAAAATTAGCCAAAAATTATAGGACTTAGACCTTTTTAAACAATTGAAGGAGGTATTAATTAGGAGTTTTACATGACTTTACTACAATACATTAAAAGAACAAATTACATATTTTTTAATATAATAATATATTTCTTTAATAAAACAAATTTTTATTTTCCATTTATATATATGTATTTGTTTTTAATAAATTCTTTTAAATTACAGACCCCACCCCAACACTAAGCCCCAACAATACTAAAGAAAAGAGAAAAAATATCTAATTAAAATAGATAAAAAATAAGAAACTAAGTAATATTTAATTTAAATTCTTATTAAACAAATAAGAAATTGTTTCTAAAGAGAAAAAATAGGGGAAGCCCTCCCCCACTTCATTAAAAAAATAGGAAACTACTTCTTTTTTTGTTGATAATTAGGAACGTAGCATTTAATAATAAAAACAAAAAGAAAAAATCAAAAAATTCCAATTAAAAACTAAATATTGAATTTAAAAATTTTATTTTATACCAGGCAAACATAGTCGAATAGCAGGCAATTATTCCTTAAAATTATATAATTAAATTGTTTAAATTTGTCTTGGCTTAATTTAGTTCTACAAATTTTGGTAGATGTCACTTATAATTTAAAATCAAATTGAGTATACACCTTTAATAAAAAATTAGCCAAAAATTATAGGACTTAGACCTTTTTAAACAATTGAAGGAGGTATTAATTAGGAGTTTTACATGACTTTACTACAATACATTAAAAGAACAAATTACATATTTTTTAATATAATAATATATTTCTTTAATAAAACAAATTTTTATTTTCCATTTATATATATGTATTTGTTTTTAATAAATTCTTTTAAATTACAGACCCCACCCCAACACTAAGCCCCAACAATACTAAAGAAAAGAGAAAAAATATCTAATTAAAATAGATAAAAAATAAGAAACTAAGTAATATTTAATTTAAATTCTTATTAAACAAATAAGAAATTGTTTCTAAAGAGAAAAAATAGGGGAAGCCCTCCCCCACTTCATTAAAAAAATAGGAAACTACTTCTTTTTTTGTTGATAATTAGGAACGTAGCATTTAATAATAAAAACAAAAAGAAAAAATCAAAAAATTCCAATTAAAAACTAAATATTGAATTTAAAAATTTTATTTTATACCAGGCAAACATAGTCGAATAGCAGGCAATTATTCCTTAAAATTATATAATTAAATTGTTTAAATTTGTCTTGGCTTAATTTAGTTCTACAAATTTTGGTAGATGTCACTTATAATTTAAAATCAAATTGAGTATACACCTTTAATAAAAAATTAGCCAAAAATTATAGGACTTAGACCTTTTTAAACAATTGAAGGAGGTATTAATTAGGAGTTTTACATGACTTTACTACAATACATTAAAAGAACAAATTACATATTTTTTAATATAATAATATATTTCTTTAATAAAACAAATTTTTATTTTCCATTTATATATATGTATTTGTTTTTAATAAATTCTTTTAAATTACAGACCCCACCCCAACACTAAGCCCCAACAATACTAAAGAAAAGAGAAAAAATATCTAATTAAAATAGATAAAAAATAAGAAACTAAGTAATATTTAATTTAAATTCTTATTAAACAAATAAGAAATTGTTTCTAAAGAGAAAAAATAGGGGAAGCCCTCCCCCACTTCATTAAAAAAATAGGAAACTACTTCTTTTTTTGTTGATAATTAGGAACGTAGCATTTAATAATAAAAACAAAAAGAAAAAATCAAAAAATTCCAATTAAAAACTAAATATTGAATTTAAAAATTTTATTTTATACCAGGCAAACATAGTCGAATAGCAGGCAATTATTCCTTAAAATTATATAATTAAATTGTTTAAATTTGTCTTGGCTTAATTTAGTTCCTAAAATTTTGGTAGATGTCACTTATAATTTAAAATCAAATTGAGTATACACCTTTAATAAAAAATTAGCCAAAAATTATAGGACTTAGACCTTTTTAAACAATTGAAGGAGGTATTAATTAGGAGTTTTACATGACTTTACTACAATACATTAAAAGAACAAATTACATATTTTTTAATATAATAATATATTTCTTTAATAAAACAAATTTTTATTTTCCATTTATATATATGTATTTGTTTTTAATAAATTCTTTTAAATTACAGACCCCACCCCAACACTAAGCCCCAACAATACTAAAGAAAAGAGAAAAAATATCTAATTAAAATAGATAAAAAATAAGAAACTAAGTAATATTTAATTTAAATTCTTATTAAACAAATAAGAAATTGTTTCTAAAGAGAAAAAATAGGGGAAGCCCTCCCCCACTTCATTAAAAAAATAGGAAACTACTTCTTTTTTTGTTGATAATTAGGAACGTAGCATTTAATAATAAAAACAAAAAGAAAAAATCAAAAAATTCCAATTAAAAACTAAATATTGAATTTAAAAATTTTATTTTATACCAGGCAAACATAGTCGAATAGCAGGCAATTATTCCTTAAAATTATATAATTAAATTGTTTAAATTTGTCTTGGCTTAATTTAGTTCTACAAATTTTGGTAGATGTCACTTATAATTTAAAATCAAATTGAGTATACACCTTTAATAAAAAATTAGCCAAAAATTATAGGACTTAGACCTTTTTAAACAATTGAAGGAGGTATTAATTAGGAGTTTTACATGACTTTACTACAATACATTAAAAGAACAAATTACATATTTTTTAATATAATAATATATTTCTTTAATAAAACAAATATTTATTTTCCATTTATATATATGTATTTGTTTTTAATAAATTCTTTTAAATTACAGACCCCACCCCAACACTAAGCCCCAACAATACTAAAGAAAAGAGAAAAAATATCTAATTAAAATAGATAAAAAATAAGAAACTAAGTAATATTTAATTTAAATTCTTATTAAACAAATAAGAAATTGTTTCTAAAGAGAAACAATAGGGGAAGCCCTCCCCCACTTCATTAAAAAAATAGGAAACTACTTCTTTTTTTGTTGATAATTAGGAACGTAGCATTTAATAATAAAAACAAAAAGAAAAAATCAAAAAATTCCAATTAAAAACTAAATATTGAATTTAAAAATTTTATTTTATACCAGGCAAACATAGTCGAATAGCAGGCAATTATTCCTTAAAATTATATAATTAAATTGTTTAAATTTGTCTTGGCTTAATTTAGTTCTACAAATTTTGGTAGATGTCACTTATAATTTAAAATCAAATTGAGTATACACCTTGAATAAAAAATTAGCCAAAAATTATAGGACTTAGACCTTTTTAAACAATTGAAGGAGGTATTAATTAGGAGTTTTACATGACTTTACTACAATACATTAAAAGAACAAATTACATATTTTTTAATATAATAATATATTTCTTTAATAAAACAAATTTTTATTTTCCATTTATATATATGTATTTGTTTTTAATAAATTCTTTTAAATTACAGACCCCACCCCAACACTAAGCCCCAACAATACTAAAGAAAAGAGAAAAAATATCTAATTAAAATAGATAAAAAATAAGAAACTAAGTAATATTTAATTTAAATTCTTATTAAACAAATAAGAAATTGTTTCTAAAGAGAAAAAATAGGGGAAGCCCTCCCCCACTTCATTAAAAAAATAGGAAACTACTTCTTTTTTTGTTGATAATTAGGAACGTAGCATTTAATAATAAAAACAAAAAGAAAAAATCAAAAAATTTCAATTAAAAACTAAATATTGAATTTAAAAATTTTATTTTATACCAGGCAAACATAGTCGAATAGCAGGCAATTATTCCTTAAAATTATATAATTAAATTGTTTAAATTTGTCTTGGCTTAATTTAGTTCTACAAATTTTGGTAGATGTCACTTATAATTTAAAATCAAATTGAGTATACACCTTGAATAAAAAATTAGCCAAAAATTATAGGACTTAGACCTTTTTAAACAATTGAAGGAGGTATTAATTAGGAGTTTTACATGACTTTACTACAATACATTAAAAGAACAAATTACATATTTTTTAATATAATAATATATTTCTTTAATAAAACAAATTTTTATTTTCCATTTATATATATGTATTTGTTTTTAATAAATTCTTTTAAATTACAGACCCCACCCCAACACTAAGCCCCAACAATACTAAAGAAAAGAGAAAAAATATCTAATTAAAATAGATAAAAAATAAGAAACTAAGTAATATTTAATTTAAATTCTTATTAAACAAATAAGAAATTGTTTCTAAAGAGAAACAATAGGGGAAGCCCTCCCCCACTTCATTAAAAAAATAGGAAACTACTTCTTTTTTTGTTGATAATTAGGAACGTAGCATTTAATAATAAAAACAAAAAGAAAAAATCAAAAAATTCCAATTAAAAACTAAATATTGAATTTAAAAATTTTATTTTATACCAGGCAAACATAGTCGAATAGCAGGCAATTATTCCTTAAAATTATATAATTAAATTGTTTAAATTTGTCTTGGCTTAATTTAGTTCTACAAATTTTGGTAGATGTCACTTATAATTTAAAATCAAATTGAGTATACACCTTGAATAAAAAATTAGCCAAAAATTATAGGACTTAAGACCTTTTTAAACAATTGAAGGAGGTATTAATTAGGAGTTTTACATGACTTTACTACAATACATTAAAAGAACAAATTACATATTTTTTAATATAATAATATATTTCTTTAATAAAACAAATTTTTATTTTCCATTTATATATATGTATTTGTTTTTAATAAATTCTTTTAAATTACAGACCCCACCCCAACACTAAGCCCCAACAATACTAAAGAAAAGAGAAAAAATATCTAATTAAAATAGATAAAAAATAAGAAACTAAGTAATATTTAATTTAAATTCTTATTAATTAAATAAGAAATTGTTTCTAAAGAGAAAAAATAGGGGAAGCCCTCCCCCACTTCATTAAAAAAATAGGAAACTACTTCTTTTTTTGTTGATAATTAGGAACGTAGCATTTAATAATAAAAACAAAAAGAAAAAATCAAAAAATTCCAATTAAAAACTAAATATTGAATTTAAAAATTTTATTTTATACCAGGCAAACATAGTCGAATAGCAGGCAATTATTCCTTAAAATTATATAATTAAATTGTTTAAATTTGTCTTGGCTTAATTTAGTTCTACAAATTTTGGTAGATGTCACTTATAATTTAAAATCAAATTGAGTATACATCTTTAATAAAAAATTAGCCAAAAATTATAGGACTTAGACCTTTTTAAACAATTGAAGGAGGTATTAATTAGGAGTTTTACATGACTTTACTACAATACATTAAAAGAACAAATTACATATTTTTTAATATAATAATATATTTCTTTAATAAAACAAATATTTATTTTCCATTTATATATATGTATTTGTTTTTAATAAATTCTTTTAAATTACAGACCCCACCCCAACACTAAGCCCCAACAATACTAAAGAAAAGAGAAAAAATATCTAATTAAAATAGATAAAAAATAAGAAACTAAGTAATATTTAATTTAAATTCTTATTAAACAAATAAGAAATTGTTTCTAAAGAGAAAAAATAGGGGAAGCCCTCCCCCACTTCATTAAAAAAATAGGAAACTACTTCTTTTTTTGTTGATAATTAGGAACGTAGCATTTAATAATAAAAACAAAAAGAAAAAATCAAAAAATTCCAATTAAAAACTAAATATTGAATTTAAAAATTTTATTTTATACCAGGCAAACATAGTCGAATAGCAGGCAATTATTCCTTAAAATTATATAATTAAATTGTTTAAATTTGTCTTGGCTTAATTTAGTTCTACAAATTTTGGTAGATGTCACTTATAATTTAAAATCAAATTGAGTATACACCTTTAATAAAAAATTAGCCAAAAATTATAGGACTTAGACCTTTTTAAACAATTGAAGGAGGTATTAATTAGGAGTTTTACATGACTTTACTACAATACATTAAAAGAACAAATTACATATTTTTTAATATAATAATATATTTCTTTAATAAAACAAATTTTTATTTTCCATTTATATATATGTATTTGTTTTTAATAAATTCTTTTAAATTACAGACCCCACCCCAACACTAAGCCCCAACAATACTAAAGAAAAGAGAAAAAATATCTAATTAAAATAGATAAAAAATAAGAAACTAAGTAATATTTAATTTAAATTCTTATTAAACAAATAAGAAATTGTTTCTAAAGAGAAAAAATAGGGGAAGCCCTCCCCCACTTCATTAAAAAAATAGGAAACTACTTCTTTTTTTGTTGATAATTAGGAACGTAGCATTTAATAATAAAAACAAAAAGAAAAAATCAAAAAATTCCAATTAAAAACTAAATATTGAATTTAAAAATTTTATTTTATACCAGGCAAACATAGTCGAATAGCAGGCAATTATTCCTTAAAATTATATAATTAAATTGTTTAAATTTGTCTTGGCTTAATTTAGTTCTACAAATTTTGGTAGATGTCACTTATAATTTAAAATCAAATTGAGTATACACCTTTAATAAAAAATTAGCCAAAAATTATAGGACTTAGACCTTTTTAAACAATTGAAGGAGGTATTAATTAGGAGTTTTACATGACTTTACTACAATACATTAAAAGAACAAATTACATATTTTTTAATATAATAATATATTTCTTTAATAAAACAAATTTTTATTTTCCATTTATATATATGTATTTGTTTTTAATAAATTCTTTTAAATTACAGACCCCACCCCAACACTAAGCCCCAACAATACTAAAGAAAAGAGAAAAAATATCTAATTAAAATAGATAAAAAATAAGAAACTAAGTAATATTTAATTTAAATTCTTATTAAACAAATAAGAAATTGTTTCTAAAGAGAAAAAATAGGGGAAGCCCTCCCCCACTTCATTAAAAAAATGGGAAACTACTTCTTTTTTTGTTGATAATTAGGAACGTAGCATTTAATAATAAAAACAAAAAGAAAAAATCAAAAAATTCCAATTAAAAACTAAATATTGAATTTAAAAATTTTATTTTATACCAGGCAAACATAGTCGAATAGCAGGCAATTATTCCTTAAAATTATATAATTAAATTGTTTAAATTTGTCTTGGCTTAATTTAGTTCTACAAATTTTGGTAGATGTCACTTATAATTTAAAATCAAATTGAGTATACACCTTTAATAAAAAATTAGCCAAAAATTATAGGACTTAGACCTTTTTAAAAAATTGAAGGAGGTATTAATTAGGAGTTTTACATGACTTTACTACAATACATTAAAAGAACAAATTACATATTTTTTAATATAATAATATATTTCTTTAATAAAACAAATATTTATTTTCCATTTATATATATGTATTTGTTTTTAATAAATTCTTTTAAATTACAGACCCCACCCCAACACTAAGCCCCAACAATACTAAAGAAAAGAGAAAAAATATCTAATTAAAATAGATAAAAAATAAGAAACTAAGTAATATTTAATTTAAATTCTTATTAAACAAATAAGAAATTGTTTCTAAAGAGAAAAAATAGGGGAAGCCCTCCCCCACTTCATTAAAAAAATAGGAAACTACTTCTTTTTTTGTTGATAATTAGGAACGTAGCATTTAATAATAAAAACAAAAAGAAAAAATCAAAAAATTCCAATTAAAAACTAAATATTGAATTTAAAAATTTTATTTTATACCAGGCAAACATAGTCGAATAGCAGGCAATTATTCCTTAAAATTATATAATTAAATTGTTTAAATTTGTCTTGGCTTAATTTAGTTCTACAAATTTTGGTAGATGTCACTTATAATTTAAAATCAAATTGAGTATACACCTTTAATAAAAAATTAGCCAAAAATTATAGGACTTAGACCTTTTTAAACAATTGAAGGAGGTATTAATTAGGAGTTTTACATGACTTTACTACAATACATTAAAAGAACAAATTACATATTTTTTAATATAATAATATATTTCTTTAATAAAACAAATTTTTATTTTCCATTTATATATATGTATTTGTTTTTAATAAATTCTTTTAAATTACAGACCCCACCCCAACACTAAGCCCCAACAATACTAAAGAAAAGAGAAAAAATATCTAATTAAAATAGATAAAAAATAAGAAACTAAGTAATATTTAATTTAAATTCTTATTAAACAAATAAGAAATTGTTTCTAAAGAGAAAAAATAGGGGAAGCCCTCCCCCACTTCATTAAAAAAATAGGAAACTACTTCTTTTTTTGTTGATAATTAGGAACGTAGCATTTAATAATAAAAACAAAAAGAAAAAATCAAAAAATTCCAATTAAAAACTAAATATTGAATTTAAAAATTTTATTTTATACCAGGCAAACATAGTCGAATAGCAGGCAATTATTCCTTAAAATTATATAATTAAATTGTTTAAATTTGTCTTGGCTTAATTTAGTTCTACAAATTTTGGTAGATGTCACTTATAATTTAAAATCAAATTGAGTATACACCTTTAATAAAAAATTAGCCAAAAATTATAGGACTTAGACCTTTTTAAACAATTGAAGGAGGTATTAATTAGGAGTTTTACATGACTTTACTACAATACATTAAAAGAACAAATTACATATTTTTTAATATAATAATATATTTCTTTAATAAAACAAATTTTTATTTTCCATTTATATATATGTATTTGTTTTTAATAAATTCTTTTAAATTACAGACCCCACCCCAACACTAAGCCCCAACAATACTAAAGAAAAGAGAAAAAATATCTAATTAAAATAGATAAAAAATAAGAAACTAAGTAATATTTAATTTAAATTCTTATTAAACAAATAAGAAATTGTTTCTAAAGAGAAAAAATAGGGGAAGCCCTCCCCCACTTCATTAAAAAAATAGGAAACTACTTCTTTTTTTGTTGATAATTAGGAACGTAGCATTTAATAATAAAAACAAAAAGAAAAAATCAAAAAATTCCAATTAAAAACTAAATATTGAATTTAAAAATTTTATTTTATACCAGGCAAACATAGTCGAATAGCAAGCAATTATTCCTTAAAATTATATAATTAAATTGTTTAAATTTGTCTTGGCTTAATTTAGTTCCTAAAATTTTGGTAGATGTCACTTATAATTTAAAATCAAATTGAGTATACACCTTTAATAAAAAATTAGCCAAAAATTATAGGACTTAGACCTTTTTAAACAATTGAAGGAGGTATTAATTAGGAGTTTTACATGACTTTACTACAATACATTAAAAGAACAAATTACATATTTTGTAATATAATAATATATTTCTTTAATAAAACAAATTTTTATTTTCCATTTATATATATGTATTTGTTTTTAATAAATTCTTTTAAATTACAGACCCCACCCCAACACTAAGCCCCAACAATACTAAAGAAAAGAGAAAAAATATCTAATTAAAATAGATAAAAAATAAGAAACTAAGTAATATTTAATTTAAATTCTTATTAAACAAATAAGAAATTGTTTCTAAAGAGAAAAAATAGGGGAAGCCCTCCCCCACTTCATTAAAAAAATAGGAAACTACTTCTTTTTTTGTTGATAATTAGGAACGTAGCATTTAATAATAAAAACAAAAAGAAAAAATCAAAAAATTCCAATTAAAAACTAAATATTGAATTTAAAAATTTTATTTTATACCAGGCAAACATAGTCGAATAGCAGGCAATTATTCCTTAAAATTATATAATTAAATTGTTTAAATTTGTCTTGGCTTAATTTAGTTCCTAAAATTTTGGTAGATGTCACTTATAATTTAAAATCAAATTGAGTATACACCTTTAATAAAAAATTAGCCAAAAATTATAGGACTTAGACCTTTTTAAACAATTGAAGGAGGTATTAATTAGGAGTTTTACATGACTTTACTACAATACATTAAAAGAACAAATTACATATTTTTTAATATAATAATATATTTCTTTAATAAAACAAATTTTTATTTTCCATTTATATATATGTATTTGTTTTTAATAAATTCTTTTAAATTACAGACCCCACCCCAACACTAAGCCCCAACAATACTAAAGAAAAGAGAAAAAATATCTAATTAAAATAGATAAAAAATAAGAAACTAAGTAATATTTAATTTAAATTCTTATTAAACAAATAAGAAATTGTTTCTAAAGAGAAAAAATAGGGGAAGCCCTCCCCCACTTCATTAAAAAAATAGGAAACTACTTCTTTTTTTGTTGATAATTAGGAACGTAGCATTTAATAATAAAAACAAAAAGAAAAAATCAAAAAATTCCAATTAAAAACTAAATATTGAATTTAAAAATTTTATTTTATACCAGGCAAACATAGTCGAATAGCAGGCAATTATTCCTTAAAATTATATAATTAAATTGTTTAAATTTGTCTTGGCTTAATTTAGTTCTACAAATTTTGGTAGATGTCACTTATAATTTAAAATCAAATTGAGTATACACCTTTAATAAAAAATTAGCCAAAAATTATAGGACTTAGACCTTTTTAAACAATTGAAGGAGGTATTAATTAGGAGTTTTACATGACTTTACTACAATACATTAAAAGAACAAATTACATATTTTTTAATATAATAATATATTTCTTTAATAAAACAAATTTTTATTTTCCATTTATATATATGTATTTGTTTTTAATAAATTCTTTTAAATTACAGACCCCACCCCAACACTAAGCCCCAACAATACTAAAGAAAAGAGAAAAAATATCTAATTAAAATAGATAAAAAATAAGAAACTAAGTAATATTTAATTTAAATTCTTATTAAACAAATAAGAAATTGTTTCTAAAGAGAAAAAATAGGGGAAGCCCTCCCCCACTTCATTAAAAAAATAGGAAACTACTTCTTTTTTTGTTGATAATTAGGAACGTAGCATTTAATAATAAAAACAAAAAGAAAAAATCAAAAAATTCCAATTAAAAACTAAATATTGAATTTAAAAATTTTATTTTATACCAGGCAAACATAGTCGAATAGCAGGCAATTATTCCTTAAAATTATATAATTAAATTGTTTAAATTTGTCTTGGCTTAATTTAGTTCCTAAAATTTTGGTAGATGTCACTTATAATTTAAAATCAAATTGAGTATACACCTTTAATAAAAAATTAGCCAAAAATTATAGGACTTAGACCTTTTTAAACAATTGAAGGAGGTATTAATTAGGAGTTTTACATGACTTTACTACAATACATTAAAAGAACAAATTACATATTTTTTAATATAATAATATATTTCTTTAATAAAACAAATTTTTATTTTCCATTTATATATATGTATTTGTTTTTAATAAATTCTTTTAAATTACAGACCCCACCCCAACACTAAGCCCCAACAATACTAAAGAAAAGAGAAAAAATATCTAATTAAAATAGATAAAAAATAAGAAACTAAGTAATATTTAATTTAAATTCTTATTAAACAAATAAGAAATTGTTTCTAAAGAGAAAAAATAGGGGAAGCCCTCCCCCACTTCATTAAAAAAATAGGAAACTACTTCTTTTTTTGTTGATAATTAGGAACGTAGCATTTAATAATAAAAACAAAAAGAAAAAATCAAAAAATTCCAATTAAAAACTAAATATTGAATTTAAAAATTTTATTTTATACCAGGCAAACATAGTCGAATAGCAAGCAATTATTCCTTAAAATTATATAATTAAATTGTTTAAATTTGTCTTGGCTTAATTTAGTTCCTAAAATTTTGGTAGATGTCACTTATAATTTAAAATCAAATTGAGTATACACCTTTAATAAAAAATTAGCCAAAAATTATAGGACTTAGACCTTTTTAAACAATTGAAGGAGGTATTAATTAGGAGTTTTACATGACTTTACTACAATACATTAAAAGAACAAATTACATATTTTTTAATATAATAATATATTTCTTTAATAAAACAAATTTTTATTTTCCATTTATATATATGTATTTGTTTTTAATAAATTCTTTTAAATTACAGACCCCACCCCAACACTAAGCCCCAACAATACTAAAGAAAAGAGAAAAAATATCTAATTAAAATAGATAAAAAATAAGAAACTAAGTAATATTTAATTTAAATTCTTATTAAACAAATAAGAAATTGTTTCTAAAGAGAAAAAATAGGGGAAGCCCTCCCCCACTTCATTAAAAAAATAGGAAACTACTTCTTTTTTTGTTGATAATTAGGAACGTAGCATTTAATAATAAAAACAAAAAGAAAAAATCAAAAAATTCCAATTAAAAACTAAATATTGAATTTAAAAATTTTATTTTATACCAGGCAAACATAGTCGAATAGCAGGCAATTATTCCTTAAAATTATATAATTAAATTGTTTAAATTTGTCTTGGCTTAATTTAGTTCTACAAATTTTGGTAGATGTCACTTATAATTTAAAATCAAATTGAGTATACACCTTTAATAAAAAATTAGCCAAAAATTATAGGACTTAGACCTTTTTAAACAATTGAAGGAAGTATTAATTAGGAGTTTTACATGACTTTACTACAATACATTAAAAGAACAAATTACATATTTTTTAATATAATAATATATTTCTTTAATAAAACAAATTTTTATTTTCCATTTATATATATGTATTTGTTTTTAATAAATTCTTTTAAATTACAGACCCCACCCCAACACTAAGCCCCAACAATACTAAAGAAAAGAGAAAAAATATCTAATTAAAATAGATAAAAAATAAGAAACTAAGTAATATTTAATTTAAATTCTTATTAAACAAATAAGAAATTGTTTCTAAAGAGAAAAAATAGGGGAAGCCCTCCCCCACTTCATTAAAAAAATAGGAAACTACTTCTTTTTTTGTTGATAATTAGGAACGTAGCATTTAATAATAAAAACAAAAAGAAAAAATCAAAAAATTCCAATTAAAAACTAAATATTGAATTTAAAAATTTTATTTTATACCAGGCAAACATAGTCGAATAGCAGGCAATTATTCCTTAAAATTATATAATTAAATTGTTTAAATTTGTCTTGGCTTAATTTAGTTCTACAAATTTTGGTAGATGTCACTTATAATTTAAAATCAAATTGAGTATACACCTTTAATAAAAAATTAGCCAAAAATTATAGGACTTAGACCTTTTTAAACAATTGAAGGAGGTATTAATTAGGAGTTTTACATGACTTTACTACAATACATTAAAAGAACAAATTACATATTTTTTAATATAATAATATATTTCTTTAATAAAACAAATTTTTATTTTCCATTTATATATATGTATTTGTTTTTAATAAATTCTTTTAAATTACAGACCCCACCCCAACACTAAGCCCCAACAATACTAAAGAAAAGAGAAAAAATATCTAATTAAAATAGATAAAAAATAAGAAACTAAGTAATATTTAATTTAAATTCTTATTAAACAAATAAGAAATTGTTTCTAAAGAGAAAAAATAGGGGAAGCCCTCCCCCACTTCATTAAAAAAATAGGAAACTACTTCTTTTTTTGTTGATAATTAGGAACGTAGCATTTAATAATAAAAACAAAAAGAAAAAATCAAAAAATTCCAATTAAAAACTAAATATTGAATTTAAAAATTTTATTTTATACCAGGCAAACATAGTCGAATAGCAGGCAATTATTCCTTAAAATTATATAATTAAATTGTTTAAATTTGTCTTGGCTTAATTTAGTTCTACAAATTTTGGTAGATGTCACTTATAATTTAAAATCAAATTGAGTATACACCTTTAATAAAAAATTAGCCAAAAATTATAGGACTTAGACCTTTTTAAACAATTGAAGGAGGTATTAATTAGGAGTTTTACATGACTTTACTACAATACATTAAAAGAACAAATTACATATTTTTTAATATAATAATATATTTCTTTAATAAAACAAATTTTTATTTTCCATTTATATATATGTATTTGTTTTTAATAAATTCTTTTAAATTACAGACCCCACCCCAACACTAAGCCCCAACAATACTAAAGAAAAGAGAAAAAATATCTAATTAAAATAGATAAAAAATAAGAAACTAAGTAATATTTAATTTAAATTCTTATTAAACAAATAAGAAATTGTTTCTAAAGAGAAAAAATAGGGGAAGCCCTCCCCCACTTCATTAAAAAAATAGGAAACTACTTCTTTTTTTGTTGATAATTAGGAACGTAGCATTTAATAATAAAAACAAAAAGAAAAAATCAAAAAATTCCAATTAAAAACTAAATATTGAATTTAAAAATTTTATTTTATACCAGGCAAACATAGTCGAATAGCAGGGAATTATTCCTTAAAATTATATAATTAAATTGTTTAAATTTGTCTTGGCTTAATTTAGTTCTACAAATTTTGGTAGATGTCACTTATAACTTAAAATCAAATTGAGTATACACCTTTAATAAAAAATTAGCCAAAAATTATAGGACTTAGACCTTTTTAAACAATTGAAGGAGGTATTAATTAGGAGTTTTACATGACTTTACTACAATACATTAAAAGAACAAATTACATATTTTTTAATATAATAATATATTTCTTTAATAAAACAAATTTTTATTTTCCATTTATATATATGTATTTGTTTTTAATAAATTCTTTTAAATTACAGACCCCACCCCAACACTAAGCCCCAACAATACTAAAGAAAAGAGAAAAAATATCTAATTAAAATAGATAAAAAATAAGAAACTAAGTAATATTTAATTTAAATTCTTATTAAACAAATAAGAAATTGTTTCTAAAGAGAAAAAATAGGGGAAGCCCTCCCCCACTTCATTAAAAAAATAGGAAACTACTTCTTTTTTTGTTGATAATTAGGAACGTAGCATTTAATAATAAAAACAAAAAGAAAAAATCAAAAAATTCCAATTAAAAACTAAATATTGAATTTAAAAATTTTATTTTATACCAGGCAAACATAGTCGAATAGCAGGCAATTATTCCTTAAAATTATATAATTAAATTGTTTAAATTTGTCTTGGCTTAATTTAGTTCTACAAATTTTGGTAGATGTCACTTATAATTTAAAATCAAATTGAGTATACACCTTTAATAAAAAATTAGCCAAAAATTATAGGACTTAGACCTTTTTAAACAATTGAAGGAGGTATTAATTAGGAGTTTTACATGACTTTACTACAATACATTAAAAGAACAAATTACATATTTTTTAATATAATAATATATTTCTTTAATAAAACAAATTTTTATTTTCCATTTATATATATGTATTTGTTTTTAATAAATTCTTTTAAATTACAGACCCCACCCCAACACTAAGCCCCAACAATACTAAAGAAAAGAGAAAAAATATCTAATTAAAATAGATAAAAAATAAGAAACTAAGTAATATTTAATTTAAATTCTTATTAAACAAATAAGAAATTGTTTCTAAAGAGAAAAAATAGGGGAAGCCCTCCCCCACTTCATTAAAAAAATAGGAAACTACTTCTTTTTTTGTTGATAATTAGGAACGTAGCATTTAATAATAAAAACAAAAAGAAAAAATCAAAAAATTCCAATTAAAAACTAAATATTGAATTTAAAAATTTTATTTTATACCAGGCAAACATAGTCGAATAGCAGGGAATTATTCCTTAAAATTATATAATTAAATTGTTTAAATTTGTCTTGGCTTAATTTAGTTCTACAAATTTTGGTAGATGTCACTTATAATTTAAAATCAAATTGAGTATACACCTTTAATAAAAAATTAGCCAAAAATTATAGGACTTAGACCTTTTTAAACAATTGAAGGAGGTATTAATTAGGAGTTTTACATGACTTTACTACAATACATTAAAAGAACAAATTACATATTTTTTAATATAATAATATATTTCTTTAATAAAACAAATTTTTATTTTCCATTTATATATATGTATTTGTTTTTAATAAATTCTTTTAAATTATAGACCCCACCCCAACACTAAGCCCCAACAATACTAAAGAAAAGAGAAAAAATATCTAATTAAAATAGATAAAAAATAAGAAACTAAGTAATATTTAATTTAAATTCTTATTAAACAAATAAGAAATTGTTTCTAAAGAGAAAAAATAGGGGAAGCCCTCCCCCACTTCATTAAAAAAATAGGAAACTACTTCTTTTTTTGTTGATAATTAGGAACGTAGCATTTAATAATAAAAACAAAAAGAAAAAATCAAAAAATTCCAATTAAAAACTAAATATTGAATTTAAAAATTTTATTTTATACCAGGCAAACATAGTCGAATAGCAGGGAATTATTCCTTAAAATTATATAATTAAATTGTTTAAATTTGTCTTGGCTTAATTTAGTTCTACAAATTTTGGTAGATGTCACTTATAATTTAAAATCAAATTGAGTATACACCTTTAATAAAAAATTAGCCAAAAATTATAGGACTTAGACCTTTTTAAACAATTGAAGGAGGTATTAATTAGGAGTTTTACATGACTTTACTACAATACATTAAAAGAACAAATTACATATTTTTTAATATAATAATATATTTCTTTAATAAAACAAATTTTTATTTTCCATTTATATATATGTATTTGTTTTTAATAAATTCTTTTAAATTACAGACCCCACCCCAACACTAAGCCCCAACAATACTAAAGAAAAGAGAAAAAATATCTAATTAAAATAGATAAAAAATAAGAAACTAAGTAATATTTAATTTAAATTCTTATTAAACAAATAAGAAATTGTTTCTAAAGAGAAAAAATAGGGGAAGCCCTCCCCCACTTCATTAAAAAAATAGGAAACTACTTCTTTTTTTGTTGATAATTAGGAACGTAGCATTTAATAATAAAAACAAAAAGAAAAAATCAAAAAATTCCAATTAAAAACTAAATATTGAATTTAAAAATTTTATTTTATACCAGGCAAACATAGTCGAATAGCAGGCAATTATTCCTTAAAATTATATAATTAAATTGTTTAAATTTGTCTTGGCTTAATTTAGTTCTACAAATTTTGGTAGATGTCACTTATAATTTAAAATCAAATTGAGTATACACCTTTAATAAAAAATTAGCCAAAAATTATAGGACTTAGACCTTTTTAAACAATTGAAGGAGGTATTAATTAGGAGTTTTACATGACTTTACTACAATACATTAAAAGAACAAATTACATATTTTTTAATATAATAATATATTTCTTTAATAAAACAAATTTTTATTTTCCATTTATATATATGTATTTGTTTTTAATAAATTCTTTTAAATTACAGACCCCACCCCAACACTAAGCCCCAACAATACTAAAGAAAAGAGAAAAAATATCTAATTAAAATAGATAAAAAATAAGAAACTAAGTTATATTTAATTTAAATTCTTATTAAACAAATAAGAAATTGTTTCTAAAGAGAAAAAATAGGGGAAGCCCTCCCCCACTTCATTAAAAAAATAGGAAACTACTTCTTTTTTTGTTGATAATTAGGGACGTAGCATTTAATAATAAAAACAAAAAGAAAAAATCAAAAAATTCCAATTAAAAACTAAATATTGAATTTAAAAATTTTATTTTATACCAGGCAAACATAGTCGAATAGCAGGGAATTATTCCTTAAAATTATATAATTAAATTGTTTAAATTTGTCTTGGCTTAATTTAGTTCTACAAATTTTGGTAGATGTCACTTATAATTTAAAATCAAATTGAGTATACACCTTTAATAAAAAATTAGCCAAAAATTATAGGACTTAGACCTTTTTAAACAATTGAAGGAGGTATTAATTAGGAGTTTTACATGACTTTACTACAATACATTAAAAGAACAAATTACATATTTTTTAATATAATAATATATTTCTTTAATAAAACAAATTTTTATTTTCCATTTATATATATATGTATTTGTTTTTAATAAATTCTTTTAAATTACAGACCCCACCCCAACACTAAGCCCCAACAATACTAAAGAAAAGAGAAAAAATATCTAATTAAAATAGATAAAAAATAAGAAACTAAGTAATATTTAATTTAAATTCTTATTAAACAAATAAGAAATTGTTTCTAAAGAGAAAAAATAGGGGAAGCCCTCCCCCACTTCATTAAAAAAATAGGAAACTACTTCTTTTTTTGTTGATAATTAGGGACGTAGCATTTAATAATAAAAACAAAAAGAAAAAATCAAAAAATTCCAATTAAAAACTAAATATTGAATTTAAAAATTTTATTTTATACCAGGCAAACATAGTCGAATAGCAGGGAATTATTCCTTAAAATTATATAATTAAATTGTTTAAATTTGTCTTGGCTTAATTTAGTTCTACAAATTTTGGTAGATGTCACTTATAATTTAAAATCAAATTGAGTATACACCTTTAATAAAAAATTAGCCAAAAATTATAGGACTTAGACCTTTTTAAACAATTGAAGGAGGTATTAATTAGGAGTTTTACATGACTTTACTACAATACATTAAAAGAACAAATTACATATTTTTTAATATAATAATATATTTCTTTAATAAAACAAATTTTTATTTTCCATTTATATATATGTATTTGTTTTTAATAAATTCTTTTAAATTACAGACCCCACCCCAACACTAAGCCCCAACAATACTAAAGAAAAGAGAAAAAATATCTAATTAAAATAGATAAAAAATAAGAAACTAAGTAATATTTAATTTAAATTCTTATTAAACAAATAAGAAATTGTTTCTAAAGAGAAAAAATAGGGGAAGCCCTCCCCCACTTCATTAAAAAAATAGGAAACTACTTCTTTTTTTGTTGATAATTAGGAACGTAGCATTTAATAATAAAAACAAAAAGAAAAAATCAAAAAATTCCAATTAAAAACTAAATATTGAATTTAAAAATTTTATTTTATACCAGGCAAACATAGTCGAATAGCAGGGAATTATTCCTTAAAATTATATAATTAAATTGTTTAAATTTGTCTTGGCTTAATTTAGTTCTACAAATTTTGGTAGATGTCACTTATAATTTAAAATCAAATTGAGTATACACCTTTAATAAAAAATTAGCCAAAAATTATAGGACTTAGACCTTTTTAAACAATTGAAGGAGGTATTAATTAGGAGTTTTACATGACTTTACTACAATACATTAAAAGAACAAATTACATATTTTTTAATATAATAATATATTTCTTTAATAAAACAAATTTTTATTTTCCATTTATATATATGTATTTGTTTTTAATAAATTCTTTTAAATTACAGACCCCACCCCAACACTAAGCCCCAACAATACTAAAGAAAAGAGAAAAAATATCTAATTAAAATAGATAAAAAATAAGAAACTAAGTAATATTTAATTTAAATTCTTATTAAACAAATAAGAAATTGTTTCTAAAGAGAAAAAATAGGGGAAGCCCTCCCCCACTTCATTAAAAAAATAGGAAACTACTTCTTTTTTTGTTGATAATTAGGAACGTAGCATTTAATAATAAAAACAAAAAGAAAAAATCAAAAAATTCCAATTAAAAACTAAATATTGAATTTAAAAATTTTATTTTATACCAGGCAAACATAGTCGAATAGCAGGGAATTATTCCTTAAAATTATATAATTAAATTGTTTAAATTTGTCTTGGCTTAATTTAGTTCTACAAATTTTGGTAGATGTCACTTATAATTTAAAATCAAATTGAGTATACACCTTTAATAAAAAATTAGCCAAAAATTATAGGACTTAGACCTTTTTAAACAATTGAAGGAGGTATTAATTAGGAGTTTTACATGACTTTACTACAATACATTAAAAGAACAAATTACATATTTTTTAATATAATAATATATTTCTTTAATAAAACAAATTTTTATTTTCCATTTATATATATGTATTTGTTTTTAATAAATTCTTTTAAATTACAGACCCCACCCCAACACTAAGCCCCAACAATACTAAAGAAAAGAGAATGCTTATGGTCTTTCTAATCTTTAAACTCAATTTTAAGGCACTTAGAAGCATTTTAGAGCGATTTTACATTTGTTATAGTTTTTATAATTTTTGTCATGTAATTCTTTAAACTCAATTTTAAGGCACTTAGAACCGTCTTAGAGCGATTCTAGCTTTAATTCGTGATCACTACTAAAATTTCCATGTAAACTAAATTTTTTTTTTTAAATTATGGTCTTTCTAAACTTTAAACTCAATTTTAAGGCACTTAGAAGCATTTTAGAGCGATTTTACATTTGTTATAGTTTTTATAATTTTTGTCATGGAATTCTTCAAACTCAATTTTAAGGCACTTAGAACCGTCTTAGAGCGATTCTAGCTTTAATTCGTGATCACTACTAAAATTTCCATGTAAACTAAATTTTTTTTTTAAATTATGGTCTTTCTAAACTTTAAACTCAATTTTAAGGCACTTAGAAGCATTTTAGAGCGATTTTACATTTATTAAAGTTTTTATAATTTTTGTCATGGAATTCTTTAAACTCAATTTTAAGGCACTTAGAACCGTCTTAGAGCGATTCTAGCTTTAATTCGTGATCACTACTAAAATTTCCATGTAAACTAAATTTTTTTTTTTAAATTATGGTCTTTCTAATCTTTAAACTCAATTTTAAGGCACTTAGAAGCATTTTAGAGCGATTTTACATTTTTAGTAAAGTTTTTATAATTTTTGTCATGGAATTCTTTAAACTCAATTTTAAGGCACTTAGAACCGTCTTAGAGCGATTCTAGCTTTAATTCGTGATCACTACTAAAATTTCCATGTAAACTAAATTTTTTTTTTAAATTATGGTCTTTCTAATCTTTAAACTCAATTTTAAGGCACTTAGAAGCATTTTAGAGCGATTTTACATTTATTAAATTTTTTATAATTTTTGTTATGAAATTCTTTAAACTCAATTTTAAGGCACTTAGAACCGTCTTAGAGCGATTCTAGCTTTAATTCGTGATCACTACTAAAATTTCCATGTAAACTAAATTTTTTTTTTTTAATTATGGTCTTTCTAATCTTTAAACTCAATTTTAAGGCACTTAGAAGCATTTTAGAGCGATTTTACATTTATTAAAGTTTTTATAATTTTTGTCATGGAATTCTTTAAACTCAATTTTGAGGCACTTAGAACCGTCTTAGAGCGATTCTAGCTTTAATTCGTGATCACTAATAAAATTTCCATGTAAACTAAATTTTTTTTTTTAAATTATGGTCTTTCTAATCTTTAAACTCAATTTTAAGGCACTTAGAAGCATTTTAGAGCGATTTTACATTTATAATAGTTTTTATAATTTTTGTCATGGAATTCTTTAAACTCAATTTTAAGGCACTTAGAACCGTCTTAGAGCGATTCTAGCTTTAATTCGTGATCACTACTAAAATTTCCATGTAAACTAAATTTTTTTTTTTAAATTATGGTCTTTCTAATCTTTAAACTCAATTTAAGGCACTTAGAAGCATTTTAGAGCGATTTTACATTTATTAAAGTTTTTATAATTTTTGTCATGGAATTCTTTAAACTCAATTTTGATGCACTTAGAACCGTCTTAGAGCGATTCTAGCTTTAATTCGTGATCACTACTAAAATTTCCATGTAAACTAAATTTTTTTTTTTAAATTATGGTCTTTCTAAACTTTAAACTCAATTTTAAGGCACTTAGAAGCATTTTAGAGCGATTTTACATTTATTAAAGTTTTTATAATTTTTGTCATGGAATTCTTTAAACTCAATTTTAAGGCACTTAGAACCGTCTTAGAGCGATTCTAGCTTTAATTCGTGATCACTACTAAAATTTCCATGTAAACAAAATTGTTTTTTTTAAATTATGGTAGAAGCATTTTAGAGCGATTTTACATTTATTATAGTTTTTATAATTTTTGTCATGGAATTCTTTAAACTCAATTTTAAGGCACTTAGAACCGTCTTAGAGCGATTCTAGCTTTAATTCGTGATCACTACTAAAATTTCCATGTAAACTAAATTTTTTTTTTTAAATTATGGTCTTTCTAATCTTTAAACTCAATTTTAAGGCACTTAGAAGCATTTTAGAGCGATTTTACATTTATTAAAGTTTTTATAATTTTTGTCATGGAATTCTTTAAACTCAATTTTAAGGCACTTAGAACCGTCTTAGAGCGATTCTAGCTTTAATTCGTGATCACTACTAAAATTTCCATGTAAACTAAATTTTTTTTTTTAAATTATGGTCTTTCTAATCTTTAAACTCAATTTTAAGGCACTTAGAAGCATTTTAGAGCGATTTTACATTTATTAAAGTTTTTATAATTTTTGTCATGGAATTCTTTAAACTCAATTTTGAGGCACTTAGAACCGTCTTAGAGCGATTCTAGCTTTAATTCGTGATCACTAATAAAATTTCCATGTAAACTAAATTTTTTTTTTTAAATTATGGTCTTTCTAATCTTTAAACTCAATTTTAAGGCACTTAGAAGCATTTTAGAGCGATTTTACATTTATTAAAGTTTTTATAATTTTTGTCATGGAATTCTTTAAACTCAATTTTGAGGCACTTAGAACCGTCTTAGAGCGATTCTAGCTTTAATTCGTGATCACTAATAAAATTTCCATGTAAACTAAATTTTTTTTTTAAATTATGGTCTTTCTAATCTTTAAACTCAATTTTAAGGCACTTAGAAGCATTTTAGAGCGATTTTACATTTATTAAAGTTTTTATAATTTTTGTCATGGAATTCTTTAAACTCAATTTTAAGGCACTTAGAACCGTCTTAGAGCGATTCTAGCTTTAATTCGTGATCACTACTAAAATTTCCATGTAAACTAAATTTTTTTTTTTAAATTATGGTCTTTCTAATCTTTAAACTCAATTTTAAGGCACTTAGAAGCATTTTAGAGCGATTTTACATTTATAATAGTTTTTATAATTTTTGTCATGGAATTCTTTAAACTCAATTTTAAGGCACTTAGAACCGTCTTAGAGCGATTCTAGCTTTAATTCGTGATCACTACTAAAATTTCCATGTAAACTAAATTTTTTTTTTTAAATTATGGTCTTTCTAATCTTTAAACTCAATTTTAAGGCACTTAGAAGCATTTTAGAGCGATTTTACATTTATTAAAGTTTTTATAATTTTTGTCATGGAATTCTTTAAACTCAATTTTGATGCACTTAGAACCGTCTTAGAGCGATTCTAGCTTTAATTCGTGATCACTACTAAAATTTCCATGTAAACTAAATTTTTTTTTTTAAATTATGGTCTTTCTAAACTTTAAACTCAATTTTAAGGCACTTAGAAGCATTTTAGAGCGATTTTACATTTATTAAAGTTTTTATAATTTTTGTCATGGAATTCTTTAAACTCAATTTTAAGGCACTTAGAACCGTCTTAGAGCGATTCTAGCTTTAATTCGTGATCACTACTAAAATTTCCATGTAAACAAAATTGTTTTTTTTAAATTATGGTAGAAGCATTTTAGAGCGATTTTACATTTATTATAGTTTTTATAATTTTTGTCATGGAATTCTTTAAACTCAATTTTAAGGCACTTAGAACCGTCTTAGAGCGATTCTAGCTTTAATTCGTGATCACTACTAAAATTTCCATGTAAACTAAATTTTTTTTTTAAATTATGGTCTTTCTAATCTTTAAACTCAATTTTAAGGCACTTAGAAGCATTTTAGAGCGATTTTACATTTATTAAAGTTTTTATAATTTTTGTCATGGAATTCTTTAAACTCAATTTTAAGGCACTTAGAACCGTCTTAGAGCGATTCTAGCTTTAATTCGTGATCACTACTAAAATTTCCATGTAAACTAAATTTTTTTTTTAAATTATGGTCTTTCTAATCTTTAAACTCAATTTTAAGGCACTTAGAAGCATTTTAGAGCGATTTTACATTTATTAAAGTTTTTATAATTTTTGTCATGGAATTCTTTAAACTCAATTTTAAGGCACTTAGAACCGTCTTAGAGCGATTCTAGCTTTAATTCGTGATCACTACTAAAATTTCCATGTAAACTAAATTTTTTTTTTTAAATTATGGTCTTTCTAATCTTTAAACTCAATTTTAAGGCACTTAGAAGCATTTTAGAGCGATTTTACATTTATTATAGTTTTTATAATTTTTGTCATGGAATTCTTTAAACTCAATTTTGAGGCATTTAGAACCGTCTTAGAGCGATTCTAGCTTTAATTCGTGATCACTACTAAAATTTCCATGTAAACAAAATTGTTTTTTTTAAATTATGGTAGAAGCATTTTAGAGCGATTTTACATTTATTAAAGTTTTTATAATTTTTGTCATGGAATTCTTTAAACTCAATTTTAAGGCACTTAGAACCGTCTTAGAGCGATTCTAGCTTTAATTCGTGATCACTACTAAAATTTCCATGTAAACTAAATTTTTTTTTTTAAATTATGGTCTTTCTAATCTTTAAACTCAATTTTAAGGCACTTAGAAGCATTTTAGAGCGATTTTACATTTATTAAAGTTTTTATAATTTTTGTCATGGAATTCTTTAAACTCAATTTTAAGGCACTTAGAACCGTCTT